>JACEFZ010028325.1:0-170592 GCA_014155875.1 Cepaea nemoralis
TTTTGGGAGAAGAGTTAAAAGATATATCATTTACTCAAACTTGAGCTGATTTTAGAGGAACTGTGAGAAGTAAGGAAAAAGAGGGAATAGAGTATGGGGATTAGGAGTAAAGAGTTTTCCTTTATAAGGAAAATTCTTTATTAAACATGGGGAGGTGTAACAGTAAGGGAGTACTGGGGTATTATTAGGATCTAGTGGGAAATAGATACAGCACGATTGAGCATCGAGAGTGAAAGGGTGAGAGATGCTCAATCGTGACGTATTGGGTTGGCAAGGGCAGTTAACATCAGGCCTTGGACCGGAGAAGAAGCTATATTGTCATCATGTGCAAATAAACTTTATATTAACAACTACAACATGTCTTGCGAGTTCCCTGCTCTGTTATACATGGGTCCAATTTCTGCTTGGGTAATGTTCTTTTATGTAGTTTAGGGTTATTTTTCTTCTTTCGGTTTCATGCTGAGTGTTCTTTTTCTCAATACCAGGAATGTTTTCTATCATCTCAGGCAGTTGCTGCTGTCTCCAAGCTGGGAACTTTGCATTGTAAATGGGTTTGACTGTTGATATGTTAAGTATGGGATCTGCCCTAATCTTTCGTTTTGCAGTTTCTACAAAGTTGCTACGCTTCAGTCTTCCCTTTCCAAAACCACTAAACCTTTTATACATAGGGTGGTCTGTCAATCTTCTAAATTTTTCAGCTTGTTGCTGGGCTCTGCTATCTCTTCTATCCTGCATTGGTTGTAAACAAGTGATCTTTTCTAATTCATTAATAGGCGTTGTCTTCAGGCTTCTAGTTATGATTCGCATTCCTTGATTTTGGACTCTACTTATTTTGTTAAAGTTAGACTTAGCTGCTGTTGCCCAAGCTGCAATGCCATATTCCAGTACTGGCCTCACCCGTCCAGTATATAACTTGAGAACTTTCTCATCTGCTCCCCACGTTGTACCAGCAAGCTTTTTCATGATTGCCATACTTTGCCTTGCTCTTGTTCGATTTTTCTCAACCTGTGTCTTCCATGTCAGGCGACGATCAAAGGTGACTCCTAGATAGTTTGGATTTTCTTCATGGCGCAATATTTTTCCATTCAATACCAGCTTAGGTTGCTGAGTTTTAGTTGAGAGGGAGAACACTGTGCATGTTGTTTTCTCCTCACTTATCTTCACTAGCCATGATTTTGACCAGTCCTCTAGCGCTAATAGGGCTTGCTGTATTCTGCTGTTAGCTGTACTAATATATTCTTCAGATGTCCATATGGCTAGGTCATCTGCAAAGGATGATGTGTGTACTCTGGCTGGAAAATTGTCTGTGATGTCATTTATATATGCTAGGAATAATGTTGGTGAAAGAACTCCTCCTTGGGGGACACCTTGCTCCAACAGCATCATTTTGCTGGTTTGTCCTTGTACTTTTGTCCTGGCAGTTCTGTTCTCAAGGTAGTGGCTGATCCATTTGTACATTTTCCCACAAACATGCATTTTTTGCAGTTTTACTTTCAGTCCTTCCTTCCATACTTTATCAAATGCTTTTTCTAAATCTATCCAGACCGCTAGTGTGTGCTTTTTCTCTTGGAAGGCATCCTCTATTTCCTGAGCTATATAGGTTATTTGATCTTCAGTGGATCTGTACTTTCTGAATCCTGCTTGGTGAGGTGTTAAGAGTTGGTTTTCTTCCAGATGCCATGTTAGCCTGCCATTGATAATGCGTTCCATTAATTTTCCTACACAGCTAAGAAGACTGATAGGTCGATAGCCATTTGGTTCTTCCAGGTCTTTTCCTTTCTTTGGGACTGGTATTAGTATAGCTTCCTTCCATGCCTGTGGGACTATTCCCCTCTTCCAGCTGTAATTTAGGACTGCTAGTAGTTTCTTTTTTGCCTTAGTGCCTAGTCCTATTAGCATTTCATTTGTGATTCCATCCTTTCCTGGTGATGTCTTCTTTTTTAGGGTATTCATTGCCTGTTCCATTTCTTCCATTGTTAGATTTGCCATCATATATTCTGCTGCTGTCTCTGTATATCTATGATGTATCTGTTTATCTTTGATTGCTTTCTTCTGTTCGGCTGTAATATCAATGTGGTTTGCACTGGCATAGTGTTCCATTAGTGCATTTGCAGCCTTTTTTCCTGTAAGCAAGGCATTTCCTTGTTTAATTGTTATTTGTTTGTTTCTAGGTCCTTCATTGTTCATGGCTTTCACTAGTTTCCATAGTTTGTTTCCATCCCTGTCAAAATTCAGGTTTTCTGTTTTTTTTCCTCCAACAATCTCTTGTTGTTTGATTTACTGTTCTTTTATATTTTGCTGAGATGGCTTTGAGAGAGATGTTCGCTTCAGTTGTTTGTTCTCTCTCTGCGGTCTTCCTAGCATCTTCAACTTTGTCCTCCAAACTTTGTAGTTCTTCAGTCCAGTATGGTTTGTAATTTTTCCTCGCTCCTCTTGGAATAGACTCAGTGGCCGCCTGTATTATTGCTCTGTTTAGACTTTCCACCATTTGCTTCATGTTGCCATATCGTGTATTTATGTTTTCACAATATTTGTCTGTTAGTATGGCAAATCTGTCCCAATCTGCTCGTTTGTAATTCCAACGGGGCAAAGGCTTTTGCTCCTGTGGAACATACTCCATATTTATTACAAGCTTGATTGGTCTGTGGTCACTACCTGCTAATTGGTCAAGCACATGGCGATCGATTTTGTGGAGGATGTCTCCTGTGCAGAAAGCTAAGTCTGGAGTAGAAGTGGTAAGCCATCTTCTGGAGTAGAAGCTCGGTGTGTCATCCGCTTTGTTGAGTAGATGGAGATTTGAGTCTATTTCCCAGTCCTCCACTTCATCTCCTCTTTTGTCAGTATCTGGGTATCCCCATCTTTCTGAACGGCTATTAAAGTCTCCGACAACAATGCAATTTGTGTCAGTTATTTCCATGTTTGAGAGTGTAAGATCCTTATCTGCCGGGCTATACAGATTGTAAATTCTTATTTTCACAGTCCTTTATCATTATATCAACACCTATAATTTCCGTTTGGTTGTCAGAGATCACAGATACTTCGCTGCAAGGTATTGTATTTCGTGTAAGTATTACAACTCCTCCTTTGTGTCCTTCGCGGTCGAAACGTGTGGCCTGATATCCCTGACTGAAAATGTGCGATTGGCGTTGAGGTGTGTCTCTTGAATGCATGCCACATCTATTCTATCTTTATGAAGACGCTGTGTTAGGGAGGCTTTCTTGTTATAAACTCCTTCTGCATTCCATTGTAGTATGTTGAGTGTCCGGGGTGTTTGGTCAATAGCTCTTAACCTACTCCTCTGTGCCTTGACTCCACAGCACAGGGGAAGGTGACCACCAGTAGTCATGGGTGGACCCCCTCGAGGCAGGGGGCCCGGCACTATCACCGCCTGATGGGACTTCACGGGATTAGCACCATAACGATTAATTTTCATCTGTGGCATCATGAAATGATAAAGTTACATTGCACTTCTTTGTCAAGCCTGTGGCTCAGTACATCCGATTTCGACAAGCATTTGTTCGTGATGCTTTCCCTAGCCTTTGACTGTCCCCAGTCTACCTACAAGGCAGCAGGTTTGTACGTCGCTTGGTCTGGTCCCTCGCCCTTGACCTGTCCGACATGGGTGACCCTACCAGTA
This sequence comes from Cepaea nemoralis, assembly GCA_014155875.1. NCBI lineage: Eukaryota > Metazoa > Mollusca > Gastropoda > Stylommatophora > Helicidae > Cepaea > Cepaea nemoralis. The sequence continues at coordinate 3,638 of JACEFZ010028325.1, forward strand.
GCTGTGCTACCGTCGGCATAGCTCTTGGGGTCATTGGAACGCGCAAGCCCCTCTACCTCGTCAAGGTGGACGCACGGCAGAGGGACGATTGTGGATCAAAAAACAACGGGGGATTGGACACTCGGTATAAATGGGTGGAAAACTTGTTTTGAAGTTAGTGTGGGTTCCCAAACTGGGCAGAGATATCTATGCATCCTGTGTGTGGAAAGAAATTATAGTCCCTGATTGTTTAAGGCGATGGGATATTAGTGCATATGTGCTTATATATATAATAGTGTGACATTACAGGTTAGGCACGTGATCGTACAGGACACAAGTCTTCGCGTTGTTAGAAACATACTTTATTAGCCGAATCGTTCTATTTCAGCCCACATGATGGAGACTCCCTTCTTGGTGTTGACATCTCTTCTCGCTGGCCCCCAAGTGACGTGTGTGTTTCCTAGATACACTTCTTCATTCGTGCACACACGTTCACTATGGTTTTCCCCCTAGTCAAGGAATGCGCAGCATTCCTTAACTCTTTACTCCTAACCTAATTCCCTCACTGTTACAATGCCTCCCCTTCTTCAAAGAGAATTTTTCCTTGAAAAAATCTCAACCCCAACTTTTAATTAGTTAACTTTACATCTCTATTCTACAATAACAACAATTCCATATATTTCCTAACTCAATTCTCCTATCTCCTCATAGCCAATTGCTAACCAGAGACAATAATATCGAAACTCTCTACAAAACTCGTTATAAAGTTCTCTAGAAAACTTTCTACAAAACTCTCCATAAAATTCCCCACAATACAAAAGTCTCCATAAGCAAACCGCTTTTAACTTTAAAATGTCCATCTAAATTATGATTGACAAAACTGAAGATATTCCCCTTATCCTTTATTTCCCCCTTATTCACATTCTCACACTCTCAGTATTCTAGGATAGACAGAAAAAAATAGCTAGATTAGATTTGGGTAGGTGCGCACCTGAAAATAATAAAAGTAAGAAAAAAGTAAGAAAGTAAGAAGTAATCACCTTTCTCTTCCCATACATTCTCAAAACTTTATCAAAAAATAAAGTTTCAAAATTTATCTTCAGTTTCCGTCAATAATAATTGTTATTATCAAAAAAATATGTTAATCCAAACTGCTAGCCTTTGTATTATTCAGCTCATCAATTTCCCGTTTACCATTCCTTCAACAACAAAAAACTTCCTAACTATTATTATACTGTTAAGTACAGTCTTCTTCTTCCAATATGCAGTTATTTAAATGCCAAAACTCAACCTGGCATTCCCCCCCCCTATTCTCCCATTAAACGCTGTTCAACCCAGCTCCTATTATAAACCTTGTATATACATTGCATACCCCACATGTAATAACAACATACCCCTCCATTACTACATATAGAGTCACCTCACTAACCACTACTTTAATTCATCTTCTAACTGAACTTCAAAGTAATAATCATTTTAAACACACTTAGGGTAACTCAATCAAACCAAAACATCGTAAAAATAACCATCTAAGATAACTTATTTTTCACATTTCATAAAACACAATTGAAGTCCCAACAATTGAGCAAACCATTTCAATCCCCACACATTAATCAATGTACACATACATTATAAATTTCAAGGCAATGAATGAATCACCCAAATAAACGAGAAGTAGATTGTGAGCTTTACTAAAACACGACTACAAGAGACAAATTGGACTTATAAATTTCAAGACCATACTCTGAGTACCCAATAATAATTTTCCGACGTGTCCAACTTCTTCTTCTATCCGCCATCTGCAGAACCTTGTATCACTCTATTCATCTATCTCTTCTCCATTTCTTTAATAACCTCAAATTTTTTTCTATAATTGCAATATCTACATCAATGTCGCTATCCTCTCGAGGAGAGCTATCTTCTTTCATATCAGCTTCTTCATCAGTTTCTGACTTTTCATCCATCTCTTGTTCCCCATCTGTATATCCATTTCTAGCAACCGCTAATCTCTTCCTTTCTAAATCCAATCTAATTTTCCTGTCTTGCCGTCTCAACAAATTTTCAAATAGTGGCATCTCTTCCTCATTCGAAGAATTCGCTCTAAGTTTCCTTTGCCTCTTAATTTCTTTTTCTTTCTGTCTATCTAACTTTCTTTTTACTGCCTGTCTTGTATTCATAAATGGGGTTCAATATTTTCCCTGACTGACTCTTCACTAATATAATCGTCATACACGTTATTTTCCTCTGTCATGACTGTTTTTGGTACCGTCTCTTCTTGTTCAGCTGTAGTAGATGCTGTTGTTACTTGTTTTCCATTCTCTATAGGTATTGGATATACCGATTGTCTGACAATCTGTCCACCTGACAATATTTCTTCGGAACAATAATTATTATTATTATTCTCTGCATTCCTTTCCTCATTATCCCGCCTTAAGTGTTCTACATGTGAACGTTGCAACATGCCCTGAAATTGATTCTTAATAGTATACGACACTGGACCTTTTTTTTTTTCTAACATATAGTATCCCGGGGACCCAATGAGCATCAAACTTAGAGTTTTTTTCTATGTTTTTTATAATATACCCTATCACCTACGTTAAACTCTTGTAAGTGTGCATTTTTATGTGCGTATTTCTTCTGTCTTTCTCTAGCCTTAATTATATTATTTCTTAAACGTACATGTGCTTTATGCATCTCTTGCAACCTTGTTTCTTGAAAATCTTCCCCCAGATATTTTCTCCTAGGCTTTAATAAATTACCAATTGGCAATATTGGTTCTCTTCCATGTACTAAGTAAAATGGTGAGAAACCTGTTCCTTCATTTTCGTGTGTACGTATCGCCGCTAATGCTATCCCCAAATAAAGATCCCAATCCATATCGTGTTCTTCTACATTTTTCGCTAGAATATTGTATAGTGTTCTGTGTTGTCTCTCATTTTTAGCATTAGAAGTTGGTCTGTAATATGAAGTCCTAATGTGTTTTATATTCCAATCTTTTAACCAATTTCTCAAACTTTTTATTTACAAACTCTTTCCCATTGTCCTGTAAGTATTATTTGTGGGACACCCAAACCTTGGTATAAATTCTGTAAAAGCATATTTATAACTGAATCAGCACTCTTGTCTGGAATTGGATACACTTCTGGCCAAAGACTATATGAATCAACTATATGTAGTAGGTATACATTTCCCGATAATGTTTTTGGATGAGGACCTGAAATATCCAAACTTACTTTCTGCATTGGAAATTGAGGAATATCGGTATCTTGTAAAAGACATTTAATTATCTTCATGTTCTTAACCTACACTTTTCACATGCTTCAACATATTCATATACGCTTTTGAATAAATTCGGCCAATAATATTTACTGCTAATAGCCTTCACTAACTTATCTCGTCCAAAATGACCATTATTATCGTGGTATGCCTTTAAGACTTCTTGTCTAAATGTTTCGGAATATATTTTCTTACTCCTTCACCTTTTTCACTGATATAATATAATTGATTGTCTTCTTGTAACTCTACAAACTTTCTTTTAAAACTATTTTCCCCTGTTTCTTTTCAATTTCTTTTTTATCTGTACTACTTTTGGATCTAATTCTTGTTCTGTTTTCATATCAAACTGTTCTAAATGTGGGTCTTCTGTTCTAGATTCCGACTCTTGCTCCGATGGTAAACTCTCAATTCTTCCCTATTTATTATGGCAGAATCTAATATATTTACTTGCCAGTTTCGATCGTCTACCTCTGGTTCAACTTCATCTTCCGTGTTTCCTGATGACTGTGGGTACGGGATTCTAGACAAAAGATCGGCGCACGTATTATGTTTCCCTGACACATATTCAACCTTAGCATTGTACCCTTGTAAATTCAATGCCCACGTTTGTATTTTCCTATTTTGTATTGGTGCTTCTAATATCGACTTTAATGGCATGTGGTCAGTTCTAATAATGAAATTGGCGTTATGTAAGTAGTAATTTAATTTTTTGCAGCGCGTAGTGTATAGCATATGCTTCCTTCTCAATAATCGGCCATTTGCGTTGAGTTCTGCTGAGTTTATGCGACAAGAAATAGATTGGTCTTTCATTTTTAAACCCCTGGTATTCCAGATTCTTCTCCTTCATATGGTTGAAACCAAACATGCTCCTATTGCGTTGTCTGAAGCATCTGTGTATAGTATTAGCTGTTTATTGAGGTCTGGATGTGTCAATAATGGTACCACCGTTAAGCTATCTTTTAAAAGTTCAAACGCTTTTTGACACTCATCATCCCACTTAAATCTAGCGTATTTTCCCGTTAAATTCGTAATAGGTATTGCTATCCTTGAAAAGGCTGGTACAAACCGCCTATAATACGCACACGTTCCTATAAAAGCCCGCACTTCCTTAACGTTAGTGGGAGGAGGTAACTCTTTAATAACCTTTATCTTTTCCTGGTCTGGTTTAATACCTTCCCTATTTATTATATAGCCTAAATATTTTGTTTCTTCTGTCTTTAAAAACTGGCACTTACTAAGCTTTAATTTAACGTCATGCCTTCTTAATCTGTCAAATACTAGTCTAACATGTTTTAAATGATTCCTCTACATCTCCTTTCGTAAAAATCAATACGTCATCAATATATGCTAGGGCAAAACTTTGCATACCGTCTAGTACTTCATTTATTAAGAACATATAGTGAGACGGTGCATTTTTCAGACCGAATGGCATACGTAAAAATTCGTACGAACCCATATGAGTACAAAAGGCACTTTTCTTTTGCGCGTCTACCGACATCGGAATACACCAAAATCCTGCCCTTGCGTCCAGCGTTGTGAAATATGTAGAGCCATTAAGCAGCCCCAAAATATCATCAATTACTGGCAGTGGGTACGCTACATTCTTAGTAATTTTATTTAACGCCCTGTAGTCACAACAGAACCTGTTCGAACCATCAGACTTGGCCACAATTACCACCGGAGATGACCATTCTGATTTTGATCTTGTTATTATGCCTGCTTTCAACATATCTTCTATTGCCTTTTTCTACGACTTCTCTATTTCTTAATGGAGTTCTGTATGGTTTTAAACTAATTGGTGGATGATCTCCCGTGTCTATTTCCATCGTAACTGTTTGTGTCTTACCCAATTCTAAATCATTTATCGCAAACACATCTTGATTTTGCTTTATCAGTTGTTCTAACACTTCCTTATTTTCTGGCGAAGTTTTTAATTGTGCTAACAATTCTTTTTCTCTTGTTACTTTGTCTAGTGAATGTATTTGTGCTGTATTTCTTCTAGATGGATGGATCAATTCATCCATTCTTACGTTCCCTTTTCTTCTGTATCCGCGTCTATTATTACTTCTTTCATTAGAGGTTTCTGAATAACTTATGCCTGCCATATTTACTCTATCTGTTGCCAATATGTCACTAACGTTATGTTCTAGCTTAGCTATTACACATCCTCTGTATAATTTAATTTCTCTACCTGTGTTATTAATAACCATTACTGGAAATGTTAAACTTTTATCTAATTCTATTATTCCATCCGGAACTTCTAAACCTGGCTCATCAATTATTTCATTTTGCAATTCCGTGATTCTGACTATGTTTCCTGCTACATAATACGGGTTTCCTCTTCAGTCTTGCTTGTATCAAGTTAACTGACTGTGGTTTTAAATTCATGGTCGTTTTGACTCTAACTAGTGTCGACACATGCATATCTTCTTCTAGATCTACGTAAACATCTTGGAATTTTAATTTATGCAAATCAAATAAAAGTCTCACCCCATTTTTCAATAAAAAATCTCGTCCCAATATCATATTTCTATTTAAATCTTTAACCACATGGAACATATGCCTGACATTTATCCCTCCTAATTTCAAATTTATCATCGTTTGTCCTAACACTTCTAATTTTTGTCCCGTTACCGAATGAAGATTCTCCTGAATTCTAAATATTTTACAATTTTTTAACATTCGATATAAAAATGCTTCTTTAATCACGCTAACTTGTGCTCCCGAATCAACTAATGTTCTAACTTTATATTTTCCTATCTGTACTATACATGAGCTAGGATCTACCATATTTAATGACAATTGTTTTACCTCGGCTTGTTTTTTATTTCTAAATGTTCTATTATACTCATCCTTTGGGTTTTTAATATATTAATGCCCTTTTTGGATCTTACTATCTTCCCTCCTACTGCCGATCCTATTCAGTAAGCGGGATGCCAATTTCCCTGATTTCCTGACCTTCTAAAATTTCTCTGTATTTCTCCAGAATTCCAATTTGCTGGTCTGCCATTTGCAATTCTATTCTGTATACTCGTCTGAACACCTCTACTATTTTGCGTATTCGATGGGCCACTTCTGTTACCACAAAAGCGAAAAATGTCCCCACGTTGGTGACATCCCCAACAAACCACATTCGAGTTATTTGTGTTACCTTCCATGTTTCTTACAGTATTTCTCACTTGTCCTCTTCTATCTTGATTATATACATTCTCGTTTCTTTGCACCATCTGTATTTCTCCTCGTCTTCCTCTCCATCCATGTCTATACTGTCCTATTTCCATAGGTTCTTCAATTCTATCTTCCGAACTACTACCTAACTCTCGTCCTACCCTTAACCTAAACCTCCTCCTCAAGCTTTCCTCTTGTATAGCGATATCTACCGCTTGTGACAATCTTGCAGGATTCTCTCTTAATAATTTAAATTTCAATCCATCTGACCTAATCCCATCAACAAAAATCCCTACTAACATCCGTTCCACTTCTTCTGCTCGTACATTCTGTCCTAAAAATGACTCTTCAGCTAAATTGATTAACCTGTCACTGTATAACTGAACACTTTCTGTGCTGTTTGTCTAGTCTGTCGCAATACTGAGAATGCGTGTTGTGGATCAGTAATTTCAGCATATTTTCTTGCGAGATCATCTTTAAATTCTTCCCAGGTTTCACCTCCTGCTGCTTCTAACTTTCTTCTAATGTGGTCAGAAACTGGACTTGTACTTGTTCTGTATGCCAAATTCTTTTTCTCTCCATCTGTAGCGTTTACTAAATATGCATGTTTCTCAATAGAAATAATCCATTTCTTAAACTGATTTGCTTGACCACTAAATCTTTCAACATCAGTGCTTATATTTTGTTGTCTTAACACTGCATCCAACCTTGATATTGCCCCGCCAACTCCAGTCATTACCTGTGAAAAATCTTGGGATTCCATCCTAAAATTTATAATTATCAAGCAATATACAAATATTTCAAACAATATTAATTTCAAACCCTGCAACAATACATAATCTGTTAATTACTCTAATATTATCTAATTATCTTAACTAAAGCCTCCAATCGAAGATCCTGACGAAGAAATATTCCTGTTTCAATCCTGAATTCTGACACAAGAATTTAAATGACCTCCTGATTCAGAATTACCTACACCACATAAAAAAGGACTCTAATCAAGCTCGTTGAAATGAGCAGAACAACGAAGAGCCTCTGGATTTCTTTCCTTAATAATTCTTTCCAATTATTTCCTGACGTTGATTATGCTCGATATCAGGCTCGCAACAAGACTGTTTGATTACTTGCTCGATTACTGTAGATTCTCTTCAAGTAAGGTCACCTTCACGCAAGCGACAACTGCTCACGACTTCAGCAAAAAAAAACTCACTTTCCAACAGCAATCTGTGATTTTCATATATATATTTCAGCGCAAACGTAATCCAGTCAACAACAATTGGACTCAAAGCTGACGCTATCCAGTCTCTTATTTTCATGTGGGACTCTCGCCATGGTCAGTTTAAATTACTTTATCCAAACCCCGAGTTGAGACAAGTTTCATTTATGCCTTCCTTTAATTGAAGTGACTGTAGAGAGTATTGCAGATCTTGATTTCATAATTATGGAATTTGCACCATAACCTTGACTTCACCTTCAACAGTCCCACGGGTTAAAACTCATAATTTGTACTGATTTTTGATGCAGAACAGCATTACTTGATCTCAATATACCATTTTGCGTTGGTCATTTCTCCAGTTAATTTCATAATTATGTAATAACATCAGTCTTTCAAAAAAAATAAGTTTATCAATCAAACCTTTTTTTAGCGCTGTCCTTGAAAATGGATCTCCTTCTTAACCAGGAATCCAGTGAGAACCCAGAACAGCTACCAACAGTCGGCTTTCATCTGTTGCGTTTCTCAATATTTACTTCTCCAGACACCCCAGACATAACCATCTTCTATGGCGGTACTCTCTCTCTCCGCGACCTCCCATGTTTCATAAATTCACGGCACCAAATCAACCTGTTATAATAGTGTGACATTACAGGTTAGGCACGTGATCGTACAGGACACAAGTCTTCGCGTTGTTAGAAACATACTTTATTAGCCGAATCGTTCTATTTCATCCCACATGATGGAGACTCCCTTCTTGGTGTTGACATCTCTTCTCGCTGGCCCCCAAGTGACGTGTGTGTTTTCCTAGATACACTTCTTCATTCGTGCACACACGTTCACTATGGTTTTCCCCCTAGTCAAGGAATGCGCAGCATTCCTTAACTCTTTACTCCTAACCTAATTCCCTCACTGTTACATATATATATATATTTCAATTCATGGATGAACATAGAAGTGATAAGGTAATCTAACCTTGGCGTAATAGTTTAGCATAGTGAAATAGGTGTTTGTGCTTAGCGTTTACCATTGCTTTCTATTAGTGAATAGTTTAGACTTTAGTGAATTAATCTGTCTTATGTCAGAGTATCTTTCAGAAGCTTTTTCATTACGGCTGAAGAAAGGCACTCACATAAGAAATAGTTTGAAGCAGACTCATATCACCTGATTAAATATTTATCACACAGGTTCTAATACACCTTCTGACATGCTCAGCAAAGATTAAAGACATTAAAGTCACTTGTGCAGGGAAAGTTGTCACTAGAGCAAATTCAACATAGCCATTAACTAATCGTGGGCTGACATAACGAATGACCAGTAACAGGTTTTTGTGAAAACCATTGAAAGAACTTTCAGTTTATACAAGCAGAACGAAATAGGCTAAAATATATTTTAATTGTTTACTCACCTAAAAGAAAGATGGAAGAACCCCAGAACGTTTGTAAATGTATTCAAAAAACTGATAGACAGTGCTAGACAGTGGTGATGTGTTTTCCATGATGGATTTATTAACTAAATAATAATCACAGAACACTCGGTCTAGACATAAGACTTACCGTGATCACATTAATTTACGGTGATCCAGTGGTGAACAGTTTTTTCCAAATAACGGATTTACCTCCAGACTCAAGCAGAACGGAGCATCCAGGGTGAGAGCTGTCCATTTCTATGTTTGATGTCCTGTGGTTTGGCCGTATGACTATGCGAGATGTGATATGGAGACTAAACATTCAGAGTCCTATCTTGCACCTACAATAGACGACACTACCAACTACATATACACAGTCCATACATACACCAGACATAGTTTTAATTAATAAATATTTTATTAATTGTTGAAGGAAACTGTTGTCTGAGTATGTGATGAAGGAATGAGAGAGAGAGAGAGAGAGAGAGAGAGAGAGAGAGAGAGAGAGAGAGAGAGAGAGAGAGAGAGAGAGAGAGAGAGAGATATATATTGAATAGAAGACAGAAGGGAGGAGTGTAGACAAAAGTCATTCAATAGTTCCAATATTAGAAGGATATTAAAGGTGTGCTTGTCGAGTCCACTTTCCTCCAGGGACGACAAGCGACATAAATGAACATCCCTTGAAACAAGTAAAGAGTTTTCAGTACCTAGGAAGTATAATATCATCAAATGGCAGATTAGAAGACGAGATCGAAAATAGATGCAATAAGACACACCAACTCATTGGACAAATGGCACCAATACTAAAGAACAAAAATATATCAATAACTACTAAGAAAGCACTTTACAATACAATCTTCCTACCAACTCTGTGCTACCAATGCCAAACCTGGACAATGACAGAAAAAGAGAAAAGAAAAATCACAACAGAAATGAGGTTTTTGAGAAGAATTCTTAACGTATCAAGAAGAGATAAGATCAGAAATGAAGAAATCAGGACTAAAGTTGGGGTTAAAGCAGCACTAGATTTTATTAGAAAGCAGCAGGTCAAATGGTTTGGCCATGCAAGTAGGTCACCAGTCAACAGCATACCACAACAAGCAATTATGTACAGACCAGATGGAAACAGAGGAAGAGGCCGATCACGTAAACGTTGGACGGAGGGAATAACAGAATCCATGGGAATATCGATATATGAAGCCTATAATCGGCCACTCTCACGGTGTTTATACTTCACCTCGACACCGCAAGGTACAAGAGGAACATGATGAGATGAGACAGATTATGGTCGTCACTGGGAAGAAATGTGATGTACGAGTAAATGGACATATTCTTAAGCAAGTGAATCGATACATTTATTTCGGCTCAGTCATGACATCTGATTGGAGATGTCTTGAATAGATTAGAACCAGAATTGCCATTGTGAAGGTAGCCTTTTGAAAGATGAAAAACACTGACCAATAAAAAAATATCAATTGAAAGGAGAAAAAGAGTGTTCAAGTGCTACATAGAACCTATATTTTTGAATGGATGTGAAGCGTAGACAATAAGCAGTCAAGCTGAAAAACAGCTGATGGCTGTGGAAATGTGGTTTCTGAGGAAAATGCAAAGAATACCATGGACAGACAGAAAAACCAGTGAACAAGTCCTTCAAGAAACAAATGAAGATCGTAAACTGATTAGAGACATTAGACGTAGACAGTCAAAATTTTTTGGGCATGTTATGAGAAGAAATAACTTGGAGAACATGGTGAGAACTGGCAAGATTGAAGGGAAGAGACCAAGGGGAAGAACGAGAGGTAAATACCTGGATGGCTTGGCCACATGGCATGGTCGAGACAGGAACACGGAGCTGATCCACGACTGAGATGGCAGAACATGACCGCCCACGCTTATCGGCATGGCACATGATGGATGGATGGTTAAAGTATGATTGTGACAGACTTGTGAGATCGAAAAGTGTTGCGACAGCTTAAGGACGGCCGAGGTAGCAAAAATATATTGAGAGACCGTTGTTGACAGTTTTAGAATAATTGTTAAATGTGTACAGAGTGAGCACGCTATGATATGTAATCGTCTACTATTTCAATTTGAATATTAATAAAATTCACTGCGGTGATGTTTCAGCCAGTCTTCGAGTGTAGTAACTTGTAGAATCATAGTTTATCTGTTAGAGGCTTGTGTGACAGTGTACAATAAATAGCAGGTCTTTGACAGACTCGCTCTTAAACTTCCGGTGAGCTGATGCCGAAGTAGCGGGGGTGAACAAGTGGTAAATAGCATATGTGTGTTGATGCTGAAGTTGCAGGTTTAATCCCTGCACCGGTCAGTTGGGCTAAAGTTTTGACTTCTCTTCCTTGACTTTCGGACGTAAATGACAAGTACCTCGGAAGTCGGAGTGTGTGCGCCTGATGGCGAGGGACACTGTTAATAGAGAACGCTAATCCACCCACAAAAGTCAGTTCAGTGCACTAAAAGAAGTAGCACAAGCGAACGAACAAATAAATAGAACAAAAATAGTAAATAAATCTCCGTAGGACAATATTGCAGAGTTCTCCTTCCCCACTCCACTGCCTAGAAACCAGCGAGGTGTGCACTACGGTCCGGTGTGTTTGTATGTTTGTTATTTGACCTACTCTGGTTTAATATAAAATTATGAGACCTATGGTACCATCTCAATGATTTGATACGAATTATGTCCCTTTTTCCCATAGTTGTAGGTTCATCTGTATGATACACCTGGCTAATGAAAATGAAGACACCTTTTTGTTTTAAAGGGGTGTCTAGTTGGTCATGCGTCGAAGTACACTTGTTTCTGCAGCGAGACGCTGTCGTCATTTGGAGGTGACTGGTTCGATCCCGGTCGGTAACTATAGCTTTCAAATTTTATGTTGTCTAGTGCGTCCTCTGCCGGTTTCGTGGCTTAAAACTTAAAGGTTAGCGACTTTTCTCCGTAATCTCGTATACTCTCGTAGGTAACGTGATGATGGTGTGAATCAGCAGTGGTTCGAATCGCATCGGTAACTTACGAGGTATGTGAGCCGGCCGGTCAGAAAGCAATGGCAAACTACTGAGCATAATCTTGCTAAGAAATCAACACACAGCTGAAAGATGCCGGTGTTGACAGCGATGTCCTGTAAAGGATATGCAAAGAAAAAAAAAGTGCGTCCTCTATTCTCTCTTTCCTTTTTCTTCTTCTATGAACGCCAAAACAATACTATGTGTGTTTATTTTGTAATTTTCAATGAGTATACGAGGAAGATTGCACGCCTCGAAGCACCATGGGCTGGAAGGATACTAACATTTGCAGATGATGTTCTCGCACACAGGCAGGGGAGGGACAGAAATCAATGCTGTCCTTAACACAGAAAAGGCGTTTGTCTCATTGTGCTCTCTGGACAATAGGATTGTTAATGCCGACCTCCCAATAAATGGTAGAACTGTGAACAGAGAAAGCAGACTGAAGTACCTGGGAATCACTTTTGATAGAAGCCTGTCCTTTAGGGTTCATCTTGAAATAGTGGTTACAAAATGTCAGAAGGGATTCGTTACACTGGAACGTATGGCAGAAAGGGACATGGAGCAGAAAATGCTAATCACACTTTTTCAGCACCTTACCATTTCAGTTGTAGAGTATAGACTGGGAATGTTCAATGTCTCAAAGAGTCAGCTAGTGAAAATAAAGCACATACAGAATAAAGCCACGAGAGTGATTCTGTGATATACAATGGATACCTCAACAGAGTTATGCGATACATCCTGGCGTTGCCGACCATTGCGGACAGGCACAAGGTGTTGCAGGCAAGGGCATACCTCAAGGTGGCTGGGAACAAGGAACATCTCCTGCATAATTCCTAGGATGTAGTCAAAGGTCGCAGGCTGCTAAGAGGAAAATCATGGATGGCTCAGGCAAAAGATACAATCAGAGAACTGCGTACACTTGAGAAGATTGGCAGAGGCAAGGAGTGGGTCAGAGTGCCGAAAAAGAATTTCAGACTTGCGTGGGGTTATAATTACACTGAGCCGTAAATGTAGGGAGTGGCCAGGAGGTGCAGCGGAAGCTGAAATTCGGCAATTAATTCATGATACTCTCGTCCTGGCGATGTGATTTTCTTAACTGATGGTTCTGTGAATAAGCAAACGTTTCTGGGATTTCATAGCAAATGAAAATGGCCAATGTCTAAAGCTCACACACATCACTTCAACTTCACATCGATAACATGCCAGTAGAAAGTGTAATTGAGCACAAAACATTAGGCCTAATCATTGATAGAAACCTAACCTTTAATTCCCATGTTTAAGCGCTCATTAAACAAACAGCGAAAAAAGTCTACCAACTCGCCAAAATTAAAAAACTTCCTTGATGAGGACACAAGGAAACTATTCTATACTTCTCATATTCAGACACACTTTGACTACTGCTCTACAATCTGGGACGGTTGTTCTAATTCAAACACCAAGCGACTTTACTCACTCCAGAAATGGGCCATGAGTCTAATTTATAGCAAACATTTATCTGACAATCCCAGCCTGTATAAACGCCTTCAGTTGCTACCACTCCGCAAACGCCTGCTTTTCAATAAAGCTAAACTAATTCACAAAATCTTGCATCGGAATGCCCCAAATTACCTTTGGCCATTGTTTAAATATAATGCTAGACACAGTAAACGTTTAAATATATTACACATTCCGAAGCCTAGGATTGACTTATACAAAACAAGCTTAACGTACTCTGCAGCTCAGCTGTGGAACAATCTTCCACAAGAAATAAAAGACATCACCAATCCTTATTCATATAATCGCAAATTACTCGAACACTATCTCAGTACGGATTACCTTCCCCCATAATAATAGTGATAATAATAATAATAACAAAACCCTAGTATAACAGCCAGTCCCCTTTTGGTAGGCCAGTATATTCCACATGGCTAATAAGTGTCTGACCATTATCTAATGTTACTGTATCGTGTAGTTTTGATGTTCGCATTTTGCCAATGCTTTTATTATGCATAAGTTTTATATTGTTGCTGTTCTCTGTTAGCCTTGAATGGCGTGTGAATGAAATAATGTATGGAAGAGAGTGATAGAAGGGCAGAATGTTAGACGGGCCTGCGTGCCCAATTCTTAACCCTTTGAAAATAAAGTTTGTTTGTTTGTTTGTTTGTTTTGTTTGAGCTTGGCGTATGAATCCACAGTCTTAAGTATGAAAATGGGGGTGGAGGTGGTTACTGCAGATTTCTGTTGATTTAAGAACAAACTGTATATGCATGTTGTGATTGTTTATAACTGATACGCAAAGCATGCTGGCAAAGGTAAAGACTGGTATGCTTCGTGCTGAATGGCCTTGCATCGATTCAGAGGCCGCGTGTTGTGAGCATTCGCTGGATCTTTTCTCCAGGACACTGGTGCGGTTGGAAATGAAAAGGCAGACATGCTGGCTGGTGCCGCATCACTAAGGCCTGATTTGATGCATAGGACAAATGTAGTGAAGGTCCTCCGGGAGACTGTGATTCATAGAGAAGAACAGATGGACTATTTTTGGGTACTTTTGCTTTCTTTCACCCCAAACAAAAGGGAATCCTAGGTTATGACGTCACATCCAGGGGTTCCCTGTGTTGCGCCGAACATTCAGTGGGTTTCCGTGTGTTGCGCCGTAGCTCGGTGCACAATTCTATATGGCGGCGGTGGTGCGCTATTCTTTCACTTTCCGGTTAGGGTTAGGGTTAGGGGGTAGGGTTAGGGTTAGTGTGTGTACCCTACCCATAACCCTAACCCTAACCCTAACCTGAAAGTGATTGCGGGACCGATGCAAATGAGGATCGAAGGGAGACAGAAACGGTTGCCCTAGCCCAAAGAAACAACACTGTGGTGTGGGGCAATTGAAACGCACTCCACCCGAACACAGAGGAGATCACCGTTGGCGCTAAATCTAGCTGGTGACTCTAAATATAGCTGGCAAAGTTTGTTTGGGGTGAAAGAAAGCAAAAGCACCCATTTTTGTCCTACTGTCCGGTGTAGCGGTTGAACCCCTTACCTCGGCATCAGCATCAGCACCCTGGGTGTTTAAGAACACGCGTTCTTATCCATTCGGCCATGCAGACCTACGCACATGATGATGATATTCTGGTTGCCGCTTCGCTAAGAGAGCAAACGCTACTTCGTGACGTCACGTCCTGTATCATTCCCGTCTTTTGCTATCATTAAAAATGGCGACTGTTTGTTTGTCGCAAGATATTCTCAGAAACTGGGAAAAAACCGGCAGAACGGAGTTGTACGTATAATGAATTACATATTGTCTGTTAATATTTTATAGTGTGAAGTTTGTTTTCTGCTGTATTAAAGATATTAATAACGAATTTGAGAAATGTGACACAAACCGTTGTTTCGATGACCAGTCTGCGGACAGCGAGCGACGAGTCGACCGACTGTTTTCAAATCGATGCAATGCAATGTTAAATAAATGTATTCAACAAATGTGAACACTTCTAGAATCAATAAAAATAAATGTCCTCAGCAACGAGACGCCGAAAACCATATATAAAAATGGACTCTACAGTTAAGCTTTCGAGTTGTGTATCTAGATATATTTTTTATGTATAAAATTATATTTGTTGTGAACTTTAATGTTGCTTATTTAGTATAATTTAGCGTGTATGGTATGTATGTATATGTATACTACCATACTATACTTAACTTAGTTTGTTTTTAAACCTGTAAATGAGTCGACTTGTTTTGCGAATGATGCATAAAACATGCACCCACATTTCATATATTCAGAGATATATGAATGCTGAGTGCTCACATTAAATAATAAATCATTAATTAAATATCGCAAATTAAAGAAAATATAGACAAAACATACTTATTAAATTTTATGGTATCTGAGTTAGTTAGTCAACAGATCATCTTCATTGCACATCAAAACATTCGGTCCATAAGAAATAAGTGCTCTCATCCCCTCCTCAGTACATCCTGCAGCATGTAGCGGCTCACAAAACCAGTTCTTTGTTGGTTTATCAATCTTCTTTGGCTTCCAATGTAGTGTTTTTGTTTGGCCACACTTCTTTTAATTTGCTGTTCTCGCATCCTGACCATAGTTGTAGATTCACAATCATCAGTTGGTTCTCACAAACGACTTACTGAGGTATAAGGGTATCTCGAAAGAAATACTCATAAAGAGAACTGGTTACTCACATCAGAACAACTCATAAGTAAAAATACAGTTTATAAAATGTGACCAGATTTGCTAGTCAGTTTAAAGTCATTGATGTTTAAACATTGTATTAATTTATAAAGTGTTAGTGTAAATATAAATTAGAAATAGAAATAACTCATTCGTTATTTAAAAAAATATACATAAATAACGTTGCATAATTATTTCATATTCTGGTATACTTTTACGATTCATACTGAATATTAATGATGTTGTGCATTTTTAAAATGTATTACTAAGTAGTGGGACAACAATTTAAAACTGTCTTTAGATATCGGCAGGTATGCAATATAGTACTATTAAATTGTTACATAAATAAAACACATAGTATTGTTTGGCGCTCACAGAAGGAGAAGAAGGAAACAGAGACTAGAGGATGCACTAGACAACATAAAATTTGAAAGCTATAGTTACCGACCAGGATTCTAACCTGTTAGCTCCAAATTGCGGCAGCGCCTTGCTGCAGGAACGAGTGTACTTCGACGCATGATCAACTAGACACTCCAAAAATGTGTCTTCATTAGTCATGTCTATCATACACACAAACCTACAAGTATGGAATACAGACAGAATTTGTATCAAACCATTGAGATAGCACCATAGGTCTCACAATTTACATTAAACCAGCATAGGTAAAATAACGAGCACACAAACACATCGGACCGTAATGCTGTGTTTGTTTTGTGGATACTACAATCAGCCAAACCATCTTGAAACAACTGATGTTTAAAATCATGATTTTGTTTTGTAGATATGGCAATTAGTCAAGCCATCTTGATGCAGCTGTTGTTTAAAATCACGTTTTTGTTTTGAGGATACTATAAGGGGCGTTCATTTGAAATCTGTTTGTGCTACACTGCGCGTTATTGTGTACATTGAACATGATCATGTCATAGTCATGTGATAAGTACTGACCAGTGAATAAAAGAGCATGTACTTATCGTCCCATGATGCATAGGTTCTGTTTCTGACGTTGAGAAAATGGCAGGGTTAATCCAAAATCCATCGAAAGAAGCTCAAAGAGCGGTGATTCAGTTTCTTTCATTTGAAGGATGTTGACCAGTGAACATACATCGAAGAATGCAGGCAGCGTAC
Source organism: Cepaea nemoralis (assembly GCA_014155875.1). NCBI lineage: Eukaryota > Metazoa > Mollusca > Gastropoda > Stylommatophora > Helicidae > Cepaea > Cepaea nemoralis. The sequence goes on from JACEFZ010028325.1 coordinate 20,990, forward strand.
AGTAACAAATGTGTGTCGAAGACAACAGTGACAGACTGGGCACGAATGTTTTGGAAAGGACGTCAGTTCACGACAGATCTTCGACGGCCGGGTCAAGCGCATATTGTTTGCAACAGAATAAACCACCGCCAAAATTGATGCAGCAGTACAGATGAACCGCTGTCGAAGCAAACGTTCGCTAGCGAATGAATTTGATGTATCAATTGGGACAATTCAAAAGGTCGTTTATAAGAAACTGCAATATCAGAAGGTGTGTTCACAGTGGATACCTCAGATGTTGACCGACCACCAAAAAGAGGAACGCATGGATTGGTTGAACCACTTGCTGCATTACAGAGTGGAGGGTGATGCATTTCTCTTCCACATAGTGGCAGGTGATGAATTATGGTGTCACCGCTTTGAGCCGAGCAGCAAAAGAGAGAGCATGCAATGGAAGCATGCTGGATCACCTAAAGCCAAAAAATTCAAGTTACAGGTTTATGCTGGTAAGGTTATGCTGGGCGCATTTTTTGACCATGAAGGGCTATTGTTGGCCGACTTTAAAGAACCTGGTGTCAACATCAACTCTACCCACTACTTGCAAACACAAGACAAGCTGCAAAAAGCAATCAAGAATAAACGACCCGGCATGCTTAATGCTTGTCCGCATGTCACAAAGATTGTGCAGGAAGCATTAGCTAGGAAGAATTGGGAAATTCTGCAACATCCAGCCTATAGTCCTGATTTGTCACCATGTGATTTTCATTTGTTCGAACCTCTACTAAAAAGCTCTCAAGGGGTAACGATTTCACATAGATGCAGATGTAATGAACGCGGTAAACACTTGGTTCAGTGAGCAACCGCAATCCTTTTTTGTGGACGGCATTCGCCGCCTACCTAAGCAATGGGATGCTTGCCTAAATGCCTATGCAGACTTCTTCTGACCAACCCATAGTGCATAATTCATTCAAAATGGATGCTTTGTTTAATTCTACCACACCTGTTAATGTTTTTTTCATGCTTTTGTAATAAAGCCATTGGAACGGGTTTCAAATGAACGTCCCTAAAACAATCAGCTAAACCATCTTGAAGCAGCTGTTGTTTGAAATCATGTTTTTGCTGTCTGTATTCACAGTGTTAAAGTCTGCCAGTCATTGAGTGAGCATGATTCGTCAGTGAAGCTGCTGCCGAAAAGAAACCTGAAAAGAGCTATCTATGAAGTCTGCTTTGCCATCAACCACAACCAGCTGCGGGTTGAACAAGCTGTTTCTCTTTTCCAAGACCTCAAGGTAATAATGTCCTCATTCACACTTGATAATGCCTGGTAATAAATTACACATAATTATAACTGTATCCATTCTTTATGCTCTGTGGTGAAGGAGTTAGGGAGCAATTTCCAATCCTGCATATTGCCATCAAAACACTGCTGTGGGCGATTTAAAAGCAGACCACTTTTCGCTGGTTTTTATACAGGTTTGAGTGCCGGTTGGCCAGAAAGCAATGGCGAACTACTGAACATAAACTTGCCAAGAAAACACAAACAGCCAAAAAATGCTGAGCTTGACTGCTACATGCTGTTAAGGATATGCATCTAACACACATATTCTGTGCTTGTGTGCTGGCCCATTGCTCATATGCTTGAATTGAATCTTCATTGTGTGAAGATATATAACAAAGGTTTTATGGTTCCAGGTTGACCCAGCTGGACATGGGTGCCAGGAAATGTGCTGGAGAGTGAAGGTCACTGGCATTATATTGATCATATAACCCACCAAGAGCTGATGGGTCTGGAAATATGTGGCTAGCACCATATAGCCAGTACACTTCAAAGCGTGGACAAGTGTACATTAATTTTTCTTAAAGTGTTTTATCACGCTGTTTTATAATAATAATATAAATATTGAGCACAACCCACTACTGGCAACGCCGATCACATTCTGATATGAACCTAAGGCCTATCCACGTCAATATGGAAGCACTATACTCGAGTTTCGCCCTCATTTGAGCTCGTCAGTAGTGCATATCCCTGACCGGATCCGGAAACAATCCCGGATCACGCGTGTGAAGCGGGTGTGTAACCACGCGGCACACACTGGACACACCAAATTATCACAACAGAATATCACAACGCTACCCATCGAGTATAGTGCTTCCATATTGACGTGGATAGGCCTTAGGTTCATATCAGAATGTGATCGGCGTTGCCAGTAGTGGGTTGTGCTCAATATTTAAATTTCAAATCCCGAAACAACCACATAATCAATTGATTATTGCTCACTGGATTTAGGAGGCCTGGTGTTCCTTGCCAGTGAGAAGTCCTGATCGTTCGGGTCCCATCGATTGACGGACGTCGGTCGCGGCGATTGGGCAATCTTGAGCATAGCCTACGATGGGTAGCGTTGTGATATTCTGTTGTGATAATTTGGTGTGTCCAGTGTGTGCCGCGTGGTTACACACCCTCTTCACACGCGTGATCCGGGACTGTTTCCGGATCCGGTCAGGGATATGCACTACTGACGAGCTCAAATGAGGGCGAAACTCGAGTATAGTGCTTCCATATTGACGTGGATAGGCCTTAGGTTCATATCAGAATGTGATCGGCGTTGCCAGTAGTGGGTTGTGCTCAATATTTAAATTTCAAATCCCGAAACAACCACATAATCAATAATAATATAAACAATTTAAATTGAAATAACAAGCATTATCATAGTAATTTAATGATAAACATTTTAAAGACCATAAATTTGTGAAAATACATATGAGCACTGAAACAATGTAATCTGATTGTTACTATTTCCATTATCTACATCAAGTAACACTTGTATGTCAGCATGGCCGAATGATTAAGAGTCCACTCATCCATCCATCCATCATGTGGACGCCCAGCATGGGCGGTCATGTTCTGCCATCTCACTTGATCACCAGAGTCGTGGATCAGCTCCGTGTTTCTGTCTCAACCATGCCACGTAGCATGCTTGCTCTTAAACTTCTGTTGTGCTGATGGTGAGATAGCGGGTTCAACCCCTACACTGGCCAGTTAGACTAAAATGTTGACGTGTTATCCTTGACTTGGGGAGTGTCTATTACTATTATCTCAGAAGTCGGAGTGGGTTCACCTCATGGTGAGGGACACTGGTAATAGAGAAAGCTAGCCTACATGCAAATATTAATCCAGCATGGACTATGCTCAAGTTCAGAGTGAGCGAATGAAAAAAAAAAGGTGACATTAGTAGATAGTTTGTATTGTCAGCAAGCTGTTGCTGCCTTCTTTAAGATTGTCTACATTCTTTTATTTTCAGGATTACATACCTTCACTGGCTTCTACTCTTGCTGATGTGTTGGGTATTGTAGGTAAGAAAGGACTCCAGTTGTTTAGTTCACTTGATATATTTCTTAAAGAGTTGCAGTCGCACAGTGGCTAGCACATTTACTGTCAGCCCGATGATTGTGTGTTCAAATTGCCATCAAGGACCAGCTCTAGGCAGTGGACAACAGTGAATGTTCTCATATCGAATACAAACATGGGGCCAGCACCATATGCCGAATGCTCTTCAAAGTGTGGGAAGAGGTCCTCCACAAGATATATAAACCGAAATACGGCAATCCACAAATGGTAACCCAAACATAAGCTGTAAATAACAGTGACAGTAAAATTAAAAACCCAAAATATCAAAACAAGCAGGGAGAACAAACAAACAAAAAGAATGTGGTGAGTACAGAAAAGCCAGAGTTGATACATCTGGTGTATATTAAAGAAACAAATTGCACATGTACATGATGTACACTTACACACCCACAAACTTGCAGCAAACACTGACCCATACACATGTATATCTATAAACACCCATGTCTTTACATATACACAATACAAACTCACATTTATATACACACACATATAAAGTTGAGAGGATGAAGATGGCATAGACCTCGGGTGATACGTGGTGAATATAAATGCCTGGAAATAATTCATCATGTGAACTTAATGTAACATGAAAAGAAATACTGTCAGGAAGCAAGTGTAGCATTTGTTCAGTAAACTAAAGAATCTGATGAATGTAGTTGTGAAATTTGTAACGTGACTAAACATTTGCTACAAGTGTCCAGGGTGTGTAAAATGTGTCAGAGTCCTAACTATTTCCTCCTCCTAGCTCACTGGACTTGGACAGGCAAATTACAACATCTACGACACATATACTAATAACACGTGAATGCAATCGGAAACTCGCAGGAGCTATCTCCTGAACAACATTTATTACAATATACTACAGGCTGACAACATGGTCGCACTTCACGCTCAAACAACCGTTCAACACAAGCAGCCAAACGCTTGCTCACATGGGCGATATTTACACTGTCACCCGTATGACCATTCGCAATCACAGCCTCACATCATCCCGCACATATCACAGTTAGTACATTCCTCGAATATCAATACACAACGTTCATCTCCATCTATACGTCGCAAAACACTATCGTTCGATCGTTCTATCACTCTCTAGATCTCCACACGTCCGTCTCTATTCGCTGTCTCACACACATTGCCTCCGTCCTCCTTGACCTTCCCACATCACGTGGGTCTATCCACGGACTTCTTGCCTGACCGTCCGTTCGCCAAGCCGTGGTGTCTCCTACTGCCCTTGACCTCAGCTATGCTTACACTGACTCTCGCTTACATACCGGCACTTACAGTATTACTTACATATCAGACCCTGACAAATGGACAACTTTATTTTTGTCTACGCCTGCTCCACTTGAGAACAAACTCTGTGGAGATGTCAGCAAGCTAAAGTTGACTGTTGCTTTCTTTGAATTTATTCAGGTTGATGTCTGAAGGTGCACACAGAAGGAATCAAGTGGTTGCTTTATCGAAAGACGAAGCCTCAAATGGTTCAGTCATGTAACAAGGCTATTTGTGAACAGCATGCTGAAACAGCATTGCCATTTAGATGTAGTGGAAACAGAGCAAGGCTTACATCCTGTAGAATGCTGCTTTCATCGTGGTATGCTAACCACATTCAAGATCCCTTGACAGTTCTCCTGCTACGTGCATTTTCATCCACAAGGTGTCTATCCATCTTTTGCTGGCCAACCCCGGTCTCTTCATCCATGAACTATGGCTTCCATTGCTGTTCATTTCAAACCACTGCGGTGCTTAATAATGCCAAAATATTCCAGTTTCCACAAAGTGCAGTTTACGAGCCAGTTTTCTTCAGTGTTCACATCAGTATTTTCTTCTTCTTGTTCTAGAACTTTTGTTACATATAAGTATATGAGCCCCAAGTTTATTTTTTAAAGATTGTGAAATGAAGTGGTCTGTGATCCACATCTGTATGTTGCCGCAGGAAGGATGCATGTTTTTAAAAAATGTTGCTTTAATTTGCTGGTGTTGTGTTAGAAGTCCTTAGTACTGTTCAATCTTTGCATTGCTGTGATATTTCTATGTCTGACTTCTTTTGAAGTGTATTGTAGTGCCAAAATATTAACAGTTTGTGACACTTTTGATTTCTTCATTCTTGATTGTACTCAGCCCAAATAAATTCTAGCCAAGCGCTGAAGCACATAACACAGAAAGCAACAAGTAGAAGAAAGATGGGGGGGATGAATGCTGGCCGCCACTCATATGTCATTACATTACAGATTTTAAGCAGGGTATTTTCTGACTGGTTTTTGTAATTGAATCTTATGATTACAATTTCAGATGTGGAGACAAGCACTTCAGATGAGGCTCTGAGGGAGAAATTTCTCTCTCTTGTTGGAGCTTTGAAGGTCAGTACATTTGTAATGTAACTTTGTGTCTCCATGGAGACAAACCACTTGGGCGTGCTCTTCACAACAAACCACTTGGGGAATGCGCGTTACAAAAAACTGCTTGGGGAATGCTCTTCTCTGCAAACCACTTGGGGATGCGCTTCACAGCAAACCGCCTGGGGAAGCTCTTCACAGCAATCCGCTTGGGGATGCTCTTCACAACAAACCACTTGGGAACTGCTCTTCACAGCAAACTGCTTGTGAGATGCTCTTCACAGAAAACTGCTTGGGGGATACTCTTCACAGCAAACTGCTTGGGGAATGCTCTTCTCAGCAAACTGCTTGGGGAATGCTCTTCTCAGCAAATTGCTTGGGGAATGCTCTTCACAGCAAACTGCTTGGGGAATGCTCTTCTCAGCAAACCGCTTGGGAAATGCTCGTTACAACAAACTGCTTGGGTAATGCTCTTCTCTGCAAACCACATGGGCATGCTCTTCACAGCAAACTGCTTAGAGGACATTCTAGTGAATTGATGAATCATGGTTTGAAGTATTGAATGGCATAGCCACATGGCAAAATCGTAAGAAGAACACAGATATGATCCAAAACTGGTGATGGTGTGGGATTGCGAACCATGACTGCCCAGGCATATTGCTGTGACACATGACAAAACTGGTGATGGTGTGGGATTGCGAACCATGACTGCCCAGGCATGTTGCTGTGACACATGATGATAATGCTCGGGCAAGGCTCTTAACAATAAATAAACTTTTGGGTGGATTATTACGTGGGTATATATAATTTTTCCATGGCAGTTGTCGTCGTAGCCTGCTGTGTGATTTCAACCACAGAGGTATAAACAGCATCATGTCTAAATATCAGAAATAATTTGGCTATAATGTCACATTGGTTTAGAAAGAGTGCACGATTCCCGGAAGAAGAGGCAAGCGTCTACCAGAGTGAGACGGTTGACACAGAACACTAAACACACAATGGATGAAATTGCAGGAGACAGTGTTATTGGTGAAGGATCAAGCATCTTTTCAGCAGGCTGTGATGAGTGCTTCGTACTGCACCGAACTTGCTTCATGGACATGATACAACGTGGTGGAATGTCCTCTTTTTTGTCCTTATCCAAACATGCCAGGCAGTTGATCCCATAACCAGTTTATAATATAGGATTTCCATGAAAAATTATAAATGATCTTGAGATTTAATTCTAACCAGAAATGTGCAAGAGCTGTACATTTATTTTGTGTGAGCGAAAAATATGATTCCTATCTAAGATGATGGCAAGTCAAGGCTGACACATTATGGCCTGGTCATCTCAGGGGTCTCCGTGATAAATTGGTTAAATTGCCTATCTTATGGTTGTGTGTTCATTTCTGGACTAAATCAATCAGTTCAGTTCATGAGTGCAGTCTTCTCTAAGACCTCAGGAGGTAATCACTGGAGCTATGAGTATGTGCTCCAGGCAATATTTTTGGCAGGCCACTCAGCGGAGAGACTGATCCATGTGGGATAAACTCAGTGCACTTAAGTTACTCTCTTACCTTTAAACTAACTCTCTCTCTCTCTCTCTCTCTCTCTCTCTCTCTCTCTCTCTCTCTCTCTCTCTCTCTCTCTCTCTCTCTCTCTCTCTCTCTCTCTCTCTCTCTCTCTCTCTCTCTCTCTCTCTCTCTCTCTCTCTCAAAGATGTAGAAATGAATGAGTGAGAATAAATTTAATAATGGTATATCCCCAAGAGCTATGCCACCGGTATTTCGGCTACTGGTAGGGTCTTGCATGTCTGACGGGTCAAGGGATAGGAGCCAGGTGAAAAGAGACACAAGCTTGCTACCTTGTAGGTAGACAGGGGACAGTCAAAGGCTGGGGAAAGCCAACCAAAAAAACATGCTTCTCATAATCAGATGTACTGAGCCACAGGCTTGATGGAGTAACGAAATTCACTTTATAATATCATAATGGTAAAGTACTTCATATTATGTGTATGTCTGCTTTCTTACAATCCAGCATGAAGTGGTTGTCCCTGAGTGGCTGCTGAAAGAACGATTGGACCAGGACTCCTTGGAGATTGCTGGTCTTGTAGGCTCACAGATTGGATTCAACCAGAAATATGTGAAGACCAAAACACGTTTATAGTAAGTACTTCTTGTGATTGTACATTGACTGAGTACTGTATTTAGGGTCTTGAGTTATATAAAGTTTGTTTTTTATAAACACTTCAAATGATTGTACATTGACTGAGTACTGTATTTAGGGTCTTGAGTTATATAAAGTTTGTTTTTTATAAACACTTCAAATGATTGTACATTGACTGAGTACTGTATTTAGGGTCTTGAGTTATATAAAGTTTGTTTTTTATAAACACTTCAAATGATTGTACATTGACTGAGTACTGTATTTAGGGTCTTGAGTTATATAAAGTTTGTTTTTTATAAACACTTCAAATGATTGTACATTGACTGAGTACTGTATTTAGGGTCTTGAGTTATATAAAGTTTGTTTTTTATAAACACTTCAAATGATTGTACATTGACTGAGTACTGTATTTAGGGTCTTGAGTTATATAAAGTTTGTTTTTTATAAACACTTCAAATGATTGTACATTGATTAAGCACTGGATTCGAAATCTGTATATTTTGACAGTTTGGATTCCTTTATTTTCGTGAATTATTTGCATTTTTCTTTCTAATGTAATTGTTGCTTCAACCAGGTGTTTGTTACTTCTGTTCTTGTCTGTAGCTACAAGCAGCAGAAGTTCAACTTATTGCGTGAGGAGAGTGAGGGGTACTCAAAGCTCATCACAGACCTCAACTCCGACCTCATCAGGAAAACTAGCTGGGAACAAGTGCTCCAGAACATCAAGTCATTGATAGGTGTGTCCTGCTTGTTTGTGTGTGGTTGCAGGCGGTACTAGATTCATAGTTTTACATGGTTACATCAGCGTTTTTAACTGCTGTGTTAAATTAGCACCGCTATATTGATCAGAAATGTGGAGAACAAATTATTATTATAATGTTAAATAATTAACTAGTGCCTACGCAGAGTAGTGTGACTAAAATGGTATGGCAGAATCACCAATGTGGAGTTTATGGGAAAAGCTAGACACCTTCCAATTGTTTCACCCCTCACTCTTTGAACTCAAGCGTAGTCCATACACACTGGGCTAATTTTTGTGTGTGGATTAGCTTTCCCTATTACCAGTGTCCCTTGACATCAGGTCATCCCACTCCAACTTCAGAGGTAACAGATTCCATTGAATCGAAAGATGGGGAAAAGATGCTGGCAGTGGATGGGAGGCAACTTGAGAAAACCTGAGGATGGTACTACAAGACACTTCCTCCTCTGGAACCCACAAGGCAAATGAAATAGTAGGATACTAGAAACACGTGGGGAAGAGCATTGAAGACATGGGTATAATACAGGATAATGTGGACGGAGCTGAAATAGATTGCTATATAGAACGTCTTGACGTGAGTTGGTTGTGGGCCTATTGTAGAGATCATTCTCCCCTCTTTAAGTACAGAAACCACAGGAGTATGCAAGAGTGGTAGGAGGCAATCTGGTCATTATTCAGTACAGCACATACTTTTAAAAAAAAATAATTCGCATATCCTTTACAGGACATCTATGTCAACATCAGCATCTTTCAGCTGATTGTTGATTTACATACAGACTTCTTCTTCTTCTTCAGCATTCCGAGCCATTGAGGTTCTTTGCTGCAAATACAATCTGTCTCCATTCGTCTCTCTGGTGGACCTTCTCTTGCCAGTCGTTGATTCCAAGTGCTTGTAGGTCTGTATGTATATTATCTCTCCACCGCCTTCTTGGTCTACCTCGGGGTCTACGGTCATTTATTTCCTGAGTGTAAGCGAGTTTTGTTTCCCTATTATCTTCCATTCTTTCTATATGCCCCAGCCATTGTAGTCTATTAGCCTTCATGATACCAGTGATTAGCGGGGACTTAAACAAATCATAAATGTCTTTGTTACTTCTTCTTTTCCACTCTCCACTTTGTGTATCCCTAATGGGTCCAAAGATGCGTCTTAAAATTTTGTTCTCAAAGGTTTGTAACAAGGCTTCGTCTCCTTTCGTTGTACTCCAGGTTTCAGAGCCATACAGCACAACTGGTCTGATCAGTGTTTTGTATATTGTGATTTTGGTGTTACGAGATAGCGCCTTTGATTTTAGTAGATGTTGTAGTGCATGTATATCTTATTTCCAGAGTTGATTCTAATTTGTATTTCTTCCCTTATGATGTTGGAGCAGTTGAAGATTGTACCCAGGTATTTGTATGTTTCCGTTCTTTTAATGGTCATATTATCTATTTGTATGTGGCCAGAGTTTTTAGCCATTCCGTCTCTTGAAATTACCATATATTCTGTCTTATCTTGGTTGATAACCAGCCCCATCTGTTGGGCTTTTTCCTTTAAGTGAGTCAATATTTCTAATGTCTTTTGTTCACTTTGCCCTATAATATCTATATCATCTGCATAACCAAGCAGCTTGGATGTTCCTCCAATATCACATTCCTCCTTTACCTTCCTTACAACTTTCTCTAGAGCCAGATTGAAGAGTAGCGGCGATAGTGCATCACCCTGTTTCAAGCCAGATGTTATTTGGAAGGGGTCTGATTTCCTGCCTTTATATGTTACTATATTATAAGTATCTTCCATGCATAGTTTGGTCATGTTAATTAACTTCCTTGGTATTCCAAATTCCTGCATAACATTCCATAGACTATTCCTATGGACACTATCATAAGCCTTTTTAAAATCCACAAAAATGTTATGGAGATCTCTTTTATATTCCCAATGTTTCTCGGCTATTTGTCGTAAGATAAATATCTGATCTATTGTTGATCTGTTTTGTCTAAAACCCGCCTGGTAGTCACCTAATATGTCTTCTGAATATGGTTTTAGTCTATTTAGTAATACTGCGGATAGTATCTTATAGCTTGTGGACAGTAGTGATATTCCTCTATAATTTCCACATTGGAACTTGTCTCCTTTCTTAAAGATAGGTATCAATAATGACTCTTTCCAGTCATGGGGTAATTCTTCTGTCCTCCAGATTTTTATTATTAGTTCGTATAGCTTTAGATGTAATGCATGGCCACCTGCCTTTATAAATTCAGCAGCAATTCCATCAGTCCCAGTTGCCTTATTGTTTTTAAGTCGTGTGATTACATATAGGATTTCTTCAAATGTAGGTTCTTCAATTTGTGGTTCGCATGTTAGAACCTCTTCCTGTGGGAAAATGTTACTTGGAGCTTCACAATTTAGTAATTCAATAAAATATTCTTTCCATGTGTTGCACATTTCTTCAATGGTATTTATCATATTCCCATTTTTGTCTTTTAAACCATATGTGTTTTGTTGGTGCCCTCGTTTCATTGACTTCAGTACTTTAAAAAACTTTCTGGATTCATTTTTCTGGTGATTAGTTTCCATATCTTTGATTATATTACTCATATATTCTCGCTTCTGCTGTCTGACTATTTTTGTAGCCTCTTTACATTCATTTCTATAATGCTCTTCCTTTTGGATGTTATTGATGTCATTTAACCATACATGTCTGGCATTCTTCTTCTTAGTGACTGCTTCTTCACATTTTTGATTGAACCATCTGTTCTTTCTATGCGTGGTTGACACACCGAGACATTCTTCTGCGGTAGATTGAAGTGTATTCTTGATGTTCAACCAAGTTTGGTCAACGCTTTCCTCCAAAGGGTTTTGAAAAGTTTCAAGTTTACATTTTATTTCATCTGTAAATTTCTCTTTGACTGTAATGTCTTGTAGTTTTTCTCTGTTATATGTTGGGTGTAATCTTTGTAATTTAGTATAGAAAGCTCTCTTAAGTTTTATTTTAAATTTTGCTCCAACGAGGAAATGGTCACTGTGGCACTCAGCTCCTCTATAACTTCTGACTTGCTGTATGTTTGATGCATTTCTGTTGTTAATTAAAATGTGATCTATTTGATTATAGGTTCTCTTGTCACATGATTTCCAAGTTTGTTTGTGTATATCCTTTCTTTGTAGTCTGGTACTGCTAATCTGCAGTCCTTTGGCTTCTGCCAGGTTGATGACTCTCCATCCATTATCATTTGAAGTTGTATGTAGGCTTTCCATACCGGCCACTTTTTTATTAGTTTGCTCTCTACCTATTTTTGCATTGAAGTCTCCCAGCACAATCAGGATGTCCTGTTTGGGGGTTTCTTCTATGACATCTTCCAGATCATTATAAAAGTCTTCTTTAATATCATCTTCTTTCTCTTCAGTAGGTGCATGTACATTAATCATCGTTATATTTTTCCATTTACCTTTTATTCGTAATTTACTAATCCTGTCATTAAAAGCTTTAAAGTTTAAAATGTTCCCCCATAACTCTTTTTTGATGACAAATCCTGTTGACAAACATACAGACTGGCTGGAACTAAACCTAAATTTGTTCCCACTGATATTTCATTGTCAGCAGACCTCAGCCTAATGCACAGAGGGAAGGACGAGGTATAACAGCACCAACCAAAAAACTGAGAAAAAAAACACACGCTCATTAATTAAAACATGCAGCTTCTGGCATGGAGATGTGTATATATGTATGTGTTTGTGCATGGGAGTGTGCCTGCATGTTTGTGTATGAGTTACGTGCTCAAGGAGGTATTCAGTCTCAAACATCTACGAGAATTTGCTTAATGTTCCATAAGTTTGGGCCTGATTATATATTTTTGTTTTGCACGCACACATACAACCTCTGTCTCTCTCACTGTCTCTTTGACATGCGCACGCACGCACACATTTTCTCTCTGCTCTCATTCTTCTCTCTCTACTCCCCCCTCTCTCTCTCTCTCTCTCTCTCTCTTTCTTTTTCTCTCTCTCTTTCATGGGAAGTTTTGACAGTGTCTCTTTGTGACAACTTTGCAAAACCGCAAAATTTGATTTTTGTTTTCTACATCTTGGTTAAAAGAGGAATAATTTAAGAATTATTGCTACTGCAATTCTTGTTACATAGCTTTCTTCTTTTTCTGCCATTTAACCCCCTTAATTGTTGGCATGCTAATCTCCTTTAACGAACAATCCCAGGTTGTTTTGATTTGGATCCGAACCGAGTGTTGGACATCATACTTGAAGCATTTGAGTGCCATCCGGAAGATCATTCATTTTATATTCCTCTTCTGAGTGCCTACATCATCGACAAATTGACACTTTGTCACATTCTGGGTTTCAAGTTTCACATCAGGGAGGTGAGTGGCCACATATATTGTTTATTCCATGTATTTGTTATGTTCTTTCTAAAGTCAAATGAGCCCATTGGCATATAATACAAACAATTAGGAGTAGGTGTTAGGTCTGAACTTTTCCAGGATCTAATGGCACACGAGGGCTAAGGGTCAATATTAAACCGGTGTTATTTGGCAGGAAGTGACCGGAGGTTCTGGCTGACAATCAGTATTCTGAGGAAAGGCCAGATGGACATAATCAGACTGCAACTCATAACATTAGTAGTGGGACTCTTCTTTGGTCATTGAAGGTGAAGACGGGGCATATACATGAATGTCAGGAGTGCTGAGATGTTGATTCTTGACTCAACTCATGTGCCAATTTTGGTGCTGGATAGGACACAGATTGAGAACATTTGAGGATAGTATAACTAGACACTCCCATAGGACAAACAAATTAATAACAGGAGACCTAATATATGGAGAAGAGAATTAAAGACAATCTATATATATAAAAAAGAATGTATGTCTGTATGTTATTTATGCGTTCGCGAACGGTCCATCCGATTGAGATGAAATTTTCTACACGTCTTCCTCTCATTCCCGTGCTGCCAACTGTCATAGTTTTTTAGTGTAAAAACAGTTACTTACTTAATATTATTTAATATTTCAATTTACATTATAATGTATATATAGCGAGGGGACATAACTTCTAATAGCATTGCTATATATGTAAAATTGTTGCATATTTCTCAAGTAGGTGGACCCTTTCGCTACAGTTATCTGTAGGCATATGCGTTATACTCCTCCACCTAAATCCTCCTCCTCCTCCCTCTCCCTGCTCCTCCTCCCTCTCCCTGCTCCTCCTCCACCCTTCTCCCTCCTCCCTCCTCCTCCCTCTCCCTGCTCCTCCCTCCTCCGTCCTCCTCCCTCCTATTATCCTCCCCTCCTCCTCCTCCCTCCTCCTACTCCTCTCTCCTCCTCCCCTTTCCTCCTAATTCCTCCTCCCTCCTCCCCCTCCCTCTCATCCCTTCACCTCCATCCTCCCTCCTCCTCCTCCTCCCCCTCCCTCCTCCTCCCTCCTCTCTCCTCCTCCTCCTCCCTCCTCCTCCTCCCATCCACCTCCCTCCTCCTCTCTCCTCATCTCCCCTCCTCATCCCTCCTCCCCTACTCCTCCCTCCTCCTGCTCCCTCCTCTACCTCCCTCTTCCTCCTCCTTCCTTCTCCTCCTTTTTCTTTTTTTGCTGCTGCTGCTGCTCCATTTACCGGGTCAGACAGACAGATAGATAGTCGGGAATGGGAACGGGAGCTTATATGACCCCTCCTCCCCCTCACCCTTCCTCCCCCTCACCCTCCTCCTCCCCCTCTTCTTCCCCCTCCTCCTTCCCTCCCTTCCCCTTCCCTCCCTCCTCCTTCCCTCCTCCTCCCCTCCTACTCCCCCCTCCTCCTCCCTCTCCTCCCCCTCCTCTTCCTCCCTTCTTCTACTCCCTCCTCCTCCTCTTCCTCCCCCTGCTCCCCCTCCTTCTTTTTCTTCTGCTGCGTTATAATATATAATGCTAAAATCTTTAAGGCATTTTCAAAGTTTTCATAAAAATAATGCATCTGTTTTAAATACATGAAAATTTTCTAACTCATTTTTTTATTTCTCTTCGACATCTATACAGTCATCCCAGCATTTATTGCGTTTTCGTGATATCTTTGTAAGTTCAGTAGTTTCAGATTGCCCTATTTAGTTATTGGGATGAAGATTGTTGTCTTCCAATCTGTTCGCCATATTTCCGGTAACGGGAACTGGAGCTTATATGACTACTTATATGAATTAAATGAGACGCGCAAAGTCTGGCCGGGTCGTCTTTTTTGGGAACGGGAGCAGGGGCCGAATATGAATTAAATGAGACGCTCCCTGCCAGGGGCTGGGCGAAGCCGGGCCAGGCTTCTTATTTGCGAACGGGAGCAGGGGCCGAATATGAATTAAATGAGACGCTCCCCGCCAGGGTCTGGGCGAAGCCGGGCCCGGTCGTCTTTTTTGGGAACGGGAGCAGGGGCTGAATATGAATTAAATGAGATGCTCCCCACCAGGAGATGGGTGAAGCCGGCCCAGGCTTCTTATTTGGGAACGGGAGCAGGGGCCGAATATGAATTAAATGAGACGCTCCCCGCCAGGGTCTGGGCGAAGCCGGGCCGGGTCGTCTTTTTTTGGGAATGGGAGCAGGGGCAGAATATGAATTAAATGAGACGCTCCCCGCTTTGGGAATGGGAACGGGAGCAGGGGCCGAATATGAATTAAATGAGACGCTCCCCATCAGGAGCTGGGCGAAGCCGGACAGGGTCGTCTTTTTTGGGAACGGGAGCAGGGGCAGAATATGAATTAAATGAGACGCTCCCCATCAGGAGCTGGGCGAAGCCGGACAGGGTCGTCTTTTTTGGGAACGGGAGCAGGGGCAGAATATGAATTAAATGAGACGCTCCCCATCAGGAGCTGGGCGAAGCCGGACAGGGTCGTCTTTTTTGGGAACGGGAGCAGGGGCAGAATATGAATTAAATGAGACGCTCCCCGCTTTGGGAATGGGAACGGGAGCAGGGGCCGAATATGAATTAAATGAGATGCTCCCCGCTTTGGGAATGGGAACGGGAGCAGGGGCCGAATATGAATTAAATGAGACGCTCCCCACCAGGAGCTGGGCGAAGCCGGGCCGGGTCGTCTTTTTTGGGAACGGGAGCAGGGGCAGAATATGAATTAAATGAGACGCTCCCCGCTTTGGGAACGGGAGCAGGGGCCGAATATGAATTACATGAGATGCTCCCCGCCAGGGGATGGGCGAAGCCGGGCCGGGTCAGCTAGTGAACAATATAGGGAGAATATGGGCCGAGGTGCAGAATATAGGACGGCTTAGTATGAGGTGGTTGATGATCAAGTAGGGGATAAAGGGCAGGAGAAGAACAATATGCCAGTTTGGCATGTCATAAGGAAAGATGGTGGCTCTGTGCTATCACTGATCACACATCATAGAGCACTGTTGCAGCTGGATGGCAATGACAAATAATAACTTGGTCACCGTTAAACAACTGGTGATTGGTTATTGGCGAAACACATTGACAATCAATAGTTCATGGCTAAGGCTATCTTCGAAACAGTAAAAATGATAATAAAAGTTGATTGATGAAGAATGAGATGATAGATGTCACATTGAAGAACAATACTGAAACACACATTTCACACCACCAAGCTGTGGAATTTCTTTGTGTTATTAAAATATGCACACACAACATGATATTTATGGTATAATTCAAGAATATCTGGGCACCCCCAAGCAATTCTCTTGCTTAATGAAGTGCTATGTTGATTAGCTGAAATTGTTGATTGATGCTTCAGTCATGATCCCCCTATGACCTATGAGTTATGGGAATAATGCGGGATAATGTGGACAGAGCTGAAATAGATGGCTATATAGAACGTCTTGACGTGAGTTGGTTGTGGGCCTATTGTAGAGATCACCTTCCCCTCCTTAAGCACAGAAACCACAGGAGTATGCAAGAGTGGTAGGAGGCAATCAGGGCCGGCAGGTGATCATCTAGCCACTTCACTACCCTGGCTCCCAAGATATGTTTAGTAAACAACATATTAAAGGTTCTCCTTTTGCATACCATCATGGCATATAAGGGGTGTGGTGCTAGGCCTGTAGTTTCTTAACTATCGGTGCAGCATAGATGATGTCTGTATCACACCCTCAGCCATACCACCAGACAATTTTCTTAACTAGTAGTGCACATAGATGATATTATCTATCCCACACTATCATCCATACCCCCGGACAATTTTCTTAACTAGTGGTGCACATAGATGATATTATCTATCCCACACTATCATCCATACCCCCAGACAATTTTCTTAACTAGCGGTGCACATAGATGATTTTATCTATCCCACACTATCATTCATACCCCCGGACAATTTTCTTAACTAGTGGTGCACATAGATGATATTATCTATCCCACACTATCATTCATACCCCTGGACAATTTTCTTAACTAGTGGTGCACATAGATGATATTGTCTTACCACACCATCATTCATACCCCCGGACAATTTTCTTAACTAACGGTGCACATAGATGATATTGTCTATACCACACCATCAGCCATGCCCCCAGACCATTTTCTGGTACAATTTTTATGAGGCCCCTTGCGGTTCCGGGGCCCTTTAAGGAAGCAAAGAATAGCAACACTGTAGCCAACCATTATTGTCGTATGAGGTGATTCACAAGGGTTGGTGTGAGGCCAGGCCGACTACCTCAACTCTACCTGAGCTGGTTGAGGGCCTGTTCTTATTTGAGAGACGAACGGCAGAAGAAACATTTTTACAAGGCTGGGTCAGTCCCAGAGCCATGTGGTCACACACAAATCCTGTCATGGGGTGATGGTTTGAACCCAGTAAATGCACTGACCACTACATTATAGAATGTATATCATTATTAAATGTCCCAGGCCATAAGCATTGGCAGTCATGGTGTCTTCTCACACGATCGTCGTCGCCGCCGCACGGTTCCAACTTCACGGCAACGGGTCGTCCCCATTATGCTCCGTCCCTGTGCCAGTGAATATCACACAAAATGCTCCTCACTGCCCTTTGTGAACAATGGAATAGACAGGAGTATCGGCAAGCCAACAGCCCGCACAGGTGACACTGTGCCTAATGCCGCCGCCAGAATGCCAACACAAAAGTCCTCTTGAGAAATACAGTTCATTGTCATTGGAAATGGCAGTCACCAGAAAGACTTCATTGACCCAGTTTTTATCCCATATGGCTTGGTCTCTTTCCGCAGGGGGACCCGCCGAAAGCGCCGCACAAAGCACGAACTCTGTAGCTCCAGCGACAACTCCCAGGAGTCTCCTAAAAAAATGCACTCGTGAACCGAAACAGCAAACCAGTCAATCCAGCAAAAGCCGGCCGCCATCGTTCCGAACACGCAGTTCACGTTACAAACTGCGAACAGATGTAAAAGCATTCCACACAAAATTCACAGCTCACAGTGTCGCATCATGCGCTCACTCAGTAGCAGGGCGACGGAACTATAGCCTCCTTAGTCGCCTCTTACGACGTGCATGGTAGGCAACAGTGTTACTATTCTTTGCTCCCCCGTATGGGCCCCGGCAACACATGGGTGTCTCACACGATATGAAAGTAAAATGCAGCAAACAACATACAATTATCCCTTTCCATACAATAACCAGCCGATGACAATGTGACTTGTTCTGTAGTCTGCAGATTCAAGTACCCCGAAGTCCCTATTCACATGTGCAGCTCTGCTACTGAAGCATGATCTTCTGGACTTGGATGATCTGTATCCATACGTAAGTTATATCTGGTTTAGATTGAACAACATCCTGTCGTGTCCTTACATTGTGACATATAGTGTCTGTTGTCACTTCAGGAAGTGCATATTTTGTTGTTGTTTACTCATGCCTGTTGAGCCGTTATGACATGCATATCATGCTGTCCCACCTTCACATCGGCCTGTACTGTTCTTTTTCTATCATTCGCTTGAAATGTGTCTATATCTGCAATGTTGTCTCTTGTATGGATTTCACTGTCTTTTTTAGTTCACTCAGTGGTGTGCACAATGTGGGTTGGTGGGGTGGAGATTTACTGTGAAAAGCTAGCTTGGTTCTAGGCTGGTAGACAAGAAACTCATATTTTCATGCTGCTCATGAGCTCACCACATGGGGTGTGCAAAATGTGGGTATCTACATTCTTCATGGAGAATTGTGAGGAGCAGAAATGTGAGGAGCTTGGTTTCATACTGGCAGACAAGAAATATTCTCATTCTACTCATGAGCTCAAGACACAGGGTGTGCATAATGTGGGTGTTGTACATAATTATGAATTGTATGTTTGTATTTACAATTATAATTATTTCATTGGCCGAGTCTGTGCTGTTCCAGAAGAAGATCATTAGGACAGAAAAATAGATTTGTGTTTTGTAGTTTAGTGTGTTTATTACATTTTTTGCTTAGTGGTATTTTATTATTATTTATTCTTCCTATTCATTTTCCCCACTATGACATCTCTCACCTGGCCTGAGTTAAATGTAAGGCTTGTATGTGTCTGTGCTTGTATCTCTTTTGTGTCTCTACACATGTTTAATTTTACATATGAGCACATTGCTGAATTGCCAGTCTAAAATGTTATTTTATATACATGTAGCTTTGAGAATTTATGTTTATACAGTTCTAACTAGTGTAAGTAAAACATGTATGGTGTTGTAAATGTTTCACTGGAAGTTGTTTGGTTTTGTTCCCTGTAGCTACTGCCTTTAGATACCGAGATAATCCCATTCAGCAACAAAGAAGTGTCTGATGCAAAGGCTTACGCGAGAAGGCTCAACACCGTGGTGCTTTCTGACAAGAAGGATGATGATAAAAAAGATGATGAGCAGCAGATAATTGATGTGGTAGGTGTTTGATTGTTAGCCAGGTTGAAAACATATTCTCACATGTAGGGACTTTATCATTTACCGTTAGCTGTAACAATTTTTGGAGTAAGATCTTTGATTTTAAAGTGTTGTATAACATTCTATATCATTGCATACATTTATTATTTTGTTTTTGCATTGCAACATTGCAGAAGTTTCAGTATTGATGTTGGGAAATGTATATGTTTTTATTGTTTTTTTTTAAAGTAGATATTTTAGTTTTTATGTAGTTAAGTGTTGTATAAGTTTTAGATATTCGGTTTTGATATTCGAAAGAGTTGTAAAGAGTGCCATGGACAGACAGACAAATCTATGAGCAAGTTCTGCAAGAAGCAGATGGAAACCATAAACTGATTAGATAAATTAGAAACGGACAGACAGACAAATTTATGAGCAAGTTCTGCAAGAAGCAGATGGAAACCATAAACTGATTAGATAAATTAGACATGGACAGACAGACAAATCTATGAGCAAGTTCTGCAAGAAGCAGATGGAAACCATAAACTGATTAGATAAATTAGACATGGACAGACAGACAAATCTATGAGCAAGTTCTGCAAGAAGCAGATGGAAACCATAAACTGATTAGATAAATTAGACACGGACAGACAGACAAATTTATGAGCAAGTTCTGCAAGAAGCAGATGGAAACCATAAACTGATTAGATAAATTAGACACGGACAGACAGACAAATCTATGAGCAAGTTCTGCAGGAAGCAGATGGAAACCATAAACTGATTAGATAAATTAGACATGGACAGACAGACAAATCTATGAGCAAGTTCTGCAGGAAGCAGATGGAAACCATAAACTGATTAGATAAATTAGACACGGACAGACAGACAAATCTATGAGCAAGTTCTGCAGGAAGCAGATGGAAACCATAAACTGATTAGATAAATTAGACACAGACAGACAGACAAATTTATGAGCAAGTTCTGCAGGAAGCAGATGGAAACCATAAACTGATTAGATAAATTAGACACGGACAGACAGACAAATTTATGAGCAAGTTCTGCAGGAAGCAGATGGAAACCATAAACTGATTAGATAAATTAGACACGGACAGACAGACAAATTTATGAGCAAGTTCTGCAGGAAGCAGATGGAAACCATAAACTGATTAGATAAATTAGACATGGACAGACAGACAAATCTATGAGCAAGTTCTGCAAGAAGCAGATGGAAACCATAAACTGATTAGATAAATTAGACACGGACAGACAGACAAATCTATGAGCAAGTTCTGCAGGAAGCAGATGGAAACCATAAACTGATTAGATAAATTAGACACGGACAGACAGACAAATCTATGAGCAAGTTCTGCAGGAAGCAGATGGAAACCATAAACTGATTAGATAAATTAGACATGGACAGACAGACAAATCTATGAGCAAGTTCTGCAGGAAGCAGATGGAAACCATAAACTGATTAGATAAATTAGACATGGACAGACAGACAAATCTATGAGCAAGTTCTGCAGGAAGCAGATGGAAACCATAAACTGATTAGATAAATTAGACATGGACAGTCAAGATGTTTTGCACATGTTATTAGAAGACGTAAACTTAAGAACTTAGTGGCAACTGGCAGGATTGAAAGGAAAAGAACAAGGGGAAGGCAGAGATGTATCTAGTTTGGCCACATGACATAACCAATTCCAAAATACAATTGGTCCACGACTCTGGTGTTCATGTGAGATGATGAAACACGACTGTCCACGCTTAATGGCATGGCAGATCATGATGTGTAATAGCCATATAATAACCACAATCTTTGTGTTAAATTTTGTTTCATTAATCCATGTGTTGATTGCTTTCTTTAACACACGCTGTTGTTCCCGTCTGCAGAGAGAAAATAACCAGAAATTGGGACTGTGTGAAGCTCTGTTGGAAATTGGAGCATGGGAGAAAGCCAAAGCCATCTTTGACAGACTGCCAGATAACTTTGCTGTGGTTCATTCCTCCATATCTCAAGCATTGTGCTTGCTCATACACAGAGTCATTGAGCCAGTGTATGAGAGGTAAGCTGTTGTGAAATTTCTGTTAGTTTTGAAGGAATTGGCCTGAGGCTTGGGTATTTTCCTTAATGCAGTATTCTCTTTTGAAACTTCTTCTTTTGCATCATTGAAGATACAGTTCACTGTATTATGTGACCTATGGCCAAGTGAACCTTTTTGATTTCCCTTTACTAACCCCATTGTTGCCGGTCTCTCTGGCCGAGGGGTTACAACACTTTCTCCGTAATCCCGTTTATCACGCAGAGTCTCGTAGCGGGGCGAGAGCTGGAGCTGTTCGACCCCCACTGGTGACTTGCGGGATACTGAGCCGGCCGCTCAGAAAGCAATGGCAAACTACTGAGCGTAATCTTGCCAAGAAATCAACAGACAGCTGAAAGATGCTGCTGTTGACAGCGATGTCCTGTAAAGGATATGCAAAAAAAAAACAAAAAACACCCCATTGTTGGGCGTGTTATGAGAAGAAATAAACTGAAAAATTTAGTGGCAGTTTGCAAAGTTGATAGGAAAAGGGAAAGATGACGGCATCGAGATAAATATGTAGATGCTCTGGTCAAATGGCATAATTCTTGCAAGATCACAGAATTGATCATTCTTGTTCATTGTGCACCTCAAAGGTCAGTTTGTGTGACTTCAGATTGCATTTATATGAGCTTTGCTTCCTCTAGACCAGTGTTTCCCAACCTTTTTTGTGCTATGCCCCACCTAAGCCTTTCTAAAATTCTTATTCCCCCCCCCCCCCCCCCCCCCCCCCCCCCCCCCCCCCCCCCCCCCCCCCCCCCCCCCCCCAAAAAAAAAAAAACAACATATACATTATTTTTAATATTAAAAAATTGAAATGTTTACTAAAGAAACTTGAATGATAGGTTTTAGGAAAAAATCATTAGGAAATTATTGAGCAAACACAGTAAGTAAATTTTCAAAACATATAATGGAGAACTGAAATTCAAGTACAAAATTATTTTAATGAAAGATTTTTCTATATTATTTTAATTATTAGTAATTATTTATTATTTAAATTTAGTGAGATCCATGCGCTTGATGCTTGCTGCAAAGAGATTTTATGTCAGGTTCCAATTTAGTTAACTTCAGACTCAAGTCTGCCCGTTCTGTTATATCCAGCCGATTTCTTCCATTTTCGAATTGCCCCCCTTAACAATCGAATTGCCACACTGTGGGGCGTGGGCCCCACGTTGGGAAACACTGCTCTAGACAGAGTGCATCCAAAGTAATGGATTCTGCCTACCTGTCTAATTTTTTTTAAACCTAACACTTTTGCCAGGATAGTAGCCTTATGGCCTACACTTCACGATTCCTAACTACTGTGGACTGTTAACATGCATAACTTGCACAGGGGACCTCCTGTCTTTGCCCGTAATCAGAAGGCTAGGTATCAGATCTGATTGATCAGGGGGGGGGGGGGGGGGGCACATGACATCAGAACCAGCACTTTTTGAGTCTGAGGTGGACAACATAACTGTGCTGCCCCACCCAGCCCACATCGGGAAAACAAGAAGAATCTCTCAGTTAATCTAAGTTTGTCTGATTACTCCAATTTATCATCTATTTAATTTTTCATTAATCATCTTCAGCATGTGCCCTACAATCTTCAACTGCTCCAACATCATAAGGGAAGAAATACAAACTAGAATCAACTCTGGAAATAAGATATACTATGCATTACAACATCTACTAAAATCAAAGGCGCTATCTCGTAACACCAAAATTACAATATACAAAACACTGATCAGACCAGTTGTGCTGTATGGCTCTGAAACCTGGAGTACAATGAAAAGAGACGAAGCCTTGTTACAAACCTTTGAGAACAAAGTTTTAAGACGCGTCTTTGGACCCATTAGGGATACACATAGTGGAGAGTGGAAAAGAAGAAGTAACAAAGACATTTATGATCTGTTTAAGTCCCCGCTAATCACTGGTATCATGAAGAATAATAGACTACAATGGCTGGGGCATATAGAAAGAATGGAAGATAATAGGGAAACAAAACTCGCTTACACTCAGGAAATAAATGACCGTAGACCCCGAGGTAGACCAAGAAGACGGTGGAGAGATAATATATATACAGACCTACAAGCACTTGGAATCAACGACTGGCAAGAGAAGGTCCACCAGAGAGATGAATGGAGACGGATTGTATTTGCAGCAAAGAACCTCAATGGCTCGGAACGCTGAAGAAGAAGAAGAAGAAGAAGCATGTGCCCTGACAAATGGCATGGGTGTTTCATGTATCTCAACACTTCCAAGTCACTGATGTTTTGGATCAACTCTGTTGATCACATTCTTCCATGCCACTGTCTTCGGACATCCAACATAATTTCTTTTCGTCTGACTCCTCTTCTACTTCTGATCTTTCCAGCCATGATGTTTTCCAATGCCGTTCTTCTCATTTAATGACCAAGAAATGTCTTTTTCTTATACTTGAATATATTCTTCCATGATGTTTTACAAAGCCATTCTTCTCATCACAAGGAAAGCTGTCTCTTTCTTATACTTGAATATAATGTTTCACTTTCATTAACCCCTTTCAGGCGATTGTTGTGACTCCAACAGTCCAAGGTATTAACATTTGCTTGAGAAATTATCTGCACTGCCTCTAATCTTTTCCTGATTTGCTCATCAATATTTAGTTATCATACTGCATTGAATGGCAATTTCATCCCTTGTGGTACATTTTGTGACATTGTTGACTTATGCAACAATCTTTCGTTGATGCAGACACGTTGGATTAAATCCATTGCTTTCCAAGAAGAGAGTCAGGTACGGGCACAAGGGTGACATTGCCCAGGCCCAGACATTTCACCAGTTGAACCAGCTGGCCATGCCGATGTTGTCCTACTTAGGCCCATATGCTTCTCGGGATCCTGTCCTCATGGTCAAGATTACAAGATTAGCCAAGACATTTATGTCCAAGGTATGTTTGGTTGGTTAGCGGTGGTTAGTATTTGTTGGAGGGTTGACAGTAGGAAATATGCTGGAGGGTTGACAGTAGGAAATATGCTGGAGGGTTGACAGTAGGTAATATGGTGGAGGGTTGACAGTAGGTAATATGCTGGAGGGTTGACAGTAGGAAATATGCAGGAGGGTTGACAGTAGGAAATATGCTGGAGGGTTGACAGTAGGAAATATGCTGGAGGGTTGACAGTAGGAAATATGCTGGAGGGTTGACAGTAGGTAATATGCTGGAGGGTTGACAGTAGGAAATATGCTGGAGGGTTGACAGTAGGTAATATGCTGGAGGGTTGACAGTAGGAAATATGCTGGAGGGTTGACAGTAGGTAATATGCTGGAGGGTTGACAGTAGGAAATATGCTGGAGGGTTGACAGTAGGAAATATGCTGGAGGGTTGACAGTAGGAAATATGCTGGAGGGTTGACAGTAGGTAATATGCTGGAGGGTTGACAGTAGGAAATATGCTGGAGGGTTGACAGTAGGAAATATGCTGGAGGGTTGACAGTAGAAAATATGCTGGAGGGTTGACAGTAGGAAATATGCTGGAGAGTTGACAGTAGGAAATATGCTGGAGGGTTGACAGTAGGAAATATGCTGGAGGGTTGACAGTAGGTAATATGCTGGAGGGTTGACAGTAGGAAATATGCTGGAGGGTTGACAGTAAGAAATATGCTGGAGGGTTGACAGTAGGAAATATGCTGGAGGGTTGAAATTAGGAAATATCTTTGGTGGGTGATGGCAAGAAATATGCTGGCAATTTGAAATAGTTGATGGCAGTTTATATGCTGGATGTTGGTAATAGTTGGCAATAGTTACAATGCTGTAGGTTAGCAACAGTTGATTAATATGCTGCTGGAATTTGCAATAGTTAATATGCTGATGAAGTTTGCAACAGTTAATATGCTGATGGAGTTTGCAATAGTTAATATGCTGATGGAGTTTGCAATAGTTAATATGCTGATGGAGTTTGCAATACTTAATTAATATGCTGCTAGAGTTTGTAATAGTTAATATGCTACTGGAGTTTGCAATAGTTAATATGCTGCTGGAGTTTGCAATAGTTAATATGCTGCTGGAGTTTCCAATACTTAATACGCTGCTGGAAGTTGGGAACTATTGTTAATATGCTGCTACAATTTGCAGTAGTTAATATGCTGAAAGTTGGAAACAGTTGACATTAGAAACTACCTCCGGTGGTTGGTATAGGTATCCTGCGTGGATGACAGCAAGATAAAAGCTGGAGGTTGTAAATAGTTGATGGCAGTTTGTATGTGAGATGTTAGCAATAGCTAGCAGCAGTTACAATGATGATGTAAATAGTTGATGGCAGTTTGTATGTGAGATGTTGGCTATAGCTAGCAGCAGTTACTATGATGATGTAAATAGTTGATGGCAGTTTGTATGTGAGATGTTGGCTATAGCTAGCAGCAGTTACTATGATGATGTAAATAGTTGATGGCAGTGTGTGTGTGAGATGTTGGCTATAGCTAGCAGCAGTTACTATGATGATGTAAATAGTTGATGGCAGTTTGTATGTGAGATGTTGGCTATAGCTAGCAGCAGTTACTATGATGATGTAAATAGTTGATGGCAGTTTGTGTGTGAGATGTTGGCAATAGCTAGCAGCAGTTACTATGATGATGTAAATAGTTGATGGCAGTTTGTATGTGAGATGTTGGCAATAGCTAGCAGCAGTTACTATGATGATGTAAATAGTTGATGGCAGTTTGTATGTGAGATGTTGGCTATAGCTAACAGCAGTTACTATGATGATGTAAATGTGAGATGTTGGCTATAGCTAGCAGCAGTTACTATGATGATGTAAATAGTTGATGGCAGTTTGTATGTGAGATATTGGCTATAGCTAGCAGCAGTTACTATGATGATGTAAATAGTTGATGGCAGTTTGTATGTGAGATGTTGGCTATAGCTAGCAGCAGTTACTATGATGATGTAAATAGTTGATGGCAGTGTGTGTGTGAGATATTGGCTATAGCTAGCAGCAGTTACTATGATGATGTAAATAGTTGATGGCAGTGTGTATGTGAGATGTTGGCTATAGCTAGCAGCAGTTACTATGATGATGTAAATAGTTGATGGCAGTTTGTATGTGAGATATTGGCTATAGCTAGCAGCAGTTACTATGATGATGTAAATAGTTGATGGCAGTTTGTATGTGAGATGTTGGCTATAACTAGCAGCAGTTACTATGATGATGTAAATAGTTGATGGCAGTTTGTATGTGAGATGTTGGCTATAGCTAGCAGCAGTTACTATGATGATGTAAATAGTTGATGGCAGTTTGTATGTGAGATGTTGGCTATAGCTAGCAGCAGTTACTATGATGATGTAAATAGTTGATGGCAGTTTGTGTGTGAGATGTTGGCAATAGCTAGCAGCAGTTACTATGATGATGTAAATAGTTGATGGCAGTTTGTATGTGAGATGTTGGCTATAGCTAGCAGCAGTTACTATGATGATGTAAATAGTTGATGGCAGTTTGTATGTGAGATGTTGGCTATAGCTAGCAGCAGTTACTATGATGATCTAAATAGTTGATGGCAGTTTGTGTGTGAGATGTTGACTATAGCTAGCAGCAGTTACTATTGATGATGGCACAGCCTCTGCAGAGATGATATTTTGTAGTACTGAAGTATTGGAAAGATCAGGTTGTGTGATGGTTTGTTCCATGCTCAGTCTTCGTAGACACAGATGGAAAGGACATGGTAGTAGGATGGATGATGGTAGAATACCAAAGGACATCTCTTTTTGGTAAATTACGGATGGGTAGGAGATCTCGGGGTCGGCCTCTACTACGATACAAAGATGTGTGTAAGCGGGACATGATTGATACAGGCATTGATAATGCACATTGGGAGCAAGTCGCCATTAAACATGTTGCATGGAGGGCAAATATCAGAAATGGAATAAAGACAAAGGAGAACATGATTGCAGATAGGTCACAATCTAAGCATGTGAGACATAAGATGGTGCGTGATGGTCGAAATGATGTGTTCGCGTGCATCCATTGTGGACAAACATTTACAGTGCGAATTGGTCTGATCAGTCACATTCGCTACCGCCAAGGGTTGTAGTTAATATGCCTTTTTGAAGTACAATGTAACAAACTATCGTCTGTCAAGAGGGCAAGGTGCCAAGTTAGTAGGCTCAAAAGAAAGTCTCTCCATTAACCTCACTCTGATAAATCAAGCCGTTTTAGAGCTCAGACATCCTAAATGTCAATACAACAGATTTAACCCTTTACAGGGCAGACGCTTGTCCGTTTTTTAGCCCTGAACGGGTAAGATTTTTTCAGGTTCGGTAAAATTTCGGGTTGTATTAGTAAAAACATCACAAATAAGGTGTTAGTCAACCCATTTTAGTTAAATAAACAACATAATGAAGGGAAAAGCATGCAGAATATGTTATGTGATTGTTGTCGGTAATCCATATATGAACACAAATATTTACGAAATACAGCATATTGTTTGTGATTTTCCGCCATCTATACGGCAATTTACAAACACATTTTCAGAATCATAATCACTTTCTTTAAAGTCCGACTCACGAAAGTAACGCTTTTCACTGATATCTAGCTGCGATTAATAGTCAACTTTGTGCCCTTTAACCCTTAGACCCCGGCCAGGCCGATTTAGTGGCCCTCCAGCGGCCATCTTGCTCTTTTGAAAAAGACGAAGTGTCCAGAAATCGGCCCTGTTTGTAAGAACTGCTGTGATTGGTGTGCTTTTAATAGTACAGACCAATCAAATGCCTCCTTGCAATCGTCAGCCATTTTAGCCGCCACATTTCCGTTTCTAGCGTGATTCAGACATGTGGACATGATTTTGTGCAGTTTTTTCCGAAGTAACTCATTTTTTCGTGGATTTTTGAGTTCTAAAATGGCCAGCTTTGAACCTGAAGACGTGCTAGCATTGACTAGCTCTGGTAGTAGCGATTTTGTTAGTTCAGGACTGTCAGATAATGACTTTAGTGATACAGAAAGTGCCCATGAGGATTTCAACCTCGTGTCCCCGTAGTTTTGTGTGTTGGGAATAAGAAGATCGTTTTATCTATACCCTTTTATGGCAATGGCCGGACCAAAAAACATGTCACCAGTTGATAGCCAACCTATTACAAATGTCAATAGGGACTTCATAGGTGTTGTTTATTTAACCATAAGTGTTTAAAATTATTCTAAAGTGGTGTAGGTATTCAATGAGGAAATTTTAGGTGAGTACCATTTTTTTTAAATATTTAGTACCAATTCATACATTGTGGTATGAAATATTTTATTTTTCACAAAATACAAATGAGGTTATCAAATTTGCGTATGAACATGAACAAAACAACTTCAATCATACACAGAAATAAACTTTACTATATCCTCTTTAAGAATATATATACTTGTATATACCTATATAGGTTTCTAATATTTTTTTTTGAATTTATAAAATTGTCACTTCAGTCATTTCTGTACTCCAAAAAAATGGCTCCGTCTTCTTCAGAGGGAAACCTAAATTTGGCCCAATGTTGTTCCGTCCTAAAAGGGTTAATGTCACTTAAATTGAACCTAGCGAAATCTCGGCTATCACTTGAAGAATCACCGAAATCCATTTTGAAAAACTATGCGTAAAAATCTCGAAAACTATCAAAAAAAGTCCGTAAAAGTCCGTTCAAATTCATAGTAGGTGCTTACAAATGGCGGCCACGTTGTCAAGCTATCGGCGAAAGCGAAAGTAGCCGTCAGAAGTGTCGGAAAGCCGAGAGATCGCGTTTTTACAATGCATAATAGTATCGGACGCAATCGGCCGATCTGCTCATTTAAGCGATCAGCCGCAAATGGACATTTTGCCCTGTAAAGGGTTAAGAAATACAATTCAATTTTCCAGAAGATTCACAGCCAACCAGTCTCTCATTTTAAGATGATGTCTTACGTTGCTTCTCCACTTAGCACAATTAGTTCAGTAATTTAGTATTAACACAATCAGCAATCTAGCGTTTGAGTGTACATCATTTCTGTAGCTGTCTTACAATTGTTTACTCCTAGCGCCACACCGGTGATCTGGACCCGGATGACAAAATTGCTTACTATGGCTTCCTGAATGTTCTGGAAGAACTTCTGCTGCCGTCACTCTCCCTGCTTCCAAGCAATTGCTCAATGGCAGAAGAATTGTGGGGTCTCCTGAAGATGTACCCATATGAGATTAGGTGAGTACTGTCTTTCTTGACTTTCATCATTTCAGTGCTTCGAGTGTAGAGGCAGATGTCACACACAGGTTCTTGACTTGTTTTTAGTGGTGCAAGTTTCGTGAAGTACTGTGCAGTGGGACCCAAAAGTTTTTTGTTTACACTTCAGGTGGTTAGTATGTGTGTGGGGGTCATGTTACAAAACTTCTCAAACACCATCTAACAAATAATATCCAACAAACAGCATACAACCGACAGCATGCAGCAAGCAGCATCATGAACTTTTTCTCGAGGACAAAAGATCGTTATTAATCAACACAGAACTGGTGCAATTAGTCGATATACGCTGGTAGAGATGTTAAGTAGAAAATCAGAGCACCTATCAACCCACCCGGAGTATGATGATGATGATCTTCACTAATCGCTAATGCAGTAGCCTTCAAGGGACACTACCTAGAAGTTTCAGTGGGTAGTATTTTGTGAATTTTTGTTCTGGAACACTCATTTTGTTGCTCGTACAGATATTTCCATGAGCTTGTTTCATCATCATAAGTTTTTATTCATACATGCATATTGTCACTCAGTTCTATGTTTGTTTTATTGAAACTGCACATAATACTATCACCACAAAATTATACTTCAAGTGAAAACTTTAAATATTTGGGGGGGGGGGGGGATATATTTTGACAAAGTAAAGAGCAAATGTACCATTTTTCGATGTGGTCACTACTGCGTTAAATGCAAGTCTTCCAGCGCCGATAAAGTGCTTAGATTCCTGTAGAAAATTATTCTCATGCACCACCTGCTGTTCCACTTCATCGATTGAAATGTCTGTCACAGAAGTCACACTGTTTTGAAGCTTCCTACTCCACTCATGCACTTGCTGGACTGACAGGCATGCATCACCATACTGGACCTTCATTAGCCGATGAATTTCTACAGGTTTTACCCCTTCACTGATAAAAAAACGGACGGTGTGTGTCAAAAGTGGGGAGCCTATCTTTAATCTGTCCCTGTGACATCACCCTGTTTGTCTGCACCGTGCTGTCACATGCTTAGCACTCTTGACATCCTTAACAATATTGGCAGGTTACAAGACAATGGCATGGTTATTGTAATTTCTATCACACTTTTAAAGTTTTAATTTGAAGCCCCTTGTAGGTACATAATTTGTGCTGTCTTTGGGAATAATGAGACAACAGTTTCATAATTTCCTGTCATGCCCAGTTCAGGGTTTGGAAGCAGGCAGTTTTTTTGTTGAAATCAGTGGTATGAAGCATTAGCCGTTCAGAAAGCAGTGGATACTAAACTAACATTGCTTAGTAAATCACAATAAATGCTGGGATTGATTGCAACATCCTGTAAAAGACATGCAGCTGACTTTTATAAGTACATATTGTTTAGCAAAAGTATGTGCATATATTTTTATGCATGTTTCACATGGTCTTTTGTGCTTCTTTCCATTAAGGTATCGACTGTATGGGACATGGAAGAATGAAACATACTTCAACTATCCCATCCTTATACGAGCCAGAGCCGACTGCCTTGAAAGAGCCAAATACATAATGAAGTAGGTGATTACATGTCAAAAAGATAGGAGAAACTTGTTATTGTTCTAATGTCTGCCCATTTACTGTGATGTTCATTGATGACCGCCTCTCCTTTCCACTGCTAATTATCATAATGTTTGTGGTTTTGTTTTTAATGTCTGAGCCACTTCTGCACTATGCCTGTTTACTTGTTCTGCTCTAGGTTTTATAACTCTTGCTCGCTGTCTGCTAGTAACACAGTATCGTCCACAAGGTTTTAGGCATTGACAATAGACTTGAACCTAGTGTCTCAAGGGAAACAATTCTTGTTATATATGATGGATGTCATTAATAGATTAACTAGATTAACACCAAGCTCCCAAAATATGTCATCGTGTGATGGTTATATGCCCGCTGATCATGCATGATGGATGTCTGAGGAGACCGCTGGTGACTAGGTAGTTTTTGAGTTGAGAAACTTAGTACAAAAGTACTTTTCAGCTCAGCAGCAACAGCTCAAAGACATTGCTGAGACTCCATCGTATTCATCACAATGAGAAACCATTTTGGTGGCAACTACAACAACTCATTTAAGACAGTGCTAGCAGAGAACACTAGAGTAGTCATCACAATGATGAAACTGTTTGGGTGGCAACAGCAGCAACAACTCATTTAAGACAGTGCTAGCAGAGAACACTAGAGTAGTCATCACAATGATGAAACTGTTTGGGTGGCAACAGCAGCACATGTTTAGTCTTACCAGGGCCCTTCAGGGAAGCAAAGAATAAACAGGCTGTAACCAACCATGCATGTCTTGCTTCTACAGTAACAGTCACTGCTGTGGCCATGGTACCTAATATAATTCTGTGCCACTGAATGGTAAGAGGGATTCAGTTTATTTGTCAAGATTGTTAAGGTCTTTTATTTGAAAACACTGGTAAATTTTAGGTGGTATTATCAATTGTTACTATCGGTTCCGACATGGGAGTATTTGTTTTCATTCATTTTCAGGCGGCTATCAAAAGAAACTGTGAAACCATCAGGAAGGCAACTTGGCAAGCTGAGTCACAGCAATCCTGGCATTGTCTTTGAATATGTGAGCATTATTTAGTTTTTTATATATATATATATATATATATATATAGTTCATCATTGGCACCTTGCCGTCTTGACAGACGATAGTTTGTGCTTCAAAAAAGGCATAATGACTACAACCCATGGCAGTAGCGAATGTGACTGATTAGGCCAATTCGCTCTGTAAATGTTCGCCCCCATCATGCGCCATCTTACGTCTCACACGCTCGGTGTGTGTGTGTGACTTATCTGCAATAATTTCTTCCTTTGTCTTTATTCCAGTTCTGATATTCAGCTGCAACTTGCTCCCAATGTGGATTATCAATGCCTGTATCAATCATGTCCCGCTTACACACATCTTTGTATCGTAGTCGAGGCTGACCCCGATACATATCGACCAAAATATATCATCATCATGATCATCAAGTGCCCTGCCAACTGGCGTAGGCGTTCATGGCTCTCCACAGATCTCGGTCTTTGGTGTTCTGGATCAACTCTGCTGATGGTATTCCTCCATGCCACTGTCTCAATCTATCCAGCATAATTTCTCTTGGTCTGCCTCTTTCTTATTGTTGTATATAATGTTACAGTTTCATTAGCCTGTTTAATGTAATCGTTGTTAGTTACTCTGGCGGTCCAAGGAATTTGCAACATTCATCTCAGGAACCATATCTCTGTTGCTTCTAATTTCTTCTTAATTTGTTCATTTACATTCCACGATTCACTGCCATACAGCAAAACTGGTTCTGCATAGCATTTCAGCACTCTCTTACATTCAGTGACAGTGACTTATTGCATAAGATACTCTTCATTTTCTGAAATGTGGCTTTTGCTTGCCCTATTCTGCTCCTAATCTCTATAAGGTCCATATATATATATATATATATATATATATATATATATATATATATATATATATATATATATACATATATATATATATATATATATATATATATATATATATATATATATATATATATATATATATTGCATTGGTTGTACATTCTGTCAGACTGCTGTTGTCCATCTCTTGATGTTTGGTCCCAATTATATCCTTGTCTACCTCTTGCAAATATATGTATATGGATCCCCCAAAAAAGGCAATGAACAGATCATTTTAACAAGAACTCAGTATTAAAGAGGATTGGTTGTTAAGACAAATATTGAGAAAAATGAAATATTTTGGACATGTAAAAAGACATGAACGTCTAGAAAAGAATATTATTGAGGGATAGGTTCTGGGAAAGCAATGGAAAACTACTGAACATAAACTTGCCCAGAAATCAGAAACAGGCAAAAGATGCTGGAGTTGACTGCGACATCCTGTAAAGGTTATGCAACTAACTAACCGGGGAAGTGGAGATGTGGGAGATCAAGTTGTAAATGGAATCAAGATGTGGCAGATCATTCACTTATGACAGCAATATAGGCCAGACAACTTGCATGTGATAAAAAGACATTTCCGTGACTGTTATGGAGAGACAGTTCTGCAAGGGATCAGTCAGTGAATGCATCACTGGAAAACCAGAAATAGATGGTAAGCTTTACTAGAATATAGTTACAAGTGACAAAATAGATTTTATGACCAAAAGGCTTTACCAGCACACAAACACACAAACAACACACAAACAACACACACACACACACAACACACACACACACAAACAACACATACCGATACAACTACATGAAAAACACTTCAAGGGTGTGTATATAAAAGTTAACTCACCTTTATCCTTGTTGTGGACTGGACACTTAGGATAAAGCATAAGCCACTGTTCTATATGTAGAAAATAAAAAACCAAGTTTCCACCTTGTTCAGCCTGCTTCTTCAGCCTTGATTACAATTGAGGTGGTATAAGCCAGTGGATATTTTATATATATATATACACCAAATTATCAATCAAATTATGCAATTTTGTCGCCTCTGTAGATTCCATGTGTTCTCCCAACCAAGTTATACACTGTTACATGCTAACTTTAGATTCCATGTGTTTTCCCAACCAAATTATACACTGTTACATGCTGACTTTAGATTCAATGTGGTTTCCCAGGTTTTGAATCAGATTCAGAGATATGACAACTTAATTGGACCAGTTGTGGATGCGTTCAAGTACCTGACCTCAATATCATATGACTTGCTGACATGTATCCTTTTCTTGGTATACGAAGACCATATAAGTGATTTGACATTGTGAAATGATGTAACATTTGTGCAGAGCTGTGATGCAGATTACCAGTTTGTGCAAGATATTCCAAGAATCTTTGTATTTTAAAGGTGTATAATTCAAATGTGAAGAAAAAAAAATGAACAAAACTATGTTGGACCCAAAAAAAATCCATCAGCTATGAAGAAATTTGTTACAGACTTTGAATATCTTTACTCCATCCATCATGTGCCATGCCGATAAGCGTAGGCGGTCATGATGATTTGCCATTTCACTCGATCACCAGAGTCGTGGATCAGCTCAGTGTTCTTGTCTTGACCATACCATGTAGCCAAGCCATCCAGGTATTTACTTCTCTGCCTTCCCCATTTTTCTCTTTCCCTCGATCTTGCCAGTTGTCACCAAGTTCTCCAATGTATTTCTTTTCATAACATGCCCAAAAAGTGTTGACTTTGATTGTCTACATCTAATTTCTCTAATCAGTTTAGTTTTTCATTTGTTTCTTGTAGGATTTGGTCATTGGTTTTTCTGTCTGTCCATGGTATTCTTTGCATTTTCCTTAGAAACCACATTTCTACAGCCATCAGATGTTTTTCAGCTTGACTGGTCATTGTCCACGGTTCACATCGATACAAAAGTACAGGCTCTATTTACCACATCAACACTCTTTTTCTCGTTGCAATTGACATCTTTTTATTGGTCAGTCTGTTTTTCATCTTGCAAAAGGCTAACTTTGCCATGGCTTTCCTGTTCTAATCTCTTCAAGGCATCTCCCATCAGATGTTATGACTGTTCCGAGTTAATTGTACCGATGCATTTGGTGAAGAATATTCCCATTGACTTCAAAATCAACGATAATGGGGAGTGGTCAAAGGAAGGCAGGCATATATTGGTCATATCAAGAACGTATGGCACAACATCCAAAAACAAGATAATTTATAGTTTTTGAGAACATGCACTTTCTTGTGTCAATGTGGAGGTATGAGTCATGAACCATTTTAGAACCATACTTGCTGGAATCAAGTTCCCCATTGAAGATTTTTCTTAGTAATTGACATTAATGCCTGAGTGTTACTGTTTCTTGTTTCGTTAGATTGAAATTTGTCTATAACTGCAATGTTGTCTCTTGTATGAACTTCACTGTTTTCTTTAGTTCACTCAGTGGTCCATAGAGTTATATGAAGAAGGTGTGCCTCGATATGTTGTATTTTGGGCAGTCTTGGGGTATGTGATCGACTGTTTGCAGCGCCAATCCACATGTGCACGTTGCTGATTCCCCCATCTTGAATATTGTATATATGTGGTTGAGTACTCTATTGTATCCTATTCTGAAGTACAGAATAATGATTTGTTCAGGTCTATCCATCACATTGTAGTTGTCGTGAGCTAGTTTTGGTGGCTTTCTGACTGTTTGGATCATTCTTTTCTTTTGGTGGTATGTAACGGCCTGAGTGCTATAAGGGAAGCAAGGATTAGCAGTACTGTTACTAACCCACCATGCAGGTCATAAGAGGCAACAGGAGGGTTGGCATAATAAAAAAAAAAAAGTTATTTGCACATCCATTACAGGACATTGCTGTCAACCCCAGCATTTTTGACACTTGTGATTTCTTGGCAAATTTACGTTCAGTAGTTTGCCATTGCTTTCTGAATGACCAGCACTTTAACCTTTGTATGGGAAACTAAAGCAAAGCGATCTATTTCCAAATTGCCAGCAGCTGTGTTTCGAACTCGGCATGCGAGATTATTAATTGCATCCGTAATCCTTTGCCACAGAGTCGACTTGCGACTAACTACAAATTTAGAAAAAGCTGACATTGACTGCAGCCTGGGTGAGATTTATATGTGTAAGTGATGAATTTGTTCAGTTTATTGGTGTGGACATTGACTGTAGCCTGGGTGAGATTTACATGTGTAAGTGATGAATTTGTTCAGTTTATTGGTGTGGACATTGACTGCAGCCTGGGTGAGATTTACATGTGTAAGTGATGAATTTGTTCAGTTTATTGGTGTGGACATTGACTGCAGCTTGGGTGAGATTTACATGTGTAAGTGATGAATTTGTTCAGTTTATTGGTGTGGACATTGACTGCAGCTTGGGTGAGATTTACTTGTGTAAGTGATGAATTTGTTCAGTTTATTGGTGTGGACATTGACTGCAGCTTGGGTGAGATTTACATGTGTAAGTGATGAATTTGTTCAGTTTATTGGTGTGGACATTGACTGCAGCTTGGGTGAGATTTACATGTGTAAGTGATGAATTTGTTCAGTTTATTGGTGTGGACATTGACTGCAGCCTGGGTGAGATTTACTTGTGTAAGTGATGAATTTGTTCAGTTTATTGGTGTGGACATTGACTGCAGCCTGGGTGAGATTTACATGTGTAAGTGATGAATTTGTTCAGTTTATTGGTGTGGACATTGACTGCAGCATGGGTGAGATTTACATGTGTAAGTGATGAATTTGTTCAGTTTATTGGTGTGGACATTGACTGCAGCCTGGGTGAGATTTACATGTGTAAGTGATGAATTTGTTCAGTTTATTGGTGTGGACATTGACTGCAGCATGGGTGAGATTTACATGTGTAAGTGATGAATTTGTTCAGTTTATTGGTGTGGACATTGACTGCAGCCTGGGTGAGATTTACATGTGTAAGTGATGAATTTGTTCAGTTTATTGGTGTGGACATTGACTGCAGCCTGGGTGAGATTTACATGTGTAAGTGATGAATTTGTTCAGTTTATTGGTGTGGACATTGACTGCAGCTTGGGTGAGATTTACTTGTGTAAGTGATGAATTTGTTCAGTTTATTGGTGTGGATCTTCATTGTAGAGCATTGCTTTCTTTAACTTATCCAAGTCTGCATCATTGAAGCGATTGCCAACCCTGAAAAGGACAGGATGAAAACGGACAACATGAATATCTCTTTGTGGCTGCAGAGTAAGTAACTTCACTTGTCCTGGTTGTTTAATTGGCTATTTACCACCGACATCCTGCCATTCAGGACATGAGAAAAGAATACTACAGAATGTTTTTTTTTTTTTTTTTTTTAGGTTTTAAATTGTCCAGTTTCTATGGCGTCTGTTAAGTGATAGCACCATCACATTTGGTAGAACAAGGAGGAATAATTAGCCAATCTATCCCTCACTTTGACCAGCGATAAGCCCAGGCATCGAACCATATTTTATTTCAGCCAGAGATGTTATTTCAGATAATTTGTTAAATATTTTAATACATTTTGCTCATGATATTCGAACATTTTGAATGTGAAGGTGTGGCAGCTTATTTTGAAATCTTTTTTCCAACTGCATGAACTTTGACATTTTCAGCAGTTGACATCATTTAGCGAATTGTGTTGAACTGTTTCATCAAGCCTGTGGCTCGGTACATCTGAGTTCGAACACCCAAGGTTTTGTGTGTGTGGATTTGCCTTCCCTAGCCTTTGACTTTTGACTATACAGTCTACCCACAAGGCAGCAGGTTTGTGACTCTCTTCGCCTAGTTCCTATCTCTTGACCTGTCCGATATGGGAGACCCTACTAGTTGCAGCGCTAGCATTGGCTGAGACCTAGTGTCATTGGAATATGCAAACCCTCATCACTGGGGAGACACAAGAGAGGGGATTTTTAGCTGTTTATTGTAACTGATGAATTAGTTATATTTTTGGGTGGTTGATTGTGAATCCTCCGGAAGAATGAAGTTGTAAGTTCCAAGCATTGATGTTCAGGTCGTATTAGCCTGGTAAAGGACTTGCATCTGTGAGAGTGAGATTGGCCTAGAGACTTTCTTCCAAACCCAGTACTGTAATAACGTCTGTATGAGGGAGTTTGTTGCAGAACTCTCCTTCCCCTCTCCGAGCTGAGAAACTAGGGGAGATGCAAGACTGGTACTGGAACTTCACATCTGTGGAGAGGCATAATGATCTTTGGAAGATTAGACTGCAAACTCTGTAGATCGGCATCACCATGAAGAGCTGTGTCAAGTCTTGGCCAGTGTGAGACTTGGTCATGATCTTGCAACCTTAACGGCCTTTCATGATTGAGGAATGAGTTCTGTTACTTAATCAAAGTGTTTACAACCCACCTTTGCTGCTTGAGATGTTGGATTAATAATGTAATAAGACAATATTCTTGTACAGGTTTGGCAAGTTTTGCTGGTTGTATATGTCGCAAGTACCAGGATGTTGGATTAATATAATGTAATAAGACAATATTCTTGTACAGGTTTGGCAAGTTTTGCTGGTTCTATATGTCGCAAGTACCAGGATGTTGGATTAATAATGTAATAAGACAATATTCTTGTACAGGTTTGGCAAGTTTTGCTGGTTCTATATGTCGCAAGTACCAGGTGGAGCTGACGGGGGTGTTGCAGTATGTGGCCAATCAGCTGAAGGCTGGCAAGAGGTAGAGTAGCCTGTCATGTTTGTGGGGTTTGTGTGTGTGATGGGAGAAAGTACTGGAATATCCAAACTATTCTGTAGTCAGTATTTTATGTTTGTGTTTGTGATGGGAGAAAGTACTGGAATATCCAAACTATTCTGTAGTCAGTATTTTATGTTTGTGGGGTTTGTGTGTGTGATGGGAGAAAGTACTGGAATATACACTATTCTGTAGTCAGTATTTTATGTTTGTGGGGTTTGTGTGTGTGATGGGAGAAAGTACTGGAATATCCAAACTATTCTGTAGTCAGTATTTTATGTTTGTGGGGTTTGTGTGTGTGATGGGAGAAAGTACTGGAATATCCACACTATTCTGTAGTCAGTATTTTATGTTTGTGGGGTTTGTGTGTGTGATGGGAGAAAGTACTGGAATATCCAAACTATTCTGTAGTCAGTATTTTATGTTTGTCGGGTTTGTGTGTGTGATGGGAGAAAGTACTGGAATATCCAAACTATTCTGTCGTCAGTATTTTATGTTTGTGGGGTTTGTGTGTGTGATGGGAGAAAGTACTGGAATAACCAAACTATTCTGCAGTCAGTATTTTATGTTTGTGGGGTTTGTGTGTGTGATGGGAGAAAGTACTGGAATATCCAATCTATTCTGTAGTCAGTATTTTATGTTTGTGGGGTTTGTGTGTGTGGTGGGAGAAAGTACTGGAATATCCAAACTATTCTGTAGTCAGTATTTTATGTTTGTGGGGTTTGTGTGTGTGATGGGAGAAAGTACTGGAATATCCAATCTATTCTGTAGTCAGTATTTTATGTTTGTGGGGTTTGTGTGTGTGATGGGAGAAAGTACTGGAATATCCAAACTATTCTGTAGTCAGTATTTTATGTTTGTCGGGTTTGTGTGTGTGATGGGAGAAAGTACTGGAATATCCAAACTATTCTGCCGTCAGTATTTTATGTTTGTCAGGTTTGTGTGTGTGGTGGGAGAAAGTACTGGAATATCCAAACTATTCTGCAGTCAGTATTTTATGTTTGTCGGGTTTGTGTGTGTGATGGGAGAAAGTACTGGAATATCCAAACTATTCTGCAGTCAGTATTTTATGTTTGTCGGATTTGTGTGTGTGATGGGAGAAAGTACTGGAATATCCAAACTATTCTGCAGTCAGTATTTTATGTTTGTCGGGTTTGTGTGTGTGATGGGAGAAAGTACTGGAATATCCAA
The DNA here is from genome assembly GCA_014155875.1 of Cepaea nemoralis. NCBI lineage: Eukaryota > Metazoa > Mollusca > Gastropoda > Stylommatophora > Helicidae > Cepaea > Cepaea nemoralis. The sequence goes on from JACEFZ010028325.1 coordinate 60,969, forward strand.
ACTATTCTGCAGTCAGTATTTTATGTTTGTTGGGTTTGTGTGTGTGATGGGAGAAAGTACTGGAATATCCAAACTATTCTGCCGTCAGTATTTTATGTTTGTCAGGTTTGTGTGTGTGATGGGAGAAAGTACTGGAATATCCAAACTATTCTGCAGTCAGTATTTTATGTTTGTCCGGTTTGTGTGTGTGATGGGAGAAAGTACTGGAATATCCAAACTATTCTGCCATCAGTATTTTATGCTGGAGAGGTGGTGCAGGGTGAATAACACAATTATAAGCTTATCTTTAATTATCTGTACTTTATTGTGGGTTGTGACCAAGAATAATTATCACGTGATGTTCAGTTGCCATTACTGTATGTAGATGTGTGTTTGACTAGCTTATAGAAACCTTTCTTTTGGTTGTCTCTTCAGTACTGATCTACTGCTGTTGAGAGAGGTGGTTCAAAAAATGGCAGGTATTGAGATATCCGAAGAAGTGACGGATGACCAGCTGGAGGCCATGGCAGGAGGAGAGCTTGTTAGACAAGAGGTCAGTTTTGGTTATTTTCTTAAACAGTAAAATAAATATTGGTGTTTTTAATGTTAAAGAAACAGTGCTGGCTATGTTTATTTCATTGTTGCTTTTAAATAGTGCAGTGCTATTGGCTGCCTGGGTACTACCATTGGCTGACATATTGACAAAGACTTAAATTAATGCGACTACCTTGGTAAGGGAGGAGCGGCTGGCCGAGTGGCTAGAGCGCCGGACTCTCCTTCGGGAGGCCCGGGTTCGATCCCTCTGTAAGGTGTGGGATTTTTTTCTGTCGGAGGGGGGAAAAAAGAAAATCCTAACCTGCACAGTTCGATCGCGGCAACTGCACTAACCAGGCGGCCTTTATTCCTCAGGCTCAAAGACCCCTCTGCCATACACCGCAAGGTACTATATTGGCAGTAAATGACGGTTTGACCTTGGTAACACGTGTAAACATCGGAATGTCAATGACTATGTTTTGTATCTCAGCCAAAAAGGGACTCGTCTAGTCACTTCATGTTATACTTAATTCTATAGTTTGCACCTGACAAGATGCAGCGAAATATGCCACCAAGCAGTAAATTGTGCAAGCTATTGTCTGTCTTTTTTGTTCAAATTTACAATGGGAAAACATTGCTTTGAATGTAATTATGTTGTTAACTGATCCAACAGGATCCCAACTGGCTAACATAATGGCATGGGCCTAAATATTTATCACATTTGGCTAATTTATAAAATGACGGTGTTGTATAAATTAAAAACATTGACATTTTTATCATCATTGCTGTCTTCAGGGCAGCAATTTTTCACAGGTGCGAAACACAAAGAAGTCTTCAACTCGTTTGAAAGACAGCCTGCTAGAGCATGACCTGGCTCTGTCCTTGTGCCTGCTGATGTCCCAGCAACGGGACAGCACCGTGTTTGCCGAAGATGCCAATAAACACCTCAAGCTGGTCGGCAAGCTGTATGATCAGGTTTGGGCATGTCTCTTGTTGTCATGTTACACCACTGTCCTAAGACGTTATCCTAACAGTGGTTCTCAACCTTTTTTGGCCCATGCACCCTTTCACCATATGTTCAGAATGTCATTCCCCTCCTCTCATATTTCCTCCCTGTAAATTCCCACCCCGCCCCTACATAGTATACATAAAAATGGAAGCTAAATTTAATAACACATACTAAAACAAGTCTAGAAGTCTACATAAAACGTGATTTGTGGGTCTACTTACATTATAAAACTAATTTTAGAAGGGCGAGAAGTACAGAACTGTAAAGTATGGAGAGAAAAACAATATCAAGTAATCGGTTCTTGTATTAACGCAATCTTAAAAAAATAATCTTAATTCCTTCCCCCTCCCCCACTGGAAACCCTAAAATTCCCCACTGGGGGTGGAGGAGGGGGGGGGGGGGAAATTCCCCACCAGTTGAGAGCCACTGTCCTAACACATTGTCCTAAAATATGGTTCTGTAGCTACTGAGTTCAGTGCGTGGAGCGACACCGTGAGCTGTGGATTTCATGTGGAATGCGTTTACATCTGTCCATGGTGGTTTGTATTGTGAACTGCATGTTCAGAAAAATAGCGGGCGGCCATTTGCTGAACTAGCTGGTTTTGCTGTATGCAGTAATGTATGTGCAACTGCTGGTTTTCTAGTGACTGTTGTTTCCATCAAGTCCCACAGAAGTCGGATGTGTCGGCCTAACGGCGCAAGAAAGCAGCTCTGCTGTAAACAAGCACAACGCAATCACATCCGGGAAAAAAACTCCGGATGAACGCAGCAGAAGAAGAAGTTTCCATCAAGTGTGAACTGTAAATTTGGTGGTGGAATGCTCTGTTGGCATTCTGACATTTGCCTTCTTCCTTCTGCTAGCCTACAAGAGATACTTGGGAAAGGTGGAGTACCAGTTTACACACACAGCACCGCCTCCCTCCAGCACCAGGGTAATGAGAAACCTGAGCAGGTGATTGAGTGAGCTTGAGAGCAGCCAGCAGTTAGTTGTTGGTCATGGACTTGTTCTCACAGTAGACAGAGGACATGGCCATGTTCACTGACCAGTATGATACCCTTGCAAGACGTAGAGCAATGGTAGACATACCTTCTTTACAGATGACTTGTAAATTATGATTTGACAGCTCACACAATTGCAGATCAACTCAGGTGACCGTCTATTAGCACAGCATATGATGATGATGATCTCCAGTTCCAATGATAAGCTGCCTTGCAGACTGGTGACTGAAGGGGCATGGTTGCCTGTATCAACCAACAGGAAATTGTGTTTGCAGTACATTGATGTCAGAGGTCAGGGTGGTTGAAATGTTATGAGCAATTGCTTTTAAATTTACTATGTGCTTGTGGAGGGGTAGTGAGCTAATTTCCTAGACTGGTTAGTTGGACCCAAACATTGATTTCTAGTTCAGAACTACTTAACGTAAAATTGTCTAGGAAATCAATCTTGATTCTTGAAGTAAAAAAACATCACCATTCGGTGTCATCCTGCATCACCATTCTGTGTCATCCTGCATCACCATTCGGTGTCATCCTGCATCACCATTCGGTGTCATCCTGCATCACCATTCGGTGTCATCCTGGCAGGGATGGGCAATCTGATCATGCCCCTGCCCTAGCTATTGTGTTGTTACCACACCTGAATTGTGTTGTTACCACACCTGAATTGTATTGTTACCACACCTGAATTCCCCAGGACATGCTGGTGTGGTGGTGAACGAGCAGGCGGACAGATTCGCTGGGTCTGCACCCTGTGGTGGGGTATTGGTGCATGATACGGCACATGTGGATGTGGTCGGGGCAATTTGGTATCGTGTGTAGAGTGCAGAAGACAGATAGATCATCACTGCATGGGGGGAATGGATCTGCAGGGAGTGACCAGAGGATCTGGGAACTGAAAACTCTGGGGAATGGTCAGATGGACACATAATCAGATGGCTACTTGTACCATTAGTATTGTGACACTTTTTTGCTGGCTATTGCAGATGAGAACGGAGCACATATGGGAATTGATGTGATGTGATTCTTGTCTCAACTCAACTGTCAACTGAAGTAGTATGCTGTAACTATATCCATTCAGTTTCATGTTTCCACCTGCATTTGTTTGGTAATGTTCCAGTGTCAAGATACCTTGGTTCAGTTTGGCAGCTTCCTGTCCATGCAGCTGAGCACAGAAGAGTTTGTGAAACGGCTGCCTCCAGTGGATGTTCTACTGACAACTTACCATATACCCCACTCCGCTGCGTTCTTTCTATCCAGACCTCTGTATGCACATAAGATTAATGTAAGTATGTTTGTGTATGTTTATGTCTTAATATAAATTTTTTTTTGTTTTTCGCATATCCTTTACAGGACATCGCTGTCAACATCAGCATCTTTCAGCTGATTGTTGATTTCTTGGCAAGATTACGCACAGTAGTTTGCCAGTGCTTTCTGAGCGACCTGCTCACATACCCTGTAAGTTACCAACACGCAAGAACCGCTACCGATTCTCGCGCAAGTTACGTTCCTTACGTGGATTCATGGGATTACGGAGAAAGTTGCTAACTCCTAGGCCAGGGAAACCGGCCTTAGCATAATACCACAGTTTATTCATCATCACATGCCATGCCGATAAGCTTGGGCCATCATGTTTCGCAATCTAACACGATCACCGAGTCGTGGAACATCTTCGTGTTCTTGTCTCGACCTTGCCATGTGGCCAAGCCATCCAGATATTTTCTTCTCTCCCTTCCTCTTGTTCTTTTCCCCTCAATCTTGCCAGATGTGACCAAGTTTTGTAATTTATTTCTTCTTATGACATGTCCAAAGAGCTTTGATTGTCTCCGTCTAATTTGTCTAATCAGTTTACATTTCTCATTTGTTTCTTGTAGGACTTGCTCATTGGTTTTTCTGTCTGCCCATGGTACAGTTCATTACAAAAGCTCTATCACTGTGCCATCTGAATGGAAACCTGGCCTGTTCAGTTCAATAAAACAGCATAATACATGCAGGGGTCTAAAACAGCATAATACATGCAATGGATATAAAACAGCATAATACATGCAGGGGTCTAAAACAGCATAATACATGCAGGGGGTCTAAAACAGCATAATACATGCAGGGGTCTAAAACAGCATAATACATGCAGGGGTCTAAAACAGCATAATACATGCAGGGGTCTAAAACAGCACAATACATGCAGGGGTCTAAAACAGCATAATACATGCAGGGGTCTAAAACAGCATAATACATGCAGGGGTCTAAAACAGCATAATACATGCAAGGGATATAAAACAGCATAATACATGCAGGGGTCTAAAACAGCATAATACAAGCAGGGGTCTAAAACAACATAATACATGCAGGGGTCTAAAACAGCATAATACATGCAGGGGTCTAAAACAGCATAATACATGCAGGGGTCTAAAACAGCATAATACATGCAGGGGTCTAAAACAGCATAATACATGCAGGGGTCTAAAACAGCATAATACATGCAGGGGTCTAAAACTGCATAATACATGCAGGGGTCTAAAACAGCATAATACATGCAGGGGTCTAAAACAGCATAATACATGCAGGGGTCAGCATGACTAAAAAGATAAGAATGCTTGCTCTGAAACTTTGGGCGTGCTGATGGCTGGGTAGTGGGTTAAGTTCCTATACCTGTCAGTCAGACTTAAATTGTTGACTCCTCAATCAGAAAGCAATGGCTAGCTATTGAATGTAAAATTGTCAAGCAAAATCAGCCTGGAGTTGACTGCAACATCCTGCAAAGGTCATGCAATATTTATAATGAATGCAGCGATTAGTCTTCTTCTGTGTTTATCCGGAGTTTTTTTTCCGGACGTGATTGCATTGTGCCTCATTAAAGCAGAGCTGCATTCTTGCGCCATTAGACTTCTGCAGGCACTTGTTGACTGGGTTAACCTTCCCGGGGGTTGCTTAGGACGTTTGACTTTCACTGTTGTGTTATCCCCCATTCCAGCTAACCCATTTAGAACAGCCGAAGACATCCCGGTCAGCCCTCAAGGGAAGGCAGGGGCAGACCATGGGCATTCCCCGCCATCCAAGGAGGCAGAGGGACAGCGAGTAGTGAAGATCATCATCATTTCACTCCAGACAGGGTGCTCCGATCTCCTCCTGAACATCTCCGCCAGCACATATCAATTGGAGTCTTATGCTCTTGAGAAAGATTTCATGCCTGGTGGCAACTCGCTTCACTGCCATCTCCCTAACTCTGGACCAGGCAGTAGATTCCCAAATGTCCTTAAAGACACCTGTTTGTCCTGCATCTATTATGGCATTGATGATGGGCCATCTACTGCCCTTCCCTCCTCAACCACCACCATGTCCACCAAACAGTCAGCTTGCTCATTGCCTTTCACGCCTTAGTGCCCCGGTCATCATCATCATCAAGTGCCCTACCAGCTGGTGTAGGCGTTCATGGCTCTCCATAGATCTCGGTCTTTGGTTTTCTGGATCAACTCTGCTGCTGAAATTCCTCCGTGCCACCGTCTCAATCCATCCAGCATCATTTCTCCTGGTCTGCCTCTGCCTTTCTTCCCCTCGATCTTTCCAGTTGTCACGATGTTCTCTAATGCCTCTTTTCTCATTACATGACCAAAGAAAGCTGTTTGTCTCTTTCTTATTGTTGTATATAGTGTTCTAGTTTCATTAGCCTGTTTCAGGCAGTCGTTCGTTACTCTGGCAGTCCAAGGAATTCGCAACATTCGTCTCGGGAACCACATCTCTGTTGCTTCTGATTTCTTCTTAATTAGATTAAAAGTAATTAGATAAAAGTTAGCTGGACTGATTGTGATGTGCTCAGTGTGTGGAGCCATGCGTGTCATATGAGGTCAGCCTGGACCTTAAGCATGTTCATTGAGTCATTCAGTATACATGCATATGAATATTTTTGTGTGCCGAGCCAGGTCAGGGCATTGAGTACAGCTATTGTTTCCATGGTAAGGCTGCCGTTGTCATGGCAAAAGCACCACTTGCTTCCTGGATAGTTGTGTGACTTGAGTTTGCTGAGAATGCCCTTGCACTCTGCTTGCTCCTGACCAGAGCCATCTGTTTACACCACTGCATCTCTTCTCTCTCTCTCTCTCTCTCTCTCTCTCTCTCTCTCTCTCTCTCTCTCTCTCTCTCTCTCTCTCTCTCTCTCTCTCTCTCTCTCTCTCTCTCTCTCTCTCTCTCTCTCTCTCTCTCTCTCTCTCTCTCTCTCTCTCTCTCTCTCTCTCACCCCCTTCCCTCCCTCCCTACCTCCCTCCAGTGTTCTCGTGAATTAGCTATTTGACCTCAGTGGCCTACTGTGGTGGGATCTTGCTGTCTGCCACTTACGTCAAGAGTGAAATGTACATAGATGGTAGTACGGGTATCTGCTGGCACTGGTATCCACTCCCTTCCAAGACTGATGTCTGTGAGTCTGCATACTTGGATGGCTTCTTCAGCATGCCCCTCTTCAGTTGATTCTCTTTTGATGTTAACAGGGCAGTGTGGAGTGTGTGTCGAATGTCGGCCTTAACACTTAGCTAATATTGAGACATTTTTTCATACCTGACCTGCAGTCGTTAATTTTCCAGAAAAATTATAGTTCTCTAATCATTCAAAAATTAGTCCCAAACAGTTTTTTTTTCACTAGTATTGTTAGTATATGTACATAAAAACACTGATTTGCCATGTTTGAGGCAAAATTTTTCAAAATTAGCAATAGTTAAAAAATTGAGACATTTTGTCAAATGCATGGTCATTTTTCCAGAAAAAGTAAACTTTCCTGATAAGTCATAACTAGGCCCAAACATTGTGTTTACACTGGACTAGCTAATATATGTGTATAAAAGTATGCTAATTGCCATGATTGAGCAAATTTGTCATACATTTTGCCACAAAATTGAAGTTGGTGGTGCTAGAATTTGTTTTCAAATTTTATTAGGTTGTTGCCAGTTTGGTTACCATGTTTTAAAAAAAAAATCCTTCTTTCCCTTTCTCTGACAGGTAAAATATGATGAGTTGAAGAAATCGGACAAGAAAGGAAAATCTACGAGCAAGGTAGGCAGTGGTTAACATAATAATAATAATAAAACTGCATTGAATGAACAAATAAACTTTATTTTCAAAGGGTTAAGAATAGGGCACCTTACATTCTGCTGTTTATTTCAACAGTTATATTAAACATGCAGAATAATACAAAGTAACTGCTACACTATTCTTTTTGTATATTATAATGATCGATCTTAAACATTTTGTTATTTTCATTCGTAAAGTTCACAGTGAATTTAAATCTTTTAAATGATAAGCATATTATATAATTTAAGAGATCGCAATTAATACCCTATTGAATTGTTTAAAAAAAATTAGCTGCATGTTCTGTTACAGGACATTGCAATCAACCTCAGCGTGTATTCGTTTGTGATTAACTAGACAATATTACGTTCAGTAGTTTGCTGATGGTTTCTAAATGACCGATGCTCTTACCAGCAAAATCAACGCAAAGTGATCTGCTCCCAAATCACTTGCAGCTGATTTTGAACCTTGGACCGTATTGTGGCAACATATAAACACGTGTTCACTAACCCCCCAAGCCACAGTTGCCTGCATGATATGGATAAGTATGGTGGCAACATATAAACACGTTGTTCACTAACCCCCCAAACCTTAGTTGCCTGCATAATATGGATAAGAATACTTGCTCTTAAACATCCGGCATGTTGATGCTGAGGAAGCAGGTTCAACCCCTACACCGGTCAGCTGGCTAAAATGTTGACTTATTGTCCTTGGCTTAGGGACGTAAATACAAAGTACCTCTGAAGTAGGAGTAGGTTCGCCTGACGGTGAGGGACACTGGTAATAGGGAAAGCTAATCCACACGCAAAATTCAGTCCAATGCTACTAGAAGTGTCATGTATGGGCTATGCTTAAGTTCAAAGCGAGTGAGCGCATACCTAGGCCCGTCAATCTTATACATATTTTTGATTCCAATGTGCCCTGTTTTTCTCTTCTATTCTCATAGTGTGCTTTCCTCTTTGCAAACATTTAAATGAGTTATTTTGACTGTCCAAGGTATTTTCTGCATTCTTTGATAAAACCACATTTCTGTGGCTTCAAGAGATTCTTTTGCTTGTTTACTATGTGTCCAGGATTTACAACATCATGTTAAAGCTTGTTTTGTACAGCATGCAGCTGTTATAAATTCACTTATCAAAACCATCAAGAAATGACAAATGTAATTTTTAGACCCAGTTTAGAGATGAATCTTGTGATGCACTTGCAAACCCACTGTTGTATACGAGGGGACTTCAAATGGAAACCTTTAAAGTGTGATAGAAATTTTAATAGCCATGCCATTGGTCTTGTAACCTGTCAATATTGTTGTTAAGGATGTTAAGCATGTGGCGTCAAGGTGCAGATGAATGGAGTGACATCATAAGGACAGTTTAAAGATGGCCGCCCAACTTTTGACATGCCCCATAGAGGTGCAGTATTCTGTTATCTGTTGTTTGATCAGTGAAGCGATAGAAATTCATTGACGAATGAAGGTCCAATATGGCGATGCATGCCTGTCAGTCCAGCAAATGTATGAGATGAATAGGAAGTTTCAAAATGGCATGACTTCTTTGACAGACTGTTCATGACCCCAAATTTCTCTCTTGTTATGCACTTTCAGACCCAGTGTTATATAGAAGCTTCATACAAAGATTGTATGTCTGTGTTGATGAATCTTGTGTTGCACTTTCAGACCCAATGTTGTATTGAAGCTTCCAAAGTAGATTGTATATCTGTGTTGATGAATCTTGTGTTGCACTTTCAGACCCAGTGTTATATAGAAGCTTCCGAAGAAGTCATGGGCCCAATCGTTGAAGCCATCCAACCAGTGTTCTCCTCCAAGATTTGGGACGATCTCACGTAAGTTACTTCTCACATTTCAAGAACAGTTGTTAATTATCAAATGTTGTTTGATTAAATTGTGTCTTGATGGGTGAGACTTTGTATAAATATGGTCTGGATTGCTAAGCCACTGTTTAATTTGAGAAAAAATAATTTTGTCAGCATGCCACTATTATGCTGATCTTCCACAGGGGTGGCAGTGGCTGACAATGTTAAACACTTGCCTGCACAGACAGTTGTTGAGGTTCAGTTCCCAGCAGTGGCCAGTACAGTTTATAATAATTATCTGCTAGACAACTTCTGGTGAGGAAGAAGGGCAGTGAGGAAGGGAACTGGCCGTGTCACCCCATATCTCAGTGGCAGTATCTGCTATGAGACCACCTGTATTTTACCTTATACAGATATGCATGTGTCACTCTAATTTGTTCTTTCTCTCTTTGTCACCTTATCTCTTTCATATTTTATTTTTCTATCGCTCACTGTCTGACTCTCTAGCTCTGAGTCATTCTCTCATCTTCTCTGTATATACTCTCAGTATTCTTTCACTCATTCTCACGCACACTCCATACCTATGTTGCCCTTTCCCTTGGATTCATTATCTCATTGTCAGCCTCTCACTTAAAAAAGCTGTCTACCTCGTGTTCAGAAGGTTGTGGGTTCCATCTTGGGCTACGTCTTTTGGTTCATGGGTGCATTTTTCTTGGAGACTCCTGGGGGTCGTTGCTGGAGCTACAGACTTCGTGCTTTATGTGACGCTTTCAGCAGGCCGCCCTGTGGAAAGAGACAGAGCCATTTAGGATAAGACTTTAAGACTTATAAGCCTCTCACTATGTTAAGCTCACTATATTGCAGTTTTGCTGTTCCAAGTTAGTTTTTCTGTGTGTCTTGTCTCTTCCCTCTCTTTCTTTCTTTCTTTCTGTCTCTCTCTTCTTCACTCTGTTTATCACACTCTATTTGTCAGTCTGTCTCTCTCTAGGTCTCTCCTTCTCTCTTTCATTTAGTCTATCTCTCTTCATCGCTTTCTCCCTTCTCTTTCTACTCCCTTTCTCTCTTCCTCCCTCTCTCTCTCCTCATCTATCTGTTTATCTTCTCTATTTCTGTCTTTCTCTCTCTTGGTCTATCTTGCTCTTTCTCTTGCTTTGTCTTTCTGTCTCTCTTGTCCTCTCCCTAATCCTTATTCCCTTCTCCCCCCCCCCCCCCCTCTCCCTCTCTCCTTCTATCTGTTTATCACACTCTGTATATCTTGGTCTCTCCTCCTCTCATTCTCTTACTCAGTCCTGACTTTTATCTCTCTCCATCCCCCTGGCCCTTTCCACTCTCTCTTTCTCCTTTTCTCTCTTTTCCCTCCCTCCCCCTCTCTCTTCACTTCTCTCTGTTTATCACCTTTTCTATTTCTCTCTATCTGTCTCTCTCTTGGTTGTCTTACTCTTTCTCTTTGCTTTGTCTTTCTGTCTCACCCTGTCTCTCTTGTCCTCTCTCCATCCCTCACATCCTTTCACCCCTCGCCATCTCTCACTCTTTCTGTCTCTCTCACACACACTCGCACTCATCAGCACCCTTTTACCTGTAGCATATTGACAGCCAGGGTTGCCACGTTGTGCGCACCAGGGGTGTAACATTGGCCGTGTTATTGTGTTCTCAGGCCACAGTTCTACATCACCTTTTGGTCCCTGTCCATGTACGACCTGTACGTGCCCACGGCTGCTTATGAAAAACAGAAACAGATTCAGCAGAACCAGATCAATGCCTTCGAGGATAATAAGGATATGGTTGGTGTCCATCTTTTCTTGTGTGTTTACATTATTAGTTTTCTTGTGTTTACTGTCATGGACTCACTTATATTAACAATTGGCTCGCTGTCTAGAACGGGCGAAACAATCACACACATTCAATGATTACACTCTTACATGCGGTAACGTGAAGTAACCCCCTTTATTCACGTAACTTATCTACATTTGGGTACATTCCTGGAGGTTGCGCTCATAATCATGCGCAACTCGTACATTATCACCACAGTATATACATGCATTATACTTTTTACAATAGAATAATACAAAACTCTTTCACTGCCTCAGCTCAAGCACATCTCAATCTATCAGTCAGTCACGCTATCCCTCATTACAGCCATCTCACAATGATCATGAAACACAAGCATAAACCTCTATGTCCGTCCATCTCGAAGTCCTTAACCAGTCTCGCTGACACAGGTATGTTCGGTCAGTCCTTCACTTCTCACAGTTCATGTCGCCCGAGCGGTGTAACGTGGCATGATGACCACAGGGCTTCAACTGATTAGTAGTTGACCTGTACTTGGTAACATCAGGCTGCCTGTCCTGATCGCCTGTTGTGAGCTGTCCTCCGCTAACTCCTGTCATGCAGGAGTTGTATATTGGGTTAGTTGATATTGGGTTCCTGATACTCTCCTCCCCCCTCTCTAATGAAAGGGATACCCTTTAATTATGTGGGTAGTTACACATAGTCTGTGTTTACATTCTAATTTCATGTCAGGACCCAATAGTTGTTTACATTGATGGATCAAAATATTATATCATTGCAAGGTGCTATCTGTTTGGCAATGATGGATGATGTATACTTAATTCATTGTTGCCATCAGGCTACTCGCATCAAGTATAGTCCCCTGGTTGGATTTGTACTTTGTTTGACGACGGACTCAGCACAGACCGGAAGTTAACAACGATTGACGCTATCTTTCAAGCTACGTCCTCCCTCTCAACAAAAAACATGTTAGGCGTCAAGTCATCACTCTATATGATGACTTCAGGACCAGAACACTAACCCCTATGGCCAGATATTCTAATCCTGGTCCTATCAAATTTTAGTAACCATCGTCCACCTCTAGTTGACGCAACTTGGTACTTTGGAGTCATTTGACCACTTTGAAAAAAACATATGCATGTACCAATTTTACCAATATCAGATTGTTTTCCTTTAGGTATAATTATAAATAATTATGTAGGGTAACTTTTAGATACTTTCAAAAAAATAAAGTAGTGCATTTGTTGTTTGTCTAAGTGTCAAACGTTTGACCTCACTTTATTAAAAATAGTAACATGTCTGGCACTATTGAACCATGAGGTCAGTCAATGATCCTTAGATTACAATTATATAAATCCTTTCTCTCAATCTCTTATATGCAAATTCAAAAGTCATAAAATTCATTCACTCGCTCATTTATACTTAACTAATTACGTATAGTCTGCTATAATAATAATTTAGAAATATATTGGGAAAAGAAACGAAATTAAATATATCGTATTTACAAAAATTAGGAATACGCTAGAAGAAAAAGAACATTTCGTTTGTACAAAATGTTGAAGTAAACTGTTCCGGGCAACGGTGTTATTTAACTAACACAGTACGTAAATTAATTAAAACGTTTGCCCATTTCGGTGCAGTTATTACACAGTGTTGTTCAGTGGTGGTACTAATGGATATTGATAAGTGCTGGAAGTTCGGTAAGTTCTTGTAGTTGTGTAATATTGTTCGTTCTGCACTTGAATGTGAAAATATTTACAACAGTTAATGTCCTAATACACTTTCACGTTCGACTCCCTTCATTTATTCGACACATTCACAATTTAAAAATGTTATTTGGAAATATCCATATCACACTAAATTTGTTTCGGCAGCGTTCTTTTGTGACGGTGTAATGCATTGCGCTGTAATGTGATATTTCGGTCTGAGCGCTGGTGATAACTTTCTTTCAATTTTTGTGCTGACGCGTAGTTAGACCGTTGGTGGACTCATCGAGAGGAATCCTTGATAGAAGGCCTGCGATCGTGTTCTCAGTACCGCTTATGTGGCGTACTTCAAAGCTGTAATTTTGTAGCAGTAATGCCCATCTGGCGATTCTATGATTTGATGGGGTTCCTTGCATTACTATCTTAAGTGGGCTATTGTCAAATTCAACAATGAAGTGTTTGCCCAACAAATACCTTGATAGCCTAGATAATGAGTATATCAGAGCTAAACATTCCAATTCCGGTGCGCTTGTCATCAATTTGCGACTGACGTATGCCACTGGATGCAGGACGTTGTTGTATGTCTGTAGGAGTACCCCAGATATGCCCCCACTGCTCGCGTCAGTCCTAACTGTGAAACAAAGATTAATGTTGGAGAGTTTTAATATAGGGCGAGATGAGAAATACCGTTGTATTTTTGTAAGAGCTTCTTTCAGACCTTCACTGTGTACAATTTTTGTTGGTTGGTGCTTTGTCAACAGATTGGTGAAAAATTCTGTTAGGTCTGAAAAGTTTGGTATGAACTTTCTGTAGTAGTTCTCCAATCCTATTATGCTTCTTACTTCTTTTTTCGTTGTAGGAAGCGATAATTTCAAAATGTTAGATACAATTTTATCATCAGTAGTGATACCATCACAAATTTTATAGCCTAAAAAACATATTTCATGAAAAGCAATTTCAACTTTTGCTGGTTTTACAGTCAGGCCGTGTTGCCTGATACGTTCAAAAGTTTGTCGTAATGTCGCTATGTGTTGTGTCATACTGTTGCTGTGTATACAGATGTCGTCTATGTATGTAAGTATTTGAGGTACGTCTTCTAAGAGAAGTCTTGTCATTGTCACACGAGCTGAGTGTTTTTTGGGTGAGGTCACTGTCGCACACCGTCTTTGATGGAAATTTAGTGGTCCTGCAGCTGGTCTTAACTGTAACAAGTCATCTGTAGTCAATGTTTGTATGTCATTATTTGTTGTTTTGCTCTGATGGTGACGAGTCTGTCCTGTGTCTATTGACGTTGTTACAGCCTGGCGTTGACTGTGTGGGTAGTATGATGCTGCACTGTTGTGTAGACTGGTTATCTCCCTTTTGGGTCAGTGTACTGTGGTTTTTTATGTTTGTGGTACTCTGTGTTTGTGTTGCGTCAGTCTCTGTGTGATGGATTGTTGTCCTTCCTGGTGTTGTTTTGTTTTGTTCTGGGGTCAATGTGAGTAGTTTGGTGTTTATGTAGATGTAGTTTCTATGCATGACGTCTGTCTGCTGTTGTGTTTGTTCAGTAATGGAGTATGAGTTCGTCGTTCTGTCGTTGAAATTGGGTGATTTATATTTGTTACATTGTTGTAAATCTGAATCTGGACATTGATTATTGTTAGGTATACCTTTGCAATTACACAGTGTACAGGCAATCAGACAGGATACCAATAGTATAGCTGCGCAATACAGGAATGTTGTTAAAATTCTTGCAATGTTTTGATTTGTATTAGGTTGGTTTAGATGCTGTTTGGTTTGTGATGTTGCATTTACTGCACTGATTTTGTGTTTTAATTTCTGTTTATTGGGTTTACTAATATGATGAACAGATGTGTTAACCTTTATTGGTTCAGTGAGATTCTCTTCATTATTGAATATGTTGGGAAGGTCTATAATACTGTTTGTTTGTTGTAGAATGTTAGTCTCAGACTGTTTCTTTGCAGAGGCTCTGGCAAGTGTATTGGTTGGTAAGAACTGTTTATACCAAGTTGTAATTTGCTCTTGTGTAATGTCTAACTTTAGGAAGATTTCCAATGATCAAATCACAAAATGGGTTTCCTAATGCAGCACGTTTTACTTTGCCTGTTAAAAAAGGTGCTTTGATATGTGCCCATGCGATTGGATACTTCTCAATGGTTCCTGAAAATGTTTTACATGTGACAAACTTTCCTGTATAATCAGAGGGCTTTAGAAACCCTTTTCTTAAACCAATGAGGGTACATACACTATCCCTCAAAACACTAGCTAGTTTACCATTGACATAACCATGATGGATATCAAGTTTACCTTCTGAATGGCACATTGCGTTTGCTTTGTCATTTGTTATTTGCACGTTGTGACCACAGGCAAAAATTCTGTCATCATGAAAACGATTGCATGTGGTACATTTATCTATATGAAAAACATCAATATTTTGGATTGCGTTTACTGGTTGTGGTTCTTATTCTTGTTCTTCTTCAGAAAATGAACTTTCAAACACTGCTGCATTTGCTTCTTTTGCCATTTGTTTGGCTCTGCAAGAATGGCGCCAATGCCTATATGCTTTGCAAAGGAAGCATTTGGTTAATCTTTTACAGTTCTTTCATTCACTTTCTTGCTTATCTATGAAGTTTTGTAAGTAAGTGTGACAAGATCGCCTTGGGTAGTGAGAGTTAACCACACCCGAGGTGTCTCTAGCACTCTCGTGTATTCTAACCCCAGGGGTTGGACAGGTAGATACACTATTTACTCTGTGGTTGACCTCGTATTAGTTAATTATGTCTACAAGCCCCTCCAGATTCTAGACCCCCACTAACTACCTACTCCCTTAGGACAATGAACACTGAGGCATCGTCCGAGACCACACTCAATAATTATACAAAGAGTAAGTCAACATACACACACTTTTATTCTACCCTTGAGAATATAGAACTGAAATGAACATCCTGATAGAATAATCTATTTACACAAATAGAGGATAGAGTAGAGACAGAATCAGAGATATGGCTTCATCATCATAAGGCTGAGAAGTAGATTGGATGCAGATGTCCCGTCCAGTCGGTCCGCCACTCACCCGGCTTCCTTCCAGTGAGATGACTAGAACCTTGGAGACCACTCCATCCCCAGAGTTTGGATTGACAACAAAAGTTACCCCTGGACCTCACTCAACTGGACGAACTGCAACTTATCACTTCCTAATGAGTCCCTGCTAAGTTAATAAACAGTTCTCTGTTAACAGCCTGACTGGGAGACAATCCTCCTGGAGTTGACCCCAGTTACTCTTGACTTCAATGAAGGTCTTTAGCCAATGACCAATCTAATGGTCCCTCATTAGTATCCAGTACCCCTGGTTAGGTAATAGCCAATGATCAATCTAATGATCCCTAAGTCGTAGTACATTACCTCTGGTTGGGTAATAAGCCACTGACCAATCTAATGGTCCCTAAATCACAGTACATTCCCCTGGTTGGGTAATCAGATAGGTCTGCTGAATCTAGAGTCCTACAAGAAAACATAGTTCAAAGTCTTCATACTCTATAAGTACCATTAGAATCACACATCTATTCCATATGGAGACAACACTGTTCAGTCTGGACAATAATTAGTTGTCCGTTACACCCGCTAATACTGATCAATAGTCTCTATACGTAATCTGGTGTAGGTCTCATCATGACCTGCCACTAAAGCTGGCGTAGGAACAGTACCAGTTTATAGTTCAATTTTTTCCGACATTTAGGCGGAACCACAATAGACTGTGTACAGTCTGGTTTCTCGTATCATTGAGCATGATTGCTCAGGTGGCTGAACTTCTCCTCGCTGAAATATAGTATCTTCTAAGTCAGAAACACAACACAAACCATCACATCTCACATGTGCACTTTCAGGGCACCGAAATCACTTGATGATAACCTTCACTCATGATGATGCACCCTGTCACATGGTGTGGTTTAGTCAGGCGAGGTAAGTAAAGGATTCTACCCTTCACTGTGGTACACGAAGTGGTTTCAGGCAGACAACAAGTGTAGTCGACTGGTTCCTCAACAGGCAACTCCTGAAAGGAAGAGCGATCGGTGAGAGTATACTGGCCCAAACATTGGTCCACATGCATCCTACCACTGACTACTCAACCCTCAGTCATGCTACTTAGTTATGCAAATAACTAAAGCATTATCTCTATATTGAGCGTAGTAAAGCATGGGTTTCTGTCAAAGTCAGCTGGCCACAAAGAACGACCCGTCAAACAGAGTAAGTAATCAGAATGACGAGTCTGATTGTATGTCTCACCTATCCCTAATCATCTACCAGTTGTCGCTAATGTCACTAGGTATAGTAATCAGTTATCATAGTTCTAAGATTAACAGAACTAAATATTAAGGTGAAGAGTCCCTGGACTCGTTTCTTACATTGGACATGTTCATTAATAAACATACTACTGATCACTGTACAATCTCTCGGGATATAGGGACAATACATGATCACATCAAGTATTTACACACACCGTTCTGCTGGTGGGACACCCTGCCCACCCTATAGCAAAACTCTTCTTTTCAGACTCTTCCCTAGAGTCAAGAATCCTTCTTGGTAAAACATGTTCCCCACATGTTCCAAGGGTTATGTTCCAGCTCTGCCCTTCCAAGTGGATTAGCCTTGGCCTGGACCGAACTTCATAGCTGGCCTGGTCTGCCAGCACCATACTTTCATAACTTGCTTTCCAACCTCCCATATCCCATATGTCCCCGTGTCTCATGCAACCTCCTTTTGTTCTTCCATACCACTAGCACATCAGCACTCATTCGCACTTGTGCAAGCAGGAAAGAACAGGACAGTAAAGACAAGAACTTAGAACACGTGTTGACATCGCGACGGTATGCATTGTTATCCCGCGTCGAACCACATGGCGTTCGGTATCGCTCCAAGAAGTATCACATAACATGACCTAATATATATACAGAATGACACATTATATATATATATATATATATATATATATATATATATATATATATATATATATATATATATATATATATATCATCAATGAAGACTTACCTTCTCACAGAATTCCAGTGTCCCACACAATGAATTCACTATTACATTAGTACACAATAGTTACATCATTCACTGTGGTAAAGCAGTAAGTTCTCTCTTTACTTAGCAGCTACGCACAACACTGTCTGAATCTCCACCTACCAACTTACCTTGCTATCTCACCATTCCTTCTAGCTTCAGCTATTGACTGACAAGTCTAGGTTCATATCATGCACTATTGCCTATGTCCTATTATAAAACCGCAACATAGTATATGCAACGATTTGCCACATCTGGTAAATACAAGTTGAACACAAATCGCCAACATCACAGGCCTACATTTCAAGCCGGTAATTCACTACACACGCTGGTAAACAAGCGCTACACACGGCCTTGGTTTCTGCGGCGTTATCGATCGGTTTCTCATTAATGATGCAAAGACGCCCGCATATTTAATGAGGTTAGAACGATTGCGTTTTGTGAACAATTACAAAGTTAAATTAATTAACCATGTAGATGCCTGAATAAGTAGAACCAGCCTCCAGTCAGCTACCAGAACTGTTCAAGGGCACATCTGCCGCATTGTGTTAACAGTCAGCTGCAACTTGGTTGAGGGTAGACGCTATACAAATGGCTTAACCGAGTCCTGCGTCTTCTCTCCGTGAGAGTCAGGAAGTGAATGCCTATTCTAGCCGCATTTCTCCAACGTGCAAACTCATGCTCATGAGAAAAGAGAGCTCCTTGAGAAAAGTCAACTTCTCAGACCACATTCATTCCCCGCCTAGAATTTCTACATCTCTCTGCACGGGAATTTGGTGAAGCACCCGGCAACCTGGTACAGTCAAACCCCGGTGATTCGCGATGATTCTAGATGGACAGTTCCTATCGGCTTCCCTCAGTCTGTTTATAACTGGGAAAGTCCCCAATGACACGCCAAAATAGTGCGGAATCCCGACGACAACAGACAGATGACCGCCGTTTCGTCACAGTAAGTATGATATGCCGGATTTTTATCACACCTTGTTCTCATTGTAATTGTAACTGCAGTGTTTACATTGGTAGTTTCTGTATTTATTAAAGATTTTGTATTTATTGTACGTGGTTGGTTTGGGTCTGTCATATGTAGCAGCTGCTACAAATTCTGTATCTTTCAAAATATTAACAAAGCAATCTTTATTGGCTGTGAGGTAAGCCGTCCCGCGTTTTTCAATTTGTTGTACTGTCTCACACTCACACTCTTGCAAAAAACGAAAAAAAGGTACTGGTAGTGATGATATGAACTTATCTCTCAAAATGAGGTCTTTTAGACATTCAAAATCATTGTTAACTTTAGCTGCTGATAGCCATTTACTAAAAATGTCTTGAACTAGGGAGGTATAATCTGAGAACGTTTGTGATGACTTTGGGGATAATTTAGAAAATTGTTCTCTGTATCCTGCTTCATCTAACAAAAAATGTGCCATGATTTTGGCTTTGATGTAATGGTAGTCTTTCCTTAACTCAATTGGAATGGTTTCTATGACTTTCAGAGGTTCTCCAGAAAGACTTCTCATGTATATGATGTTCCAGTCTGAAACTGGTACCTGATAATGCTCCATGATGGTGTCAAAATTCTGGGACCATGCTGATATGCAGTCACCAGTAGTGAAATTTTTGACAATACCTTGGTATTTCTTATACTGGTTTTCTTTTCTTTGGTTTCTAATTTTCTAGTTTCTTTCTTAGTATTAGCTTCGATTTCTAGTTGTTTCAATTTGAACTGCATTTCTATTTCTTCTCTCTTAATTTGTGCATTGATTTCAGCCTCTCTAATTTTAGTCTGGTTATCTAGCTCAGCCTGTTTATTTTTAGCATCAAGCTCGGCTTTTTTCAATTCTGATTCAGCCTGTTTATGTTTAGCTTGGTTATCTAGCTCAGCTTTCTTCAGTTCTCTCTCTGCTGCTCTTTCCTCACTTTCTCTAGCTTTCTCTTCTAATTGAACCTGCTCTATATATTTCGTCTCACTCCATTTAGATAAATCTTCTCCTGTTAAACCTAATTTTAGACCTGACTCTATGAAGTCGTGTAAAGTAGCCATGATAGTTTGAAAATTGCGTTAGCAATAGCACCAAACATTTACAGTGTATGATCAAATTCACTCAGTATAATACACAATCAAATGTAGTAAATATATAATGTGTACAATGTGAAAAAATAAATACAGGTAGGGCCTGAAATCTTACAAAAATATGTGAAAGAAATACTTAGCTGCCGATGACGTTCGGAGCTTATGATGTACTTCAATATCTGTACCCGAAGGGTGGGGGGTACTTTACGGCTTGGAAGAAAATTGTCTTTAGCACCCGGAGATAAATCTGTTTGCTGGGGAAAGAAAAATGTTAGTATATGTTTGACTCTGCGGTGTATGCGAGGTCGGTTAATTGTGTATAGGTTTGTATCCAGTCAAGTATGGATGTGAGTCTGTAATGTCATCGTCATCGGTTAATAGAGTAGTAGAGGTCGTAGTAATTTCAGGTTCTCGTGTGAGCTAGACTTTCCAAACTGGGCTGCTTTTGGTAACTTTCTTTCAGCGTACAACTCAGAATTATCTATGTACTAGCATTTCACTTTACACACAATTCAAAATTCAAATGACAGTGATGTGCATTTTACATGTATACTGTCGAAACACATTCAAATATATGGTTCAAAATCAAATGAAATCCTCACCTTCAAATATGTCATTCAAAACTGGACGAGATCTCCACGTTCATCCCTTTCTCACACATGTGGTTCAAAGCCGGACGAGATACCCACGTTCGTCCCTGTCATGGACTCACTTATATTAACATTTGGCTCGCTCTCCAGAACAGGGGCGAAACAATCACACACATTAAATGATTACACTCTTACACGCGGTAACGTGAAGTAACCCCTTTTATTCACATAACTTATCTACATTGGGTACATTCCTGGAGGTTGCGCTCATAATCATGTGCAACTCGTACATTATCACCGCAATATATACATGCATTATACATTTTATAATAGAATAATACAAAATAACTCTTTCACTGCCTCAGCTCAAGCACATCTCAATCTATCAGTCAGTCACGCTATCCCTCATTACAGCCGTCTCATGAACAATGATCATGAAACACAAGCATAACCCTCTCTGTCCATCCGTCTCGAAGTCCTTAACCCGTCTCGCTGACACAGGTATGTTCGGTCAGTCCTTCACTTCTCACAGTTTGTGTCGCCAGTGCAGTGTAACGTGGCATGATGACCACAGGGCTTCAACTGGTTAGTAGTTGACCTGTACTTGGTAACACTAGGCTACCTGTCCTAATCGCCTGTCGTGAGCTGTCCTCCGCTAACTCCTGTCATGCAGGAGTTATATATTGGGTTAGTTGATATTGGTTTCCTGACATTTACGCTATTATTTTTCTTGTGTGTTTACGTTATTAGTTTAATTTTCACATTATTAGTTTCTTGTTTATGTTAATAGCTTCCTTGAATGTTTGCGTTATCAGTTTTCTTGCTTGTTTACATTGTTTTTTTGTTTGTTTACATTATTAGGTGTATCTTCTTTTCGTTCATCCGGAGTGTTTTTTCAGATGTGATTGCGTTCTGTCTGTTATGCGCCCTTGGGCCGAAACCCGTAGGCCAATACATCGACTTTAGCGTGCTTTTTTGACCAGGTAGCATTCCTGGGAGACTCTCACTTTTGTGGTGCCATCTACAACCATGCTAGCCAAGTTAGAACAGTCGAAGACAACGGTCATCCCTCAAAGGAAGGCAGGGACAGTCCATAGCATTTTCCGCCATCCAAGGTTGCTTCCATAGTTGCAGGGCCGACACATAACACCCTGGATCTGGGCTCACCGAGGGAAATCGTCACGTCCTGCTCATGGCTGCTTTAAATCCTCACTTCAATATATTGGTCATTTCGTTTGCCCCGGGCCATTCCCGCACAAACCAGACAGGTTTGCAGACGGTATCCACTCAGCGAGTTTTCGGACATGTGCTTGTCGTTGCGCCAGTAAAAGCTGTTCCAGGCACGACAGACATTCGGAAAACTACCTAGTCAGAGCTGTTCTGAACAAGAGCGGCATTTGGAAACTAGGTAGTCAGAGCTGTTCCTAGCACGAGAGACAATCGGACGAGACATTTCACTCGGACGTAATTGCGTAGTGTCAATTTTTAGTTTTTTAGCCATCCGTAGGACGACACTTCCGGCTTCCGGCGGGCAATTTTTAATGAGGTTAGCCTTCCTCGGGTTTCAAGACTCTTGTTTCGGCTTCCACACAGCAAGCTTTCGCTTCGGGCTGCCACGTAATGGATTCGCGAGACAGGCGTTCCATTTCGTGTCAACGAGACAATTTTCCACCTTTGACTACACTCACTCCATGAGTGGTTACAGACTATCGGACGTCTGCGAGACGTGCGACCGAGGTGTTTTTCCACCTTTTTTTTTTCTCGCTCACGAGATAGGCTACATGTGCTGCCGGCTCAGCACCTTACCTCCGTGCGTCTGTGGGCGAGTAACGGTCAGGCCCTTTCATCCGGGGATACCTCATATCCCCCAGCTAAGAGCCATCGAACGAATCTGCGCCGAGCATGTAGCGTTCTCAGCACATCATCACAATTTTGATGTAGGTTTGTGTCGGCCAGGCTCTCACTTCCGAGAGTTTATGGCTTAGAGACGTTCAGCCATACACCTCAGATGGGAGCCTTAGAGGTTATGTCCGGACTGAGATTTAGGGATCGTTTGCCTGATTTTGACTGCTATCCTCAGTCTTACCTGCAGAGCAGCAGGTTGTGTCTCTCTTAGTCTGGTCCCTATCCCACGAGCCGTCCGATATGTAGTTTTCACCCATCGGCAAGCACATGGGGTCGATGGGACACGCAAGCTCCCCCACCA
Source organism: Cepaea nemoralis (assembly GCA_014155875.1). Lineage (NCBI taxonomy): Eukaryota > Metazoa > Mollusca > Gastropoda > Stylommatophora > Helicidae > Cepaea > Cepaea nemoralis. The sequence goes on from JACEFZ010028325.1 coordinate 83,776, forward strand.
CGGCAAGGTGGAGTCACATCGGGGGAGTTATTAGGTGTATAATATTGTTTATAGGCTTACTGAAAAAGATCATTTCAGAACACTTTGCCTGTCTGTAGGCATCTATGTGTATTTTATCTACCACTAAATATCTTTGATTTTCTAAATGTCTCGTGTGTCTAGGAATGCCATGTTTGTCACTACATATTCTGTGTCTTGTTGAATATCCTGTCTGTTATTGAATTTTCTATCTATTCTCTTGTGAATGCCATGTCTGTCACTACATAATCTGCCACTGCAAGTATTTTGTCTCACTCTTCTCTCACTTTTGTCTACCCGTCTATCCATTCATCCAGCACGCATGTGCATGCATGTATGCACTCACAGAGAGAGTGTAACCTCAGACTCAGCTATACAGATATGCGTGTGCACGCATGCACACGCACACGCACACACGCACACACACACACACACACACACACACACACACACACACTCTTTCACTCCTCTCACTCTTCTCACTCTCTCACTTTCTCAGTTCTCTCACTCTTCTCAATTCTCTCACTCCTCTCACTCTCTCTCACTCACTCCTCTGTCTCTCCACTTTTTCTCTCTCTCCACTCACTCACTCACTCACTCACTCACTCACTCACTCACTCACTCACTCACTCACTCACTCACTCACTCACTCACTCACTCACTCACTCACTCACTCCTCACGCACTCCTCTCACTCACTCACACCTCTCACTTACTCCTCTCGCTCACTCTCTCTCTCACTCACTCACTCACTCCTTTCACTCCTCTTTCCCTCAATCCTTTCACTCCCCTCACTCCTCTCACTCTCTCCTCTCACTGTCTAACTCCTCTCACTCTCTCACTCCTCTCTCTCTCTCTCTCTCTCTCTCTCTCTCTCTCTCTCTCTCTCTCTCTCTCTCTCTCTCTCTTCCCTCACTCTCTCACCCCTCTCTCTCCTCTCAATCTCTCATCTCCTGCCTCTCACTCTCTCCCTCACTTTCTCCCTCACTTTCTTCCTCACTCTCACTCGCTCGCTCACTCACTCACTTACTCACTCACTCACTCTTCTCACTCACTCTTCTCACTCACTCTTCTCATTCACTCTTCTCACTCACACTCCTCTCACTCTCTCAATATTTTCACTCACTCTCACACTCCTCTTATCCTCTCTCTCTATCTCTGTCTGTCTGTCTGTCTGTCTGTCTGTCTGTCTCTGTCTCTCTCTCTCTCTCTCTCTCTCTCTCTCTCTCTCTCTCTCTCTCTCTCTCTCTCTCTCTCTCTCTCTCTCATTCTTTTTCACTCACTCGCTTATTCACTTACTCTCTCTTTAAAAGAAAATGTATTGTCTTACATTCTAATCTCATTACTAGCAGTTGTATTTGAACCTTGGCTGTGTACCGTTGATACACGACTAGAGCCCTAGTTTTTTTTAATAACTTGATAATCAGATGGTTCTTCTGTTGTGTGTTTTCTTGTGTCATTGGTTAATTCTGTTATTGTTTATCATTCACTTGATGTGTTAGTTTTTTGTGTGTGAAGAAATTCTTTCACTTTGTCCTTGACCTTTCCATGTTTGCAGCCAACAAGTAAAAAGAAGAAAGAGCAAGAGAGGTGTAAGTTGTTGATTGACAAGTTGAAGGACGAGGAGAAGAAGCAGGCAGAGCATGTCCAGAGGGTGATGGCGCGGCTGGAGAAGGAGAAGGAGCTGTGGTTTCCCACCGGTGAGTTGATTGTCTATTGGAGGGGAGGATGGGCATGTTTGTGGTGGAGTGCTAACACATCTGCCTACTATCAAGGGAGAGGTCTGATTCTTTGTCTAGGCAGGATCGTGCATGCATGGGCTTGTGTGTGTGTGTGTTTGAGTGTGAAACACACAGAAACAGGTGGTGTTCACGTCCAGCCAATAGTGTGTATATGAGGATGTGACACCTCACCGTCGTGTGTGTGTGAGGAAGAGAGAGTATGTGTGAGAATTTCATACCTCTCTAGCACAATGTGTATGAGGATTTCATCACCATCCAGTAGTGTGTATGTGAGAACTTCATACCTCACCAACAGTGGAGAAAGGATAGAGGGTTTGTGGTGGAGGTGTGAATTTTACACACACCTAGCACTGTGTATGTGAGGATATCACACCCCAACGTGTGTACGTGCATGCGTGTATGCGTGTTTGAGAGAGAGAGAGAGAGATCCTTTAACAATCTGTGTATGTGTAAGAATTTATACCCTCTAGTTCTCTGTGTGTGTGTGTGAGGATTCACCTCCATTCAGCAGTGAGTGTGCCTGTGAGAATTTCACACCCCACAAGTAGCATGTGCAGTGGGATTACTGTTACCATTATGTTTACAATGTCAATCATGATACTGTCTCTGTCTGTAGGAACGCTGAAATCTGAGATGACCACCAATCTGCTGCAGTACTGCCTGTTCCCTCGCTGCTGTTTTACTGCCAGCGACGCCATCTACTGCAGCCACTTCATCCAGGTGCTGCACAACCTCAGAACACCAAACTTCTCCACTCTCATCACATATGACAGGGTATGTCTTGTCTTTTATACCAGGTTTCATTATCTTTGTGATGGATGTCTCTGTCAGTGTGTTTCATTTACATCTGGAGATGTGCGAGGGTTGGTTGGGTTTTTTTTAAAGCAAGACAATTGACTCATTGCACTGAGTTCTATCCCATATAGGTCAGCCTCTCTTGGCAGAACAGCTAACCGCCTTGCACAGGGCGCAAAACTCTGTAGCTCAAGCAGCAACCCCTACAGGTCACCGAAAACTGCCATTGAATACTGCATGGCGTAGCCTTGGAGACCCATGTTGGGGGGGGGGGGGGGGTGGCTGAGAGGTTGCGGTGTTCGCGTTAGTCTCAGCTGGTACAGGGTTTGCTACCTGCCTAAGGCAGGGAATTTTTCCGAGAACCATTGATATCTAAGGATATCACACTTCTCCCTGATATGTTAGGTAGTGGGGTCAGATACCTGGCCTTTTACAGATAAGGGCGACAAACAGGATGACATGGGTGCAAGTTTTGCATGTTAAAAATCACACAGCAGTTGGAAATTGCAAAGAGTAGGCCAGAAAGCCACCACTTTGGCAAAATTGTTTGGAAAAGTCAACCTACACGTGGGTAGATAGAGTCCAGTATCTGGGTGGAATCTGTCTAGAGGAGGTCAGATACTCATGGGTAGAGTCCAGTACCTGGGTGGAATCTGTCTAGAGGAGGTCAGATACTCATGGGTAGAGTCCAGTACCTGGATGAAATCTTGTCTAGAGGAGGTCAGATACTCATGGGTAGAGCCCAGTACCTGGGTGGAATCTGTCTAGAGGAGGTCAGATACTCATGGGTAGAGCCCAGTACCTGGGTGGAATCTGTCTAGAGGAGGTCAAATACTCATGGGTAGAGCCCAGTACCTGGATGGAATCTGTCTAGAGGAGGTCAAATACTCATGGGTAGAGTCCAGTACCTGGGTGGAATCTGTCTAGAGGAGGTCAGATACTCATGGGTAGAGTCCAGTACCTGGGTGGAATCTGTCTAGAGGAGGTCAAATACTCATGGGTAGAGCCCAGTACCTGGGTGGAATCTGTCTAGAGGAGGTCAAATACTCATGGGTAGAGTCCAGTACCTGGGTGGAATCTGTCTAGAGGAGGTCAAATACTCATGGGTAGAGTCCAGTACCTGGGTGGAATCTGTCTAGAGGAGGTCAAATACTCATGGGTAGAGCCCAGTACCTGGGTGGAATCTGTCTAGAGGAGGTCAAATACTCATGGGCAGAGTCCAGTACCTGGGTGGAATCTGTCTAGAGGAAGAAAACGCGACACAGATGCATGCCGCAGCCAGACACACTGACCTGTGAGGTGCATAACTAGGTGTGAGGTGCTTTATTTGAAAGAGGAATGAATAATAAGAGGAAATGGTACTTTTTTATGAGGTGAGGAGGGAAGTCTCTACACCAACCTTAAACTGGTAAATGCAGTTTCTTTTCAGGGCTTAGATGCCTCGATGTGCCTACACCGGCAACCGTCGAGGTATCAACTCAACTCGTAATAATGCAAAACAGCAACGAAGGACGAGGAATTAAACTTGCGTCCTTACCTTGAATACAATGATAATCAACGGCAAAAGTCAAGATATCAAAGCGCTACCAGAAGTTTATTCCGTGGCAGACATGTGAACATTAGACTCACGCAGACCTGTAGGTTGACCCCTATAGACAGGGTCGGCACCTACTTTACTAATCCACCGATGAGTGTCCAGTCTACTGCGCTCTGCTTGACGCCCTGATCCACTGATTCCATTTAAGCTGTAATTCCACTCTAGGTTTTTCCGCCCGGTTTCTTCACTGCGGTATTATCATCAACAGATCCCTCTCCTGACTCATAGCTGTCTCACGCTCATATCATCGCGTCCAGAGGTCACCTCACACAGATCCTTTGAAACACGTCCTTGTTCGAAATCACAATCACAGCCTCTGTTGCTGTCCAATTACGTTGTCCACATTCTTCTTGGATTCCTTTGTTGACGTCCACTTTCGTGTCCGAGTGGGGAATTCCCATTTTCCAATTTATACTTTTCGTGGTGGGCCGTGCCGCCGTATGGCATTAGATGACCTGAAGGTCAGTGCTTGGACTAGAGTTAAAACCCCAATCTTCAACCAACCAATCAGTTAAAACCCCAAACTTCAACCAACCAATGAAGTGTGCCTTTCTTTTTCTTTCATTAGCTAGAAATTGTTTATATCTGCAATGTTGTCTCTTGAATAAACTTCAGTACACTTGTATACCTTCTTCATACTTGGTTATCTGCAGGTGTTTAACGATATTACATATACGGTAACCAGCTGTACAGAGAACGAGGCTAGAAGATATGGGCGGTTCTTGTGTGGGGCCCTGGAGTCTGTCATGAGGTGGCACAGCAGTCCTGCCACTTATGAGAAGGTGAGGTCTTTATGCCATAGCTATGATTATCATTGTGTAGTAATTGTTGTGCCAGTCTCCGTGGCTAAGGGCTTACGGGCGCAATTTGTAAGCCCGATTACCTGCGTTCGAAACACAGCTGCGACCTATTTGGCAGCAGACCACATTGCGCTGGGTTTTAACATGTTGATATGGGAGCCGGTCATTCAGAAAGCAATGGCAAACTACTGAACGTAAACTTGCCAAGACAACAACAGCAGTAAAATGCTGGTGTTGACAGTGATGTCATGTAAATAGGATATGCAAAAAAAAAGTAACTGTAATGTGATTGTCTTCTTCTTATAGCCCATGCCGTGTGGTGTTGGTGATCATATCTGTGCAGTCTTCTGTTTCATGTACTGCCATTAATTTCTAATACCGATGTTCCTCCATGCCATGATGTCAAACTGTCTAGCATCTTCTCCCTCGGTCTACCCCTGCATCTCCTCCACTCCAACTTTGACAACGTGGTCACAACAAATTCCAACTTTCACATTATCACAATTAACTCTAGCTTTCCCCTTCTTATGACGTGCCTGAAGAATATGGACTGTCCTCTTCTGATGCGAGTAACTATTTCTCTTTGTGAGTTAACTTCTGTCAAGATCTGTCTATCCATACACAGTGTTCTCATCATTCTTCTGTAATACATCTCTGCATTTGCCACGTAATTCCTTGTCTGTTAAGTGGTAGTGATTCCCTTCCATACATCAGGGTTGGCCCGATATAGCTCTTAAAAACTTATTATGTGATAATATCATACAATAATTGCCAACTCTAGTATCATAGAGTAACAGTTGTAATACGCCAGTATCGTAGACTTACAATTGTTGCAATATGCCAGTATTGTAGAGTAACTATTGTTGTAATATGCTATTATCATAGAGGAACAATTGTTGTAATACTTATCATAATGTGTAGACTTGTCATATGCTATCATTATAGAGCAGTGCTTATTCACTCGCTTTTAAAGATGAGTGCATGTATTGGGAATGCCCTGAGTGCTGTGATGTCAGTTCTTAGCTCATCTACATAATAGCAGTATCTGTCCCAGCATTTGATTTTTCTCGTGTCTTTTATCCCGTGAAATGGAGAATGTGCCCTCAACTAGCTTATGCCAAGCCCTTTGCAGACTTGTCCATGTGATGCCTGCAGACCTACACTCTGTTAAAGGATTGTTTCATTGGGTGGATTGTTGGAGAATCTTCTGGCAGACTGAGCTTCAACTCTGTCATGAGGTTGTTGAGCCTAGAAAATGGCTTGCATCAGTCAAACTGAGCCTGGTGTAGAGAATTCTCTCCTGATCCTGTACTTTGGTATCATCTCCTCGTGGGGATTGTATTGCACAGCTCTCTTTCCCCTCTCTAAGTTTAGAAACCACTGGGGTGTGCAAGCCTGGTACTGGAACTTAAATCTGTAGAGAAGTTGGAATGGGTTGGCCCGAGGGGCACTGGTTATAGGGAAAGCTAATCCACACACAAAAATCAGTCCAGTGTTACTAGAAGTAGTAGCACGTGCATGAACTTTGCTTGAGTTCAAAGTGAGAAAACGCCAAAAAAATGTGGCCAGTTATGATTCAGCACAGCACATATAGACAGGTTGATATTATGCCTGAGGAGCGGCTGGCCGAGTGGATATAACACCAGCATCTTCTTCAGGAGATCCACATTCAAATCCCCCATAAGGTGTGGATTTTTTTTCTGTCAGGGGCAAAAAGAAAAACCCTAACCTGCACAGTTCATGGCAGCTGCACTAACTAGGTGGCCTTAATTCCTCAGGCTCAAGACCGCCCTGTCCTACACTGCAAGGTACCACAGGCAGTAAATGACAGTTTTTATGCCCAAGTTGCTAATGTTTCCTTCACAGGTGTGAGTTATTTCATTGGCAACATACTCCCACCCAGTGTCCTGGCTGATATAAGAAATAACACCTAGTTAGCTAGCATAGAAGATTGATAAACCAACACATAACTGGTGTCGTTAGCCGCTACACACTGCAGGATTTACTGAGGAGGGGATCCAAGCACTTATGGACTTGAATGGTTCGATATGATCTGTTGACTAACTAGCTAGCTAGCATTACTTAGATGTCGTGTATATTATTTTACTCAAGCTTATCTCCATTTGTAGGAATGCTACAACTTCCCTGGCTTCCTCACCGTGTTCCGTAAGGGCACCGACCAGAACAACAAGATGGATAGATTGGACTATGAGAACTACAGACATGTATGTCACAAGTGGCACTTCCGCCTCACCAAGGTAAGCACTATCATTGCCTGTCATGATATGACTGGTGGGTGTTAGAAATGACATGGTTCAGTTTAGCTTGTGAAACTATCCCAGCTTTTCTGGACAAAATGGCTCAGCTTTTCAGGACAAACATCAAAGCTTTTTTTTGGATAAAACATCCCAGCTTTTCTGGACAATACATCCCAACTTTTCTGGACAAAACATTCCCTGCTTTTCAGGACAAAATATCCCTGCTTTTCTGGACAAAACATCCTAGCTTTTCTGGACTGAATATCCCAGCTTTTCTGGACAAAACATCCTAGCTTTTCTGGACTGAATATCCCAGCTTTTCTTGACAAAACATCCAAACTTTTCTGGACAAAACATCCCAGCTTTTCTGGACTGAATATCCCAGCTTTTCTAGACAAAACATTCCAGCTTTTCTGGACAAAACATCCCAGCTTTTCTGGACATGTTTTCAGCTGAAAACTTCTGCTGCTGCTCTTTATATCAAATAGAGCACAAGCTCTCAACAATCACACGACAAGCCGCCCCATCCTGCGCTATCCCTTTCAATTCCCTTCATGTCCTGCCCACACCATTCATCTTTGCCTCTAATTATACTTTTCAAGGTCTCTGTGTTTTATTGATCCTGTGGGTAACAGAGCAAGGGGACTGTCTAGTCATACTGTTATCAGGTTTCTCAGTGTCTGAGAACATGGATTTACTATATCAAAGAGATTGTACAATCACATGGAATGACACTATCCACTGGGTGCTGGAATGTCCATAATTCCTTCTCACGATGCTTGACCACAAAAGTTTAAGATTATGATGATCTTAATGATCTGTGCATTGTCTTCTTCCTTCTGCATTCTCTATTATGCCGTGTAAGCTTTTGAGCATCAAGTTCGGGAGTGCCTTCAGGAGAGGGCTTTTGTATGGTCTGCATACAAGGCGGTGTTTATTGCTTATTCATTGCTTGCAGGATCTATCCCTTGCTCTCTTCCATGTTTCCCAAATATCAATGCAGTTTACAATCAGAGCACAGGGAGTTCTTTGTGGTGCAGTAGTTAGTTGCCTGCCTCGTGCCCTGAAGGTCGCAGATTCATTTTTGGATTCTGTCATTCAGTTCACAAGTACAGTTTTCTCAGAAACTCCCGGATTTCATTGCTGGAGCCCAAGAGTTCAGTGTGACACTTTTGGCAGGCTGCTTTGTAGAAAGAGACAGAGCCATATGAGATTATTTGCTTAGGTATTTGCTCGCGTTGAACCCAAGCGTAGTCCTTACACTGGCTATAACTTCTAGCGCACTCGACTGATTTTTGCGTGTGGATTATGAGCTAAAACCTTGTGCAATGAAGTCGATCGTCTCGCCCTAAAATCCCCCTTTTAGATCTGGGAATTTTGCTACATGACCGGCCACATAACTCTGCATCCTTCAATACATTCTAATGTTGACATGTTGTCCACTTGCTTCCAGATGTCATCATTTCTAATCTAGTCTCTTCTTGTCACATTAAGTAATCTTCTTCAGACATTTCATCTCTGTTGCTACAGTTCCTCTTTCTTGTCACATTAAGTAATCTTCTTCAGACATTTCATCTCTGTTGCTACAGTTCCTCTTTCTTGTCACATTAAGTAATCTTCTTCAGACATTTCATCTCTGTTGCTACAGTTCCTCTTTCATCTCTGTTGCTACAGTTCCTCTTTCATCTCTGTTGCTACAGTTCCTCTTTCATCTCTTTCAAATTGATATGTCAGTCAACTATACATTTAGCTTGATCACTGCTATAAATTTATTCTTGGAAACTTATCTACGTTTTAATCCATGTGTTAACTCTACTTTTTAATCCATGTGTTAACTCTACTTTTTAATCCATGTGTTAACTCTACTTTTTTAATCTATGTGTCTACCTGTTAATCCAAGTCAACATATTAATCCATACCTGCCTATTAATCCACATATCTACCATTGATTCTTGGGTCTACTTATTAATCCATGTGTCTGCTTATTAATCCATGTATCAACTTATTAATCCATATGTTTACCTGTTAATTCATGCATCTAATTATTAATCCACGTATTTACCTTTTAATCCATATATGTACATGTTAACCTTTTTCAGTCTGTAATCACGTGCCTTGAGTCCAAGAACTACAGCCAGATCAGGAACTCTCTAATTGTGTTGACCAAGGTATGATTTGTGTGTCCGTGCGCGCGCGCGCGTGTGCGCTGAATAATGTGCCACCTTTGTCATGGGGTAGATTCTGTTTGTTTGCCATTGTTGTGTTCTAAAATGGGAAAGGATATGTGGTGGGGTTGTTAGCCTCTCAGATGCGAGAGCACAAGTTTGAACAATTTTGCAGCAATGTTCTGTTGTTATTTTGAGGCTTAACTTCCAGGCACTATGCTCTTATCACTGCTCTGTGCAAGCCATTGAGATGTTTAATGTAGCCAGTATGTCAGTTTCTGAGACGTGATGCTGTCAGTATTTGTCTTCTTGCTCCATGATATTCTAAGAACTGTTCTGTAGTATCTAAGTTCAAAACCCCCAATTCTTCTTTAGAGATTTCAAAATGATCCACATCCTTATGATGGTTGCATGATCTCACAAATTGTACGTTAATTTATTCGCCAGTTAGCTGGATTAGACATAACTGATAATGGACCCTGATACAACATATCAGTGGTTGAACGGGCAGAAGACCACTTCTTGAGGATGATGTGCACTTGTAGGTATGATCAGAGAAGGTGTTAGTTCTGCATACATGCTTACTAATGGTATAAGGTGAGGCAACCAGTTACTTTCCTCACCAGTTCTGCATACATGCTTACTAATGGTATAGGGTGAGGCGACCAGTTACTTTCCTCACCATTTACTCTTTCCCCAAACAATTTCCAGAAAATTCTTAACATTATACAGTACTCATGTTACCAGGCTGGGCTGGAGTAAATACTGGACACTACTGGGGATTGAAGTGGACCTTTGTTTTAGCAAGCGAGGGTGCTAATCACCATGGCTCCAGTCTTCATGAAGTTAAGTAGAGGATCTTTTTACAGACCTTGAGGTGTACTGGGTACAGGGTGCTGGTTCCATACCATAATTTTATAGATCAGAAACCTGGGAATCTGCTGCCTTGTCCAGAGTGAGGCAGATGGGAGTGAAGAGGGGAGCCACCAGACGTGAGCATTTTGATCAAGAGCACAAGACATTTCATTAACCAACACGGGTTCAAGACCACTTCTTGAAGATAATATGCAAGTGTAGGGTAGAACTTCCACTGTTGATCATGTGTTATGTCTGCTGTTGGGTATACTTGTTTTGTTTCCATTGGTGCCAGATTCTGCCACACTTTCCTCGGATGACCCAGATAGGGATGGCAATTGAGCGACGGGTGGACAAGCTCAGTAAAGAGGAGAAAGACAAGAGGCCAGATATTTATGCTTTAGCTGTTGGGTGAGTTTCATTTTTGTTCTTTTATTGGTCATTATTTTCAGCAGAACATATCTTAATAGTATGTGGACCTTTGATCTCCTTGAATAGCCGGGATGGTTAACCCGGTCAACAAATGCCCGCAGAAGTCGGATGTGACGGCCTAACGGCGCAAGAACGTAGCTTTGCTGTAAACAGGCACAACACAATCACATCCGGAAAAAAAAAACTCTGGATGAACGCAGAAGAAGAAGATCTCCTTGAATTTGATGTGATCTCCTTATTATAGAGAGACTTGATCTGGATGAATTTTCTGTTATTTTGTTGAAGATTTTCAATTTTATGTGATTTCCTTGATTTTGTCTATTTGAATTAAAGCATTCCCTTTGATTTTGGCATGAATGTGATTTAAATTTTAATATGATCTCCTTAGTTTTGATGTGATTTTGATACAATCTCCTTGATTTTGATGTAATGTTCTTGGTCTGGGCACAGGCTTAACTTTGTCAAAAGTGTTATCACCTTGATATTCATACAGAGTTGATATATGAGAGGTAGGGGGATGCGGCTTTCCACATCCATAGCACAAATCTTGCGGCCACATCATGCACATTACATTTTTATTCTTTTAAAACCATCTGCCATGAACTGTTAGAGATTCCTACTTCCTCGGACACTTCACAGTTAAGTGCCGATTTACATGAATCACAGAAATTATTTTAACAGTGTGATCAACATCTGTGGGTGTGAAAGATTGCCAGGATTTGTGATTGTCTGCTGGTAAAGTCCTCCCTGATTTGAAATGCTGATACCACTCATGACATTGCAGGCCTGTTGCAGTATTTGAACAGTTTTACGTAATTTAAAACATTACTTTACGTAGATTCATTGATTTTCAAGACTATTCATTGCTAAATGTTTCAAAAATCACTAAGTGCATGTGCCTTGACCCACAGTGTCTTCTCTTTACTGGACGTACATCAATGACTAAATGTTGCCCAATGGAATCCACTATTATTAAAGTACAGGTAGATGTCACTGTACATGTATGTAGTAGCTAATTCTCTGACCCACTTACTTGCAGTGCTGTTTTAAAAGTGGTTTCATTTTGGATCCTTCTCATATGTGTTAATGTATGCATGTATGCCTGTGTGTGCTTGTGCTGTGTGCTTGTGCTGTGTGTGTGCTTGTGTGTGTGTGTTTTTTTTTTTGTTTCCCCCCACCTTCACCACGCACATCCCATTCTGTAGTTACCTAAGATTGTTCCAGCTGAACATCCACTGTCATGAAATACAGTTGGAATATAATCTAGCAAATTGGTGAAATGTTTCTTTGTTTTGCAGGTACTCAGGGCAGCTGAAAAGCAAGAAGTCCACATGGGTCCAAGAAATAGAATTCCATATAAAAGAGGTCAGGAAACTAAGTGTTGTGAAGGAAAAAATAAAATTTTATAAAAAAAAAGTTTGGGGAAATTTTGATTGTTTTTGTGCAAGAAATTCATACACAAAAAGGGGCATTAGTTCTTTTTGGGGGTTTTTTTTTTTTTTAAAAATTAACTTTTTTTAAAAAAGTTTCATTAATTTGGTTTTAAAGGAATGAAGTTGTTGGTTGTTAAAGTTTTTTGTAAAATTCATTTATAATGTGAATCAGGGCTGATTATTTTTTTGGGTTTCATTCCAGTTTTTTTGAAACCTCATAAGCTTTTTATAGCTTTCAATATAGAGAGTGCACTATGTGGGTGCTAAATGTTTGCCATTATCTGTTGGAAGTTTTACAACTCTAGCAATCTCACACTGTGCAAAGTTTGTAGTTCTCAGCATACTTTATCACAGTGGTGATCTTGGCAGGCTTTATCACAGTGGTGATCTTGGCAGGCTTTATCATAGTGGTGATTTTGGCAGCGTTATCATAGTGGTGATTTTGGCAGGCTTTATCATAGTGGGCCTTGGCAGGCTTTATCATAGTGGTGATCTTAGCAGTCTTTATCACAGTGGTGATATTGGCATTCTTTATCATAGTCGTGATTTTGGTAGGCTTTATCATAGTGGTGATCTTGGCAGGCTTTATCATAGTGGTGATCGTGGCAGGCTTTATCACAGTGATCTTGGCAGTCTTTATCACAGTGGTGATATTGGCATTCTTTATCATAGTGGTGATCTTTGCAGGCTTTATCATAGTGGTGATTGTGGCAGGCTTTATCACAGTGGTGATCTTGGCAGTCTTTATCACAGTGGTGATATTGGCATTCTTTATCATAGTGGTGATCTTGGCAGGCTTTATCATAGTGGTGATCTTGGCAGGCTTTATCACAGTGGTAATCTTGGCAGTCTTTATCACAGTGGTGATATTGGCATTCTTTATCATAGTGGTGATCTTGGCAGGCTTTATCAGAGTGGTGATCTTGGCAGTCTTTATCATAGTGGTGATCTTGGCATTCTTTATCATAGTGGTGATCTTGCAGGCTTTATCATAGTGGTGATCTTGGCAGGCTTTATCAAGTGGTGATCGTGGCAGGCTTTATCACAGTGGTGATCTTGGCAGGCTTATCATAGTGATCTTGGCAGGCTTTATCACAGTGGTGATCTTGTCAGGCTTTATCATAGTGATCTTGGCAGGTTTTATCATAGTGGTGATCTTGGCAGGCTTTATCACAGTGGTGATCTTGGCAGGCTTTATCATAGTCGTGATCTTGGCAGGCTTTATCATAGTGATCTTGGCAGGCTTTATCACAGTGGTGATCTTGACAGGCTTTATCACAGTGGTGATCTTGGCAGGCTTTATCATAGTGGTGATCTTGGCAGCTTTATCACAGTGGTGATCTGGCAGGCTTATCATAGTGGTGATTTTGGCAGGCTTTATCATAGTGGTGATCTTGGCAGGTTTTATCATAGTGATCTTGGCAGGCTTTATCATAGTGGTGATCTTGTCAGGCTTTATCATAGTGATCTTTGGCAGGTTTATCATAGTGGTGATCTTGGCAGGCTTTTATCACAGTCGTGGATCTTGGCAGCTTTATCATAGTGATCTTGGCAGGCTTATCATAGTGATCTTGACAGGCTTTATCACAGTGGTGATCTTGACAGGCTTTATCACAGTGGTGATCTTGACAGGCTTTATCACAGTGGTGATCTTGGCAGGCTTTATCACAGTGGTGATCTTGGCAGGCTTTATTACAGTGGTGATCTTGGCAGGCTTTATCACAGTGGTGATCTTGGCAGGCTTTATCATAGTGGTGATCTTGGCAGGCTTTATCACAGTGGTGATCTTGGCAGGTTTTATCACAGTGGTGATCTTGGCAGGCTTTATCATAGTCGTGATCTTGGCAGGCTTTATCATAGTGATCTTGGCAGGCTTTATCATAGTGGTGATCTTGGCAGGCTTTATCACAGTGGTGATCTTGGCAGGCTTTATCACAGTGGTGATCTTTCAGGTTTTATCATAGTCGTGATCTTGGCAGCTTTATCATAGTGATCTTGGCAGGGTTTACATAATGGTGATCTTGGCGGGCTTTATCACAGTGGTGATCTTGACAGGCTTTATCAGAGTGGTGATCTTGGCAGGCTTTATCACAGTGGTGATCTTGGCAGGCTTTATCGTAGTGGTGATCTTGGCAGGCTTTATCATAGTGGTGATCTTGGCAGTCTTTATCATAGTGGTGATCTTGGCAGTCTTTATCATAGTGGTGATCTTGGCAGGCTATATCATAGTGATCTTGGCAGGCTTTATCATAGTGGTGATCTTGGCAGGCTTTATCACAGTGGTGATCTTGGCAGGCTTTATCACAGTGGTGATCTTGGCAGGCTTTATCACAGTGGTGATCTTGGCAGGCTTTATCATAGTGGTGATCTTGGCAGGCTTTATCACAGTGGTGATCTTGGCAGGCTTTATCATAGTGGTGATCTTGGCAGGCTTTATCATAGTGGTGATCTTGGCAGGCTTTATCATAGTGGTGATCTTGGCAGGCTTTATCACAGTGGTGTTCTTGGCAGTCTTTATCATAGTTGTGATCTTGGCAGGCTTTATCATAGTGGTGATCTTGGCATGCTTTATCATAGTGGTGATCTTGGCAGGCTTTATCACAGTGGTGATCTTGGCAGGCTTTATCATAGTGATCTTGGTAGGCTTTATCATAGTGGTGATCTTGACAGGCTTTATCATAGTGGTGATCTTGGCAGGCTTTATCATAGTGGTGATCTTGGCATACCTTTATTACAGTGGTGATCTTGGCATACTTTATCATAGTGATCTTGGCAGGCTTTATCATAGTGGTGATCTTGGCAGGCTTTATCATAGTGGTGATCTTGGCAGGCTTTATCAACAGTGGTGATCTTGGCAGGCTTTATCATAGTGATCTTGGCAGTCTTATCATAGTGGCCTTGGCAGGCTTTATCATAGTGGTGAATTTGGCAGGCTTTATCACAGTGGTGATCTTGGCAGGCTTTATCATAGTGATCTTGGCAGGCTTTATCATAGTGGTGATCTTGGCAGGCTTTATCATAGTGGTGATTTTGGCAGGCTTTATCACAGTGGTGATCTTGGCAGGCTTTATCATAGTGATCTTGGTAGGCTTTATCATAGTGGTGATCTTGACAGGCTTTATCATAGTGGTGATCTTGACAGGCTTTATCATAGTGGTGATATTGGCAGGCTTTATCATAGTGATATTGGCAGGCTTTATCATAGTGGTGATCTTGGCATACTTTATTACAGTGGTGATCTTGGCAGGCTTTATCATAGTGGTGATCTTGGTAGATGTTTCCTCTATAGATAAGTAACAAATCTTTGTCACTGAAGGTGAGAAAAACATGTCCTATGAGGTTACAGAGCCAATTCTAATATATGGAAGTGAATCATGGACATTTGACAGGTTGGTGAGGAATTACTTTGAGACTGCAGAGATGTAGAACTGTACAAGGTTGCTGAGAATACCATGGATAGGTAGCAAGTGTAATGAGGATGCCTTTAAAGAAAGCAACTTCTGAAGAGAACTGGTTGCTTGCATCAGAATTAAGGTCCACATTTTTTGGACATGTCATGAGAAAGGGAAAAACTAGAATATACCATGACAACAGGAACATTGGAGGGAAAGAGAGACAGAAATAAATTACATCTTGTTTTGTTTCTGTTGGTGCTTGAACTCTCTGTGGGCTACTGTCTTGTGGTAATCTTGTTACATGACCAAGCCATCAGGCTTCTGTTTTCAGTGTATTCTGACACTGGTCCTGACCTTTCTTCCTTTCCAATATTGTATTTTCATATAATAAACTAAAGATAAGAGTACTGGTATATGTAACCGTGGAACTGGTAAAATAATAGCAAAACATTTGATGCAGGAATGTCCGACAGAAAGCTATTTGTGACTACACCCTCTCCATTTGAGTACAAACTGTATGGAGATGTCAAGAAGCATATTTTAACTGCTGCATTTTAAAATTAATTCACACTGATTTCTAAAGGTGAACGAAGAAGTTATTTTCATATCTTAGCTCTTTTCGCTACATTTAGAATTTGCTGCAGGCACATCATTTCTGTTTTAATTTTTTTTCATATAGCTGGCTTTATATGTGCTGCACTTTTAACATTTCACCCTCTTCAGAAAACATCTTCATTAACTTGTAACATTTCATTCGTGCAGCCCAAGAAGCCAGTGAACACCGCCACACAGAATCAGTCACAGCAGCAGAAACAGGCGGATGGGCTCTCGTCCAGTCTGGTCTCCAGAAGAGGAGATGTTGATGGTAAGCAGTCTGGGTAATTGTTTTTTATGCTGCTTTTATAAAGGTTGAGAGCCGCACGACCACAGTAGCTGGCATGTTTGCTTGTGAGATTAGTAGTCAGGCTTTCACATCTCCATCGAGTTAGACTTTTACAAATGACCTGGAAAATAAAGGTAGCCAGCCTGATAATGATCACGTCCTCCATCGCGCATCAGTTGGTATGTAAAAGTGATCATCGATTAATAAGGATCATCATCATCATCATCATCATCATCATCATCATCATCATCATCATCATCATCATCATCATCATCATCATCAGACTCCGGACAGGTCCATAGGTGCTCTGATCTTCTCCTTAATATATGTCCAATCTTCTCCGCCAGCATATATCGACTGGTCGTACTAGTTCTGTCTTGGTTAATGAAATGTCCTGTGCTCTTGGCAAATGCTTATATATGGCGGCTCCCCTCTTCACTCCCATCTGCCTCACTCTGGACAAGGCAGCAGATTCCCAGGTTTCTGGCCTATAAAAGTACGGTATAGAACCAGCATCCTGTACCCAGTACAACACAAGACCTGTAAAAGGGTCCGTGTTCAATCCCCAGTAAGGACCAGTTTTTACTCCAGCCCAGCCTGATAACATGAGTACTGTTAAGTTAGTTGCATATCCCTTACAGAACTTTATGGTCAACTCCAACATTTGTTGGCTGTTTGTCATTCCTGAGCAAGTTTACATTCAATAGTTGCTTTCTGAATGACCTTCACTCATACCAATGTAAATAAACCAACGCAAGAGGATTACTATATAATTTGAAAAAAAAATTTCTAGAAATTGTTTGGGAAAAAGGTTAATTGTGAGAAAAGGAACTGGCCACACCACCTTATACCATTAGTAAGCATGCATGAAGAACTAACAACTTCCTCACCCTTACTGCTGTGATATAAATCTCATAGCAAATGCACCCACTGCCTTAATATAATTGTATATAATTATTTGGTTTTCTTGCAAGTGTTATATCTTTGAGGGTTGTCCAGTAAGTATCCAGATTTTGTCAGGATAAACCCCACTTGGTTTTTTCTTGCAAGTTTTTATATTATCTATGAGGGTTATCCAGTAAATATCCGAATTTTGTCTGGATAACCCTAGATGAAGATTATTAAGTTTAGTATCTACTCCAAAGTGAACAGCATACATCTGACACTTGGTCGTTGAATGGACAAGTACCAGCAGTTCTCCCGCACTTTGTTTTTCAAAATGACATCGGACCAGTTGACTCCTTTGCAGGAACAGTCTGTTGTGATGAAATATTTAGTGAAAGAAGGTTCAAAACCCACTGAAATTCATCGTCGACTGTTGTCATTCGTATTTGGAGAGCAGACTGTAGCACGTTCATCAGTGTTTAAATAGTGTAAATGCTTTCATAAAGGTCATAAATCCATCGAGGATGAGCACTGTGAAGGTCAACCGAAAAGTATGATCACATGTGAAGCCATACACAGTGCCTAAAAGGTTGTTTTGGATGATTGGAAGTTACTGTATGTGGAGTTGCGATGGGTGCTGGGCATAAAAAAAAAGTTTGGTGAACATTAGGGATTACCTTAATTATCATAAAGTTTCCTGTCCATGGGAACCAAATCCAAAACAATTGAGTTTTGATGAAAAAAAATGGCAAGAGTAGCAAAGAGCATCTGGTAGTTCTCTATTGGCTAAAGAACCAGCCATTCAAATGTTAAGCTGCAAGAATACATACAGAAGCTAGTAGTCCAATGGAAAAAAAGGTATTGCAGGTGACTTTGTTTAAAACTAATACATGTAATTTTCATTCATCTCTTATAGTTATCTAGAGATTTCATCAGTCCGGATACTTACTGTACAACTCTTGTATGTTAATAGTCATGAATAAACATGTTTTTGGTTATCTCCTCAATCTTTAGCAAGAATGAAAGATACCAAATCTGAGCCTTCACAACGGGAAGACAGAAAAGAGAGAAGCCAGGGAGACAAGAAAGATAGGACAGCTGACAAAAAGGAGGTCAGGGACAAAAAAGAGGGCAAGGTCAGATCTGCGAACATATCAGAGGCTAATGGTGCAAGGTAGGTTCTCATATATTATGAAGTGTGGTTCTAATTTTTTGTCTCTCTAACATACAATTGTATGTTGGAAATTTTGGATTGAAAGTAAATACGACCTCATCCTAGGCTCATTCTTACGGTTTAGAGATCTGATTATCAAACTATTTTATAGATTGCTAACCCGTTGCTTTGTAGGACAGGTGTCTGGCACCTCCATGTACAAATGTTACATATTTATTCATATTGAGTCTATGCATATTGAGTCTAAACTTTAAATTCTCCCAGGATCTGGCCGTAGCCCACAAGAGAATGGTCATCATCATTGTGTGCCCTGCCAATCGGCATAGGCATTCATGTCCCTCCATAAATCTCAGTCCTTTGTGTTTGGATCAACTCTGTTGATGATACTCCTCCATGCAGTCGTCTCATTCCATCTAAGATCATTTCTCTCAGTCTGTCTCTGCTTCTTCTCCTATTTATCTTTCCAGTCACTTGTTTTCCAATGCCTCTCTTCTCATTATTTGATCAAAGAACTCTCTTTTTCTTATAATTGTATATAATGTTCTACCTTCATAGCCTATTCTAGGCAAATGCTGTCAGTTACTCTGGCAGTCCATGGTATGCATTCTTGTCTGCAGTGACATTGTAATGAAGCCTAACTGTTGCTATCTGCAGTGACATTGTAATGCAGCCTAACTGTTGCTATCTGCAGTGACATTGTAAGGCAGCCTAACTGTTGCTATTAACAATATGTTTGTCTTCTGTCTTTTGTCTGCTAATGGAGCATGGGCCTTAACCAACTCATGCCTGTGTAAACTTGTTTGGTGGGATCAAAATTCACAGCTGAAGTTTTCTACAGGGATGAGTTGCCCAGTCTGACACCACCCTCCTTAGCTGCCTGCATACATGGTAGATTACGCTGTTACTGTAGCTTAGGAGGGCCCTGTGGAGCCCCATATACAGACTGGGGGGTGGTGATTACACTGTTACTGTACTTTGCGTCCCTATGAGCCCCCTTAAAGCTACAGACCTGGGTGCATTGGTAGATTCACGCTGTTACTGTAGCTTTGCGTCCCTATGGACGCCCATTACCAGACGGGTGGAACATGTAGTAAGATTACACTGTTACTTGTACTTTGCGTCCCCTAATGAATCCCATTAACAGACTGGTGGATGTGGTAAGATTACACTGTTACTGTACTTGGTTGCGTCCCCTATGAGCCCCCATGAACAGACGGTGATGTGGTAGATTACACTGTTACTGTACTTTGCGTCCCCTATGAGCCCCATTAACAGACTGGTGATGTGGTAGATTACACTGTTACTGTACTTTGCGTCCCCTATGAGCCCCATTAACAGACTGGTGACGTTGTAGATTACACTGTTACTGTACTTTGCTTCCCCTATGAGCCCCATTAACAGACTAGCGATGTGCAATATTGTGATAAAAGTTAAAGGCGAGATAATCGACATCATTGCACCAGGTTGTACCCCATCTGGCTCAGTCTCTCTCCAGCAGAATGGCAAGCTGCCTGCCGAGAGAATCACACAAGCATAAGCTATAGCTCAGGGATGCCCCTTAGTGGTCCTCCAGAAAAATTGCACTTGACTGGAAACAACTTTCAGAGCACAAAGTAGACAGCTTGGCCTCTGAGCCACAAAATTAACATCCCAACACGCACTCACAGATGACAGCTAGTGCAAACACAATCTCTACAAGGCATTTGTTGCTCATTCTGTCACACTTCCATTAGATTAACCCATTGCATCTTGTAGTATTTCATGACAGTGTTACTGAGTAGTCTGACAATATCTAAGGAATGATCATGATGAAATTCCATTGTTGCTGCATTAGCTTAGGTTTAATTCTACTTAAGTTTTCTCCTCGTTTCTATTGCTAGTATCAAGAAAGAAATACTAGAAAGCCCTGACCTGCAGTCTGCCCACGGAGCCAGGCTGACAAATATGGACATGCCTGAAGACGTTGTTAAACACCGGGAGCAGAAGCCTGCCAGAGATGAACGACCCAGGAAGAATGACCGCAAGGATAAAGAGGCCAGCAAAGCAGCACGAGAAAAAGCTAAAGAGGAGAAGCGAGAGCGCAAGGAGCGGGAGGCATCTACCAAGGAGGATGAGAGGCAAGCAGCCAGGATGAAGGACATGGAGCGTGAAGACAGGTCCACTAGTGCAGGCCACAACCCAGCAACTTCCTCACCGCCGTAGTGCAGAACCTTCTCCCAGACAAATTGATGATAGAGGTAAGTCTGGGTGTTCTAGGAAGTGTAGTGGCTTCATGGTAGTATAACTAATGATTGGGTTAGGTTCGGATCTTGCAGGGCACAAAGAATATTGACTATACATATTATTTATTTAAATGAATTTGGTGGAGGTCAGTATGACCTATGGATAAGAGCCCTTGTTCTTAAACATCCGGTGTGCTGATGCCGAGGGTTCAACTCCTACACCAGTCAGTTGGACTAAAATGTTGACTTGTTGTCCTTGACTTTGGGACATAAATTACAAGTAACTCAGAAGTCGGAGTTGGTTCACCTCACAGCGAGGGACACTGGTAATAGGGAAAGCTAATCCTCATACAAACATCAGTCCAGTCCACTAGAAGTAATAGCATGTATGTGGACTATGCTTGAGTTTAAAGCCAGTGAACGCCCCCAGAAAAAAAAAATTTGATTTCGGAAATGATTCTTTTTTTGCACACCATAAGTTTCTTCTTCTTCTTCTTCTTCTTCTTCTTCTTCTTCTTCTCTTCTTCTTCTTCTTCTTCTTCTTCTTCTTCTTCTTCTTCTTCTTCTTCTTCATCATCATCATCATCATCATCATCAGCATCATCAGCATCATCAGCATCATTATTCGTCGAATACTTTTTGTTTTGGACATAATTGTGCTGTATTTGTGAATCGTCTGTTATATCTGTTATCATGAATATTTACTATATCTATTTGTATATCTATGTGATATTTCTGATGTATATACAATGGTATGAGAGTCTGCCATTCATAACACAATGGCAAACTGCTGAACATAAAATTGCCTTGAAAATTGCAGTCAAGAAAAGCCTGGGTTGATTGCGACGTCCTGCAAAGGACATGCCAACTAACTTTCAGAATCTTCGGGAAACTAATTTTTAATGCTTAAGTTTTGCGTTGCTGTTCAGGTAATTTTGAGCTCTGAAAATAGCTTGCCTCTGGCAGATAACAGATTTATGGGGACTTGCGGAACTCCCCTTCCCCTCTCCAAGGAATGCATACAAAACTAGTTGGGGTTATGCCTAGGCTTGTAGTATTAGTTGGGGTTATGCCTAGGCTTGTAGTATTAGTTGGGGTTATGCCTAGGCTTGTAGTATTAGTTTGGGTTATACCTAGGCTTGTAGCATTAGTTTGGGTTACGCCTAGGCTTGTAGTATTAGTTTGGGTTATGCCTATGCTTGTAGTATTAGTTGGGGTTATGCCTAGGCTTGTAGTATTAGTTGGGGTTATGCCTAGGCTTGTAGTATTAGTTTGGGTTATGCCTAGGCTTGTAGCATTAGTTTGGGTTATGCCTAGGCTTGTAGTATTAGTTTGGGTTATGCCTAGGCTTGTAGTTTAGTTGGGGTTATGCCTAGCTTGTAGCATTAGTTGGGTTATGCTAGGCTTGTGTATAGTTTGGGTTATGCCTGGGCCCTTGTAGCATTAGTTGGGGTTATGCCTAGGCTTGTAGTATTTCCTTCGCAGCTTTAGGTAGAGGTCAGCATGGCCGAATGGATAAGAGTGCATGCTCTTACACTTCCGGTGTGCTGCTGTCAGGGTGGCAGATACAACCCCTACATTGGCCAGTTGGGCTAAAGTGTTTCCTCATCCTTGACTTGTGGATGTAAATTACAAGTACCTCAGAAGTTGGGTTCGCTTGAGGGCGAGGGACACTGATGACATGGAAAGCTAATCTGAATGCAAAAATCAGTCCAGTGCACCAGTAGTAGTAGCGTGTGTATGGTCTACGCGAGCGAACACCATAAAAAGAAAAATGCCATCTTTGGGTATTTCATTGTCAACAGGCTCCGTCCATATACTCAGAAGGAGAATGGTGGTTAGAATATTCCGCTAGATAAAATAACAAGAAACAACATTCTGTTAGATAAAATAACAGGAAACAAATTCCCCAGCAATAACTTGCTGTGGGTTTGTGTAGTGTTAAGACCATCACATGTTTCCAGCTCTTCCCTCCCGTAGTGAACGACGAGAAGTGAATTGGCATTGAACCTTTGTTTCATTGGCAAATTAACCATGTGCACATGTGGATTGGCACCGCAGACAGCGGATAACATACTCCAGGACTGCCCAAAATACAACATATCTAGACAAACCTTCTGGCCTACAGAGCCAACAGTGGAAGTTTATGGACCACTGAGTGGACTGAAATTCATACAAGAGACAATATTGTAAATATAGACTAATTTCAAGTGAACGAAAGAAAAAGAAGAATAGAAGAACCTCTGTCTGACTGCTCTCATGCTATTGTGAGAAGAACGTAACCTGTTAAAGATGCCGTCAAAATGTTCTCTTAGGGGATCAAAATTTTCTTGTAGGTTGACTCAGATTATTTTTATTTAAGTGTATGTTTAGTTTGTTGATAAAGTTTATTGTTAGTTTATCTGTGACAGATGTTTGTCTTCTTTCAGGATTTCTTTGAATCTCTGTATTCTACTTATCAAAGTGTAGGCTCAGTAGTGTTGTTTTCATAAGCTTATGCTTTGTCCATGTCTTTGTCACTGGTTTGTATGGATGGGCTCGGGATCTGTGAGTGGGCTGGGGGAGATGGGAGATTATGTGGGTGGGTGCGGAATTTGTGTGTGGGTAGGTGCGGGATATGTGAGATGGCAGGGAGATGTGTGTGTGTGTGTGGGGGAGGATATGCGGGTGGGTGATTGTTGGTGGGTAATGGGACGGATGGAGGATATGTGAGTTGGTGGGGAGCTGTGTGTGGGTGGGGAGATATGTGGGTTGGGAAATGTATGTGTGCTTGGGGTGTGGGTGGATGGGATGTGTGGTTGGTGGGAGTGTGTGTGGGTGGGGAGATGTGTAGGTGTCAGGATGTGGTGGATGGGTGGGGGCATGTATGTGTGCCTGGGGTGTGTGTGTGTGTGGTTGGGTGGGGATGTGTGGGTGAATGGGGGATGTGTAGGTGGGTGGTGGATGTGTCTCATAACATGGTAATATGCATTGTTTGTTTACAAAATTCGACAATGTTTTCCCTATGCACTATTGATGAACGAAAGATGAGTGATTGGAAGGGCCGAATGTAAGACGGGCCTGAGTGCCCAATTTGTTACCCTTTGAAAATAAAGTCCGTTCGTTTGGTTTGTCACAGTGCATTTAAAAAAAAATATACACACAAGTTTACATGTATGTGAAAACCCACAAGCCATCTTTTATTCATGTTTGTATGTATGTGTGTAAAGTAAGTTGATCCCCTGTCAGATGCTGGGGTAGGTGTCCAGTTCCTTTTCACATCTGCTGTGCAGTCCCAGAACACTCCCTGGCATCCATGTCACAAGGCTGAGCCAACTCCACTGTCTGGCTGGTCGTAACCCTACCACCACTTGGGCTTGAACTCCAGACCACCATGTTGGTAGTCAACTGCACTAAACACAACACTACCACAGCACTGTACACATGTACACACACACTCCATTCATCCCACTCCCCCTCTGTATACAAGTGGCTGAATAGGTTAATGTACTCTATTTTTAAAATGTCAAGGCCGTCCCATAGCAGATACTGGCTCTGGGGTGTCAAGTGTGAGGCCGTCAAGTGTGAGGCTGTCAAGTGTGAGGCCGTCAAGTATGAGGCCGTCAAGTGTGAGGCCGTCACATATTTTAGACCCTGGCATGATGTGATGGGATAGCACGTTCCCTGCCTGGTTGCTTTTACTTCCCAGACAATTCTCAGGAGTTTCTGAAAATTATCTGCTACTCATTTTGTGAGACAGGATCGATCCTGGAGACATACCGGCAGGAAGTCAGAATCCTACCACGGCTGGGGATTGAACCTCAGACCACTGTCTTGATAAGCAAGCGCATTAACCACTGTGCTTCATGGCCCAACATTATCCAGTGGCTTGTCCTGTGCAGAACTGTTCCTGGGGTAGCAGGTTCAACCCCTGTAGCAGTCTTTCTATGTTCTTCTCTCTCACAAGCAACATGTTCTGTAAAGATCAGAAAGTATTGCTTACTCAGTCCTTGTTTTGTTTTTCTCTCCAGAGGCAAAGCGAAGAAGACTAGAGGCTGGCGGCACATCTCAGGTTAGTATTGAAGTATAATGGAAGGTTTTTGTCCTGGGAACAGTCTGTGGCTTTGTCTACGCTTACTGCCCCTATAACAGAGTCAGCCAGTACGTGGGCCTGGAGTCAAGAGCTACCGCATCTGCAGGGGACCTGGGAAGGAGTCAAGCAAATTTAGGCCGTGTTTTGAAGAGCCAGTGGCAATCGTTAGAGAAAATTATCAGCGTGGGAGTGGGCCTGGAGTCAAGGGCTACCGCATCTGCAGGGGACCTGGCAAGGAGTCGAGCAAATTTAGGCCAGGTTTTGAAAAGCTGATTACTGTGAGCTGGTGGAAATCTTTGGAGGATATTAGCAACATGTCTGTGGGCCTAAAATCAAAAGCTTCTCTGGATCTGCAGGGGACCTGGCAAAGAATAGCAGCAAATTTAGGTCAGGTTTTGAAGAGGGAATGACGAGATTGTTGGAGGAAATTATCATAGGAAACATGAAAGTTTTGGTGTCCCTGGAAAAAATGTCTACTTGTCTCTTGGTGGGAAAATCTACTGTGGAATAGAGCATGAAATTAGGCAGAAGTGAGAAAAGCTGGTCTAATAGTGGGGAGTTTTGTCATGATGTCTGCATCGGTGGAAATGAAACAGGAGGCTCAATAAGACAGATGATTACTAGCATATGAGATGGAATGAAATGGGATGTCTTCACCGCTGCAGGGAGTTATTTTGATGTCCTGTATCACTGAGGCTGTTAAGCCAGATGTTACCACCTATATGGATGAGATGCTTGATGTTTTCCCGGCCTCCATTATTGAAAACCTCATCTTGTCTTCTAAGAAAAATGTGACATCCTGAAACACTGGAAGGAGATATGGGTGATGTGTGCCATCTTTGGGGATTTGATGTTTGCCATCCATGAGGATTAGAAACATGATGTTCACAGCAGATAACAAGAAGCAGACGACAAGAGGATCCAAAACATGATGTTCATCCACTATGAAGATGGTTAACAGTGTAAGAGATGGTGTCTGTCTGCAATCATTGATGCAAAACACTCACCAGCCTTGAGAATATAATGTTCTTCAACAGTGAGGTACCCAGCCACACATTCTCTGCCAGGAGTCAGTGATCACTTGGAAGGCAACAAATGTTATCAGAGGTAATCATCCACTATCACAACAAGCTAGACCGAGAATTTTGATATGTCACTGAGCATTACTACCCGCAACCTGACTCTGAGAAGTTATTTACACGTACATGTCCAGAATGAAAAGATGGAGCTCTTCTGTTGCTAGTGAGGCTTTGTCAAAAGCACGCCAGATGGAGCTTGAGCCAGGGTTAAACTGGGAACCTGCAGTTTGAAGTCAGATAGTCCATATCCATACATTGTAAGCTGGGTGGCTGCAAATCCATACATTTGAAGTGAATTGGCTAGCACTGCTTATATTTAAAGTCACATGGCCGTTGGTCCATATCAGTAAAGTAATAAATGGCCAGTATCCTCCAGCCCCTTACCACGTGGCCAAGATAACGTAACCAACAACAGAATTCTCATGAAGATTGTGGGTCAACCTATTTGGAGCTGTGTTGTCCGACGTGGTCATAGTGGAGGAAGTGTCAGTCATGTCTCTCTAGCTGTTCATCCAGATCGTCCTGAACCTCGAAACAAATTCCAGCCTTCTGCCTTCAAATGCATTATCCTGAAGACGATAGCCTGTTAACCCTCACATTCTTCCACCTTCATGTAGAGATCAACAGGAGGTACGGTTACTTCTTATCACACATAGAAAGTTCTCTCTGTGAAAGAATCCTGTACCCCCGGGAAGGTTAAGCCGGTCAACAAATACCCGCAGAAGTCGGTTGTGTCGGCCTAACAGCGCAAGAACGCAGCTCTGCTGTAAACAGGCACAACACAATCATGTCCAAAAAAAAAAAAACACCCTCTCCAGATGAACGCAGAAGGAGGAGAAGAAGAATCCTGTACTGTACCACTTCATACCTGAAGCCTGTATACATTGAGGTCAATCACAAAATCCTTCTGTCGTCTTTTTTCTACCATACACATCACAAAAATTTAATTACAGTAAAACATCCAACAAGCCAGCAAGCTTAATGATGTCTCTTTCAAGAAAACTTCACGTATTGAGTTTACTTATGGAAAAAGGCTCCAGAAAACATCCTGACGTTTACCATTTGCTGCAGAAACCATGAGAATGTTAATCTCAGGAAAGATCTCTAATGGAAAGCAGGTTTTATGTTGGCACCAAGAAATGTCACAAATTGAGGTGTCATAGGAGAGCTGTCCCAAGAAAACTATGAAAGCTGCCAGAAATCATGAGAAGATGACTCTCAGGAATGCTGCCTACATGAAAACACCTTTCTTTCAAACTAGGAGATTTGGCAGATGTAAGCTTTCCCAGAGAAGCAGAAAGTTTGCTACCAGAAAGAATCACTTGATGAGATTGACCACAGGAAAACTTAATTAACCGCAAGAAAACTGAAAATGTATAATTTGCTGCCAGGTTTCACCCAACGAGATCAGCATAGGAAAATATGCTTTAAATTGTAGAAATGATCACAGAAAAACTGCCTGCAGGAAATCAAATTTGCCATTTCTTGCAGAGAATATTGCATGTTGATAGAAATTGCCTTCAAGCACCATAAGGAAACTGCATTGAAATACCCTTGCTTATACCAGGCGAACACTGTGAGATGACCCACTGGACAGCTTGCTGATTGCAAGAAAACAATGATTTAAGAAAACATAGTAAAGGATGTTGTGTCCACCAGGCAAACATGATGAGATGAACAGGATAACATACTGATTGCAAGAAAACAACAGTCTTTGATGTAAGAAAACAACATGATAAAAGGTTGCTGTGTCTACCAGACAAACATGATGAGATGAACCACAGGACAGCGTGCTGATTGCAAGAAAACATCCGTCTTTGATAGAGGAACACCACACATGATAAAAGGTTACCTTGTCCACCAAGACTTGCAAAGCACATTTGTCTTTGATATAGGAAGATCTTTATCTACTAAGCATGATGGGATGAACCACACGACAAGCTTATTACAGCCCATTTTGGTATAGAAAAAATGCACAATAAAAGGCTGCCTTGTCCTACATTCCTGTGGTAAAATACCAGATATCCAAGCCAATTACGGGATCGCTGCATACAGAGAAACATGTCCATAGCATAACTGCTATTTTAAGAAAGCATCACACATTACATGAGAGAGCTGTAGAGGAAAATGACGGTTGACGCTTGCCTTTCCCTGTCAGACAACATCACGTGATGAGAATTATCATAGGAGAGCTCCCTTACAGGAAACATGCTGATGATTTACCTCCTCCTACCAGAGAAACAGATATTGAGAATAATCTTTGGGAAGCATCCGGCAGAAAGTATGAAACCTTTCTATACAAGAAAAGATTACAGCTACATGCGGCAGTTCTTCATGGCAATCATAGTAATCAGATGCTCCTCTCCTCGATGATCCTGAAAAGGACAGCTGCATCATGTGTCCGTTCACAGAAAGGTTGTGATATTTGCAACTTTCCACCAACGCAGTCGACTTCAGCAAGACAAGTTTGGGGACTAGGTGGGTTTGCCTGCCCTCTTAAATCTCTGCACTCATGACCAGACTGCATGGAGGAATTCTACCCGTTTCCGGAACCACCAACTTGGATGTGAAGTTAGCTTTGGTCAGCTCTGGTATGCTGGCATGTTATGCAGGCAGTCAAGCTATCCATCACTGCGTACGCTCATCTCTTTTGCTGCATCATTGGTTCCTGTCTGCTGGTCTATACTCGGTAAAGAACATTCACAGATTTGGTTTTCACAACACAGATGACAAGCAGTATCTGTTCTTCGTATAATGATTTTACACACACTTAAGCAACAAGAAAGCTTTGCCTGCGATGCATCACTATAACAACTGCTTCAACACGACACAGATGCTTGTACAGGGATTGTCCTAATTGCAGCCTAGTCTGCATGTATGGCCACAGGTGAAAGCACAAAGATTCTGGTGTAAGCATAATGCTTTCTCAGTCTTTCAGCACAAGATTATGCTATCTGTTTATACTGAAACAACTTACATAATCACATACTGAAGCTTGCTGGTTTACATAGTGAAATAACCAGAATTACATGCTGAAGCTAGCAGGATTACACGCTGAAACTAGCAGGATTACTTACTGATAAACAGGATTACATACCAAAATAAACAGGATTACTTACCAAAATAAACAGGATTAACAAGTGAAGTAAGTACGATTACACCATGAAGATGAGGATACACCTCAACCATCACAGAAGAATCATCGCACCTCAAGTCTGCCAGTAGGAGCTAGGACTTTGCCTAGATTGAGATGTGGGCTCCCCCAGATGGCGCTGCGAGGCCTCACTTTGTCCTGTGATCAGAAGATACATCTAGCCATCCATCTTTCAATCAAGGCAGCAGTACTCGTGGACTTCCTCAGTAAATGCATTGCCTATCGAAGAGATGTCAGTAATTAAATATAACTGCAAACGACATCAACCACATTTGCAAATTAATTAATCCTTCATTTAAAAAAAAAAATATTTTTATTAAAAGAAAAAAGGGACCCGGGAGAATAAATTATTAAAATCTCTAAATTAAACAGCAGTTATAACCTAGAATTATAAAAGAATCACTTTCTTTAATTTATTATAAAATTTTTGGTAAACTCTTAAACTTTTTTAGATTTGTGACCTGATTTTAGTTTATGGGATGTAATTTTCCAACATCTAAACTAGTTCCCCAACTCCAGTAGCTGTGTAACAGATTACAGCTGAAATGTTTCCTGCCAGAATAGTAAATATGAAATTACTCAGAGCAGAGTTCTACTGGCTAAATTATTGACATTTAATCTATTTAATGGTCATTGTTATTTTTAGTGTTGTTTTAGTTGTTCTTCTGTTTTACTGAAATGTAATTAGCTAGTAACATATGATCAATCAGCAGTATATTTGTTTGCTTTGCTAATGGATCATCTATGTGCTCATTGTTACGTCCTGTCATAGTCTTATTATATTATTTTTGTGTTGATAGTTTTATCTGGCAGATTTCTCAGTTTTAAACAGGATAGTTTTATCTTGTGGGTGATTGCAGATTTGTGTGTTTTAAATGGGACGATTTTCTCTTGTGGATGATTGCAGATTTGTAAGTTTTAAATGGGATAGTGTTATCTTGTGGATGATTGAAGATTCCGATTTCTAAGTTTTAAATGGGATAGTGTTATCTTGTGGGTAATTGCAGCAGATATCTGAGTTTTAAACGATAGTTTTATGTTTGTATCAAGGAATGTTTATTTCTCCATGGAAGAGTTTTATCAAATGTTCATAATGGTGGAATCTGTGCAGTTTATCGTGATTATATGGATGTGCTTCTAATTCATGGCTTCTAATTTTGCGTGGCTTTGTTGTGTGGATCGAGTGCCTTTGATGGGAAGCAGCAAGGTTAATTTAATTCATTGTAGCCCAGTGAATTTATTTATTAGCACAAGTAATATATTCCTGTTGTGTTTGTGAGGGATTCTGTATCATGCTAAAATTTATTTTGTTTTTGCGTTTGTTCGCTTTTAACTCAAGTGTAGTGTTACTGCTACTACTAGTTAATACTACAGGCGACTGCACTGGACTGATTTTGCATAAGGGTTTGGCTTCCTGTTGTCTACTACTATCAGTCGAACTCATTCAGACTTCTGAGTTATGTAATTTACGCCCCAAGTCACGCAACGAGAAAAATTGACATTATAATTGCAAGTGTGGAACAAACCCTTAGGACGCGGCCAGTAGAGAAAGTTTCAGTGCAGTAAACCTCTACCGCGTGACCTGTCTCCATGTTGGAATGATTTGTTGTTAGAACTTCCGTTGTCAAGTTTCCTGTTGCGTTTTGGTGCTTCCTGGATGTGTTGTGTTGTTTTATTTTTATTTATTTTTTTGGGCGCGTCGCATCACTTTGAAACTCAAGCATAGTCCATACACACTATTTATAGTAGTGATGGACTGAATTTTGCATGTGGATTAGCTTTCCCTATTATCAGTGTCCCTTGCCAAGAGGTGAACCCACTCCGACTTCAGAGGTACTTGTAATTTACACCCCCAAGTCAAGGATGACAGGTCCACATTATAGTCCATCTGTCTAGTGTAGGGATTGAACCACTTACCTCGGCATCAGGACAACGGATGTTTAAGAACACAAATTCTTACCCATTCGGCCATGCGGACCTACATGTTTACTAGAATGCAGTTCACTTTATCTGGCACTGTGGCGAAGGGTTTACAAATGCAGTTTGCAATGTGGCATAACCCTGTTTGAACGGTGCCCCATTTAAAAGGACTTTTTTTGGGGTTTTTCATAAAGGGGTTGGTGTTTTCCTAAAAGAAAACAAGCTGATTTTTTTCCAAAAAACCCCAAAACTTTTTTTAATTAATAGGGAGGTTTAAATAAAAAAATTTTTTTTTTTCAAAAAAACCCCCCCGGTTTGTAATTTGCGATTAATTTTTTTTTTTAAATTGTTTGTAAATAAACCATTTTTTTTTCCTTTTTGGAAGTTCTTTTTCAAAATTATAAAAGGGGTTAAAAACCCATCATTTAAACAAAAAATAAAATTAATTACCTTTTTTCTACCTTACCAAAAAATATGTTTTTAATTCTTTTTTCTTTTTCTTTTCTCCCACCCGGCTTTTTTTTTTTAAAAAGGGTTTAAAAAAGGGGCGCATTACTAATTGGGCCCAACCCATTTCGGGGCTTTTGTTACCAGGTTCCTTTCTTTTTTTTCCCTTTTTTCCCAGGGTTTTTGTGTTTTTTGGGTTTAAACCATTCTACCCCCTGTTCTTTTTTTTTTTTAATTTCCCGGAGTTGCCTCTCCAAAGTTAGTAAAAGGATAGAACAGATAAAATTTTAAAAATTTTTTTTGGGGTTTTTTTTCCTTTGAAATTTTCCTTTCAACAGGGGAAGGGACCAAAAAGGGGCCTGGCCAAAGCTGCCTGCATTAAAAGCCCCCCGGGAAAATTTTCCCCAAACTAAATTCCTCCGTTTTTAAAAATGGGGATGTCATATTCAAATTCTTTTAAAACCCCCCCCCCCCCCCCCCCAGCATTTTGAGCATTTTGATTGTAGTATGTGTTAGGTGGTTCCAGCCTGGTAGTCTCGTGATAGAATTCCCAACGATCCCGTCAAAAGTGGGTACCAGAAAATATCACGAGGAGTAAAGGTGGTTAGCATAGTATTGATCACATGACCCATTGAGTGCCAGTTGATCCATGAAAATATGGGGTTACAATCATATACGCAGACTCTTTGCTGGCTGTTGAACGAGGGGACGGAGCACATATGGGAATTTCCTGAGTGCAGTGATGTCTGTTCTTATTAACTCAGCTCAACTCAACTCATATACCTAAAACACCTGTTTATTTTTTTATTTAACAGTTGGGAACCGATCATAAGTCTATTAATAATGAATGTGTGGTGACTTGACCCGTTTATAATGACTAGTTATTATTATATATACAGCTGTTTATTAATTTATAAATATAAAGTATTCTTTTGTTTACATGTAAGATTGTTGTGTAATGAATATCAGACTGCTTATTTCTTAAACAAAAAGTATAAGGTTGTCCCTCCATTTATATTAAAACTAGTCAGGTCGTTCATTTATTTATGACTGTTCATTTATATACAAAAGTGTTCTTTTGTTTAAATGGCTGTTAATTAATTTATATTGTCTTCATTTGTTTATATGGAATATATGTTAAGACGATTTGTTTGTTTTTATCGAGGGATGTTCATTCACCAGTATCTAAAACTGATAATTAATTTAAAAGACTGCTTTTTTGTTCATATACGACTTAAGTCAGTTGTATCATATTACTTTAATATGAACCAGATAATCTTCTTGTTCATATAGGAACGTTATGAGATATTATGCTGCGTAAATGTGTCCTGTCTTTGCTATTGATGGTATATTTTAGAATAACCATCTAACCAACCTCATGAACTACACCAGATTTCTTACATATTTCTCAGGATTAATTTAAGAAGGCTGGTCTCCCTGGCGAAGGGTTATTGACTTTCTCTGTAATCCCGTATATCCACGTAGGGTAACACAGCTGCGTGAGATTCGGTATCGGATCGCATCGCGTTGGTTACTTACGGGGATATGTGAGCCGGTCGCTCAGAAAGCAATGGCAAACTACTGAGCGTAATCTTGCCAAGAAATCAACAATAGCAGTAAAATGCTGGTGTTGACAGCAATGTCCTGTAAATAGGATATGCGAGAAAACAAAATTTAAGAAGAGTTGAGTTTAAATTTAAAGTGCTGATCATCACCATGTCCCCTGCCAACTGGTGAAGACATTCATATCTCTACACAGATCCCAGTGCCTGGTGTTCGGATCATTTCTGCTGACATTCCTGCATGCCACCATCCCAATCCATCCATCATTTCTTTGTGTCTGCCTCTGCCTCTTTTAGAGCTATCTTATATTTTCTTTAAGTCTGTGCAGTGAAAAAGTAATTGTATTTTTTCTATAATAGAGTTGAGGTTTAAGAAGTATATACAAGTAACGCAGAAAACACTTTGAATAGCAGATTTGTTACTGCTACTTTTGTGTTTCTGTTTCCTTAATTTTGTTTAGCTCTGAAAGCAAAAGAAAGTCAACTTGTTTCCTTAAAAGACATTTTGTTATTCATAGTTAATTATCCCTTTTACAAAAATAAGTTTTGCCAGATTTAACCACATTTAGAAGCCTACTAATTAGATAAAACACAATATTATTGGTTTGTAAGTGGAACTGAAGCAAACTAGTTAGAATGTGCTACATATTGTTGAAAGATATTGGCATGATTTGATCACTTTTGAGTTTTTCATGGACAAAACTTGTAGTGAAATAATGATAGTTTTTAAATTCATAATATGTATCATATTTAGTTAGTTTTTTTTTAAATTCTCCTTTGCTGTCTGTCTGTTCATAACTGGTACATCAAGATTGCATGCTATAAAACAGTTTAGTTTACTGGTGTTCCTGTCTGTCTGTTGGTGTTACTGTCTGTTTACTGGTTTTACTGTGAGACTCCAAAGAGGGGATTTTAGATTAGGAAACCACGTTTAGCGTTAACGCTTGCCTATGAGAATGATGATAGTGTAGTTGAAATTTCTGCTGATGAGAATGATGATAGTGTAGTTAAAATTTCTGCTGATGAGAATGATGATAAGAATGTAATTTTATAGAACTGTGGCTGCCAATGATAAACGTATAATTAAATAGAAAATGACTGTCGATGATAAACTTGTAATTAAATAGAACATGGCTGCCGATGATAATAAGAATATAATTTAATAGAACTATGGCAGACAGTGATCCGATTTTAAGCATGTAATTAAAAGAACATGGCTGCCAATGATAAGCATGGAATTAAATAGAACATGGCTGCCGATGATAAGCATGTAATTAAATAGAACATGGCTGCCGATGATAATAATATAATTTAATAGAACTATGGCTGTCAATGATCCGATGATAAGCATGTAATTAAATAGAACTTGGCTGCCTATGATAAGCATGTAATTAAATAGAACATGGCTGCCGATGATAATAAGAATATAATTTAATAGAACTATGACTGCCAATGATCCGACGATAAGCACGTAATTAAATTAGAACATGGGTGCCAGTGATCCGATGATAAGCATGCTACTAAATAGAACATGTTTGCCGATGATAAGCATGTAGTTAAATAGAATGATAATGATGTTGAGAGTGTAATATAATAGAAACATGGTTGCTGCTGATAAGGAAGATAAGATTAATTAAATAGGATCGTGACTGATGACAATAATGATGGTAAGGAACATGTATATCACTTAGTGTTATTGAATGAGCATGTGTGGCATTAACTGCCATCTCCACTGGTTGATTAGTCCATTCTGCTGACAACTGCCATGCCATGTGTAATTACATGAACTATATGTATTTGTGTCGGGGATCAGTAACGTTGTTTGTGACAACTATTGCACTTCCTGAAAACACTA
Source organism: Cepaea nemoralis (assembly GCA_014155875.1). Taxonomy (NCBI): domain Eukaryota; kingdom Metazoa; phylum Mollusca; class Gastropoda; order Stylommatophora; family Helicidae; genus Cepaea; species Cepaea nemoralis. Next base: position 118,518 of record JACEFZ010028325.1, read on the forward strand.
TCATCCTTTTCACTGGTATTATTTTCATCATCTCTGGGACTTAAGCCCACTTGTGCCCACAAGCACTTCTACTTACTGAGAGCAAATCCACCCTATGCTGTGATCCGCATAGTCATCAATTCCCATACTTTGATTCCCAGTAGTCTAGTCCCACATGATATAACCCCCATTACCCATTCTCTAATGCCCATAGTACATTCCCCTGATTTTGATCCCCATTCAATGCAAGATAATCCTTACAGTCCGGTTGCTATAGTCTCATCTCCAAACACTTTTCCCCATATGCTGATATTCATAGTCCCATTCACATAGTTCAGTCCTTATACTCTGATCCCATATTCCAATTCCATTACTGTAAATTCCAATTCCATTACTCTAATCCCATATTCCAATTCCATTACTCTAATCCAGTATTCCAATTCCATTCCTCTAGTCCCATATTCCAATTCCATTACTCTGATCCTCATATTCCATGTCCCATACTCTGATTCCCGTATTCCACTTTCCATCATTGAATCTCATCTAATTCTCACACTCTGATCCCTGTATTCCAACTGCCATACTCCATTTCCTATTTCTGTGAGCCACTCAATTCCTCATTCTCTGAATCGTATAGTTCAACCCAATTGCTCAGAATTTCATAAATATGTCATTTGCATTTAATTCCTCGCTGGCTTGCTACGGTAAATCCACACTCGGTGAAATGTCGTCCTGCCACAACTTGCTGTTTATAGTTTCTATGGCCAAGATATTTATCAACAGTTTTTATTTCAAATAGATGTCCCTTCCTGGCAACCATAATTATTTTCAAGTCATGTTATATAATTTTTTTGCTTTAATTGTCACATTTAAAAAAAAAGACTTTCTAAAGAAACAAATTAGGCAGGTTACATGCGAAGCAGAGCACTTTTTGACAGTTTTAAGTAAATTATTCTTTGGCTTTTTAAAATGTATTTATAACATTGACTGTTGGAAGTTGTGAATAAAGGAGGAACTAATTTTTAGAGTGTACGTTGGATTCATTGATATATAAAGAGTCATTGCATATGGAAGGTGTCTTTTTCCCACCTCTTTAAAATGACACATAATTTCCCAACACCACCACCTCTCAGATGATACAATGGTGTTTAAATTAATGTATAAGTCTGTTGAGTATATGGTACTTCCCCCATGTTTTAACCATTCAACATTCGATGGGCGCCCAGGTCAATGAAACAATATCCCGGCCTCGAAGGGAATTCAAACACACGACCATCGGGTCGGCAGACAGATGCTAACCATTGCAGCACTACAGCTTCCTTAGCATTGTAAATTGCATACTTGTTATACATATATAATTCTTTAGAAACAATTTCCGGCCGACCACGTAAACGATGGATGCAGGGAATATACATGAAGCCCATAAGCAGGCACTCTCCCACTGTTTATACTTATACTTTACCTCGACACCGCAAGGTACAAGAGGAACATGATGAGACGATGAAACAATTTCTTGCCAGATTGTAATCCATTCGCAGATTTTTAAATTGACAGCAGTTAGATGAGATATGCCACATTGTCCTTCCGACATTTTAAAAATAAAACGAGCAAAATATTTTTGGAATATAACTGAACAAAATGTCATTCCATTGGCTTTTGAACATTTTTATATATGTAAAATTTTAAAAATATAATATAAGAACATATCTTTTGTGATTACAGCTGCATCTTTGTACAGTTCATAGCTTTTGTTATTCTTGATGAAGTCTGTTTTATAGAAACAGTTTCTAGTATAGCAGTTTTACTATTTTTGTTGTCATATGCATGTGTGTGTATGTATGAGTATTTTAGCATTATTGTATTTTAAATTACTACTCACATTTATCTCCTTTTCACTGTCCTTCTTACCTCCAATTCTTCAAAGGGTATTGACGAGAGGGATGGTTGATGTATGGATGAGTTTGTGTTTTCTTTGTTGTGGTGAGTGAAGTTGCCTCATGGACCTTGTAGGAATTAGGGGTCAGGGTGAAGTGATATTTTGATTTCATAGACAATTTGATTTGATTTTTTTAGGGGTTGTTTTCTATTATTTGACTCTATTACTTACTGTTGTGGAAGCCGCAGTAGGGCAGTGGCTAGAGTACTTGCTTGCCGACCCACTAGGCATGAGTTTGAATGTGGCAGATTTATAATCAACCCGGCCTAAAATAGTTACCAGGAAGTGCCTTGGAAAGTAATGGCGACTGGAGTGCTATTAATTAACCCCATGACCCCTTGAGTGCCGATTTGTTTGTAAAATCAGGTGCTGGCACCATGTGCTGAGTATAGTTTAGTTTAGTTTAGTTGATGGATCAACATCATGGCACACGGGTGCAAACCCATAAGTGCTCCGTTCTCCTCCTAACTCAAACCTGAGTCTGGAGAAACTCAGCTCAGTGCATGAACTCCGTAGCACCAGCGAGGATCCTGAAATACTTTCAGTATTTCAGTATATGCTGAGTATGTGCCCCAAGGCGTGTAAATGGGATCTTACTGTTCTGTTGTATTTTACACTTTTATTGACTGTTATTTGGCACTTAAAAACGGGTTTTAATGTGAAAGAATCAACTTCATTGCATCTTTCATTATCTCATATGGCCAGGTTTTTGTCTGGAGAGTAGCCCACTGAAAGCTTTACACAGAGTACTAACTCCATAGCTCCAGCGATGACCCCCAGAAGTTTCTGAGAAAATTGCTCTCTTGAATCACATGGCAATGCCCAGAAATAAAAAAACTACCACCTTCGGAGCTCAAGACAGGCAGCTTTGCCGCGGAGACCTCCATATTTTTGGGAGGGTGCTTGCTCACTTAGAACTCAAGCATAGCCCATACACATTACTTCCAGTAGCACTGGACTTGAATTTTGCGTGTGGATTAGCTTTCCCTGTTACCAGTGTCAATTGCCATCAGGCGAAACCACTCTGATTTCAGGGGTACTTGTAATTTACGCCCCCAAGTCAAGGACGAGAAGTCAACATGTTAGTCCAACTGACCGGTGTAGGAATGGAACCCCTTACCCCACCATCAGCATACCGGATGTTTAAGAATGCACGTTCTTATCCATTCGGCCATGCTGACCTCCCGACCTCCATTTGTTGTTATTGACCCTGTTAGTTTATGTTATATATCTAGGTTATTATATCTGTAACTATCATTTACTTGTATTTGACGTGGTTGTTTACTTTTACATTTAGCACTTAAAAGACGGTTACAATGGCAGAAAAAACTGTTATAATGGCAAAAATAACTTATAGTAGCAGACAAAACTGTTATAGTAGCATACAAAAATGTTATAGTGACAAAAAAACTTAAATGACCAAGTATCTTATACTGACCAAAAATAGTTATAGCAACACTGATTACAGTTGAAACTGCCATGAATGATTTATGACAGCCATGAACTATTATAGTATATATACAACATATTATTGACACTTTTTTCATTTGGTACTATCATAGGTCATTTGCAGATTATCATTCGCATCACGGCCCACCAAAAATGATTCTGTATCCCTTGCCAGCTCTCTTGCCTCATTTTCATGCCTAGGTGTCTTCTTTGTGCTGGTTGGTCCCTGCCTCTTCTGCCTGGAACTATGCCATTTATCATGGTTTTTACGCTCTGCTGAGATTTAATATGGTCAAAAGTATTTCAGTTTCAGAGACATGATGTTTATGAGGCAGTTTCGTAGGTGTTAGATCGGGTAGAATGTCCGTATTTGTCTTTTTCTTGGTCCATGACTACTGAAGACATCATACTGTTATATTAACTTGTTACATCTCACATCATCGTGAACTAATGCATTTAACATTTAGTGTATTTGACACTGCTATACTTTAACCTGTCTTATTTCACTCTGCTATTAGTTGCTGTACTCAACACTTTTATTGATCATTATGTTTGATACTGGAGCTGCAGTAGTGTAGTAATTAGTGCAGTCACTTACTCGTCCTGTAGACCTGGTTTCAAACTCTCTCTTGAGATAGGGTATGTTTTTTCTGTATGGTCACATGACTCCAGGTCATCCCAATCTCATATAATGGGTATAAAAAATATGGGAGGTCAGGCGGCTGTGTTGATTAAATCACCTATCGAGTGTTTTATATGATAAAATATAGCACAGTGATACAGAAATGAGGTCCTTTACCATTGTACCTATATTTGACACTGTTATTAGATTTGGCATTGTCATTAGATTTGACACTTTTATTGATTTTGACACTATTGTTGACTGACACTTGTGCCAACCTTAATTAAAGCCTCTTCTTTCATGTTAGCTAGAGATTTCAAAACTTGACACCTATAGCTAGTTCGCTAAAACGTTCAGTATGCCCTAATATCTAAACCAGATTTCTAAATTTCAGTGGAGCAGAAATTTAACAGTTTTACTGTAAAGGGGGAAAACAATGTTGTTAATTTATAATGTTATATGGTATTCAGTAGTACAGTCATATTTTGATTCACGTGTGTGTACGTTTTTTAAAATTCTCTCGTTATAAATCTTAATTAAGGAATGAAAATAATCACATGCGCAGGATTTCAAGAATTGTTAGTAGTAAGTAAAACACCAATGCACATGTCTTTAAGGCACATTGGGACCATGGTGCTGGACCCATGTTTTTAGAGACCATTCAGCACTCGTTGGGTGAGTAGTCAGTATCATGCCGGCCATCTTGACTTCCCAAGACATTTCCTGGTACCAGTTTTAGGCTGGGTCTACCTGGAATCCCAGTCAAATTTACAAATTCATATCCACCCCAGTGCAGATCAAACCCATGACATCAGGATCATTGAGCATGTGTTTAGCCGCTATGTTACTGCAGCTTCCATTATTAGTAGCAAGATGTCAAAGACTTGCTGGTTTGTGTAGGATTTCAAGAAACACAATTGTAGTAGCCAGATTTCAGAAGTTTTCCTGGTTTATATAGGATTTCAAGAACCACATTTGTAGTAGCGAGATATCAAAAACTTGCCAGGTTTGTGTAGGATTTCAAGAATCACAATTGTAGCGAGATATCAAAAACTTGCTAAGTTCGGTCACAACGATTCCTTGTCGATATTCACCAGACATCAGCTGAAGGATAGGGGCATAGCTACAGAATGTTGACATCCTGAACTGATAAGAAAGAACAGTCTGCGGCAATCCTATATTTAAATGTATTTTTAAAATTAGGAGCTGTGGAAGGTGCTACTGCAAATAGATCCTAAAAGCGGGGATTTAAAAAAAAAATTAGCCTGGGCTTCTGGGTTGATCCAGCCAAAAATGGGTACCAGTAAATGTTATGGGAGGTAAAGTGGCTGGCGTAATATTGACCACATCACCCGTTGAGTGCTGATTGATGTGTACAAATATTGGACGGGCACCATACCCAGGACGCATCAAAGCACAGAACAGAATTCATGTACACATTAACTAATGAAGGCGTTCTTGTATGCAATGGTTATCCTGAACAGATTTAGCAGGGGAAAAATAAGTACGCACTCGTGGTATTGTTGAAATTAATATTATGTTTACATTTATTGTTAATATTACTATACTACTACCACTGCTGATGCTACTACTACTACTGCCTCTTGTACTACTTAATTACTACTACTACTATCTCTTCTACTACTTACACTATAACTACTGCCTCTTCTGCTAGTACTACTACTACCAGTACCACCACCAGCATCACCACTACTACTACTACTACTTTGGCTGCTACTACTACCACCACCACCACCAATACTACCACCACTACCACTGTTACTGTGACTACAGCCATTACCATTACTACTACCACCACTACTATTACTACCTACCTGCAAATAAGAGAGCCTTTAAATACACAAACTTCAGATCTAGAAATACTTGAAGTATGTTCTGGTATATTGTGAGTCAAACTCTGTAGCACTGTGAACTAATGTCTGTCATTGTGAAGCTTGCATGCTAGTTGTTGTACTAAAAACAGCCTTGTTGATTATTCTCACAGAAGTTTACCATCAAGTTGTTTGCTTTTATTGTGTGAACATGTCACTCCACAGTAATAGGAACACTTCGCTGAGTAGTCGCAATGTTTGTCTCACATATCATGGGACAAGTGTTCCTCCTTAGTATTGCTTTGGGGAATTTTTTAATAACAAAGGGAATTATAGTCTGTACTTTTCTTCATTCTTCTTTCGAGGGGAGTGTCATACACCTCAGAGGTCAGAGTGTCTGTCTTGGCATGTGTTTGTACAGGGTTTGCTTCCACTAGACAAACTCAATCAAAGCTAAGGAACTCTTTCCCACCTGTGGGCAGGTTGTCCTTCCTAACAGTTGTGCCAGGACAGCTGCCTTATGGCCTGTTATATTACAAGATTATGTCTTGTGACATGTCTTGGGATGTTTATTGTGCACAACTGGCATACAGGATGCCCTGTTTTTTGCCTTTATCTGAGATGGCTAGGGATCCAGCCTGACTACCAAATAGATCAGAGAGACATGGCCTCTGTTAGAATCAAACCCTGCACCTTTTTACCTTGAGGCAGACACCATAACCTCTTAGGCATTGTGCCTGCTCCTCCTCCTCCAGCCTGTGACCTATAAGAGAAACTGCAGTTGGCCTTTATCCCCAGTGACACAGATGCATGTTGAAAACAAACCCCACAGTAAATCTAGTTTTTTGATGGTTCATACACTTATACTTAGGAAACTAATGTGGTGGTTTCCCCTTGACTTCCACATTCTTGTAAGAGATTTGCATGCTTTAAACATTTTATGTCAATGGAAATATTCACTGAAAGCTTTACAGTTGAGAAACGGATCTGTAAGTTGTTGACACTTGGATGTGTATCGTGAGTCTGTTAGTTGAGTCCTTGAGATTTATTGTGGATATCTTAGTTGATACACTAGAGTATTGTTGTTGGTATGGGGAGGTTTGTTGAGCTTCAGATATGTGACACTTTTAGCAATTGATATAGTACTTTTATAGATATTTGACACTTTTTGGAGCTTGGTGTATGTTAAAATAAGATATTTGACACTTGTATGGGTTGGCGTAAGCTAGCATTTTAAAAATAAATATTTGACACAATTTTATGGGTTGGCGTAAATATTCTTAAAGATATTTGACACTTTTAGGATTGGTGTAATACTTTTATAGATATTTGACACTTGTAGGGGTAGGTGTAAGTAATAGTTTATAGATATTTGACACTCTTTAGGGTTGGTGTAAGTAGTATTTTTAATAGATATTTAATACTTCTGGGGGTTGGCGTAAGTAGTATTTTTACATATATTTGACACTTTAAGGGGTTGGTGTAAGTAATACTTTTATAGATATTTGACACTTTTAAGGGTTGGTTAAAATAATACTGTTACAGATTAACACATCTGATACTTTAGGGGTTGGTGTACATAATAATTTAATAGATTAGGCTGCTAGGGTGAGTGAGTGAGTACCCTACTCTGTGGTGCTCCAGCATGCATACAAGACTCTCCATTTGTTGAACCATCTCTTAGAAAACTCAACTACTTCCCTGGGCTAGTATGCTACCTTGGGCTTCTTTTTTTTGGTAAAAATTCTCCACATATCATCATCAAGTGCCTTGCTGACAGGCGTGAGCGATCAAGCTTCTCCCCATCTTGCGATCTCTAGTGGCATGTATCTGTTTGTGTGCTGACTCCCTTCCATGCCATGACACAAGACTCAAGAATTTTCTCTCATTGTCTTCCTCCATTTCTCATTCCACAAATCTTTCCGGTTGTCACATATTTCAGTTGTTGTCTTCTCACAATGTGGCCAAAACAAAGGGGAAGCCTGCCACTTTCTGATGTGTATGATAAGCTGTCTTTGGGATTTAGCCTCTCTCAATCTTGCTTCGCAGGTCAGCATGGCCGAATGGGTAAGAACACGTGTTCTTAAGCATTCGTGGTGCTGATGCCGAGGTAATAGGTTCAACCCCTACACCGGACATCTGGACTAAAATGTTGACCTGTCGTTCTTGACATGGGGATATAAATTGCAAGCACCTGAAGTCGGAGTGGGTTTGCCTGATGGCGAGGGACACTGTTAATATGGAAAGCTAATGCACACGCAAAATTCAGTCCATCACTACTACAAATAGTGTGTACGTACTACGCTTGAGTTCAAAGCGAGCGAGCAGAAAAAAAAATCTTGCTTCAAGCCTCCCTCAATCATGCTTCAAGCCTCCCTCAATCATGCTTCAAGCCTCCCTCAATCATGCTTCAAGCCTCCCTCAATCATGCTTCAAGCCTCCCTCAATCATGCTTCAAGCCTCCCTCAATCATGCTTCAAGCCTCCCTCAATCATGCTTCAAGCCTCCCTCAATCATGCTTCCAAACAACTGATATCATCACCATGATGCCAAAATGCCTGGGTGGTCATGTTTCTCCATCTCACACAGTTACCAGAATCGTGGATCAGCTCCGTGTTCTTGTCTCGACCATGCCATGTTGCCAAGCCATCCAGATATTTTCTTTCTCTGCCTTCATTTGCCTCTCAGTCTTGCCAGTTGTCACCAAGTTCATGTATATGTAACGTGTTATAATTAAAGGTGAGGATTATATGCTTGTTATATTTGACAGTGACTCATGTTTGACCTTCAGCAGAGGCAAGGTTATTTATTTTTCTAACCCGTACGGCACTGGAGTTGACCCAGCCTCGTAAAAATATGTTCTAGACAGTTTTCAGGGTGTTCTGGAAAGTGTCTGGGGAGGAGAGGAAGTGAAGAAGTGAACTGGCCAACCGACCTCATCTGTCATGGCCTAGAATATGTGAAGGTCTAACACTTCACACTCCAGCAGCCGTGGGACTACATTTATCTTTCTATATGTTTATATTTGACACTTTTTACACACATGTTCACACACAAATTTGACACCTTTACACACATGTTCACACACGTTTGACACTTTTATGCATATGTTCACACACAAATTTGACACTTTTACACACATGTTCACACACAAATTTGACACTTTTATGCACATGTTCACACACAAATTTGACACTTTCACATACACATGCTCAGGGACACATTTACACACACATGCTCACACACATACATTTCACACTTTCATAAATTAATATATTTTATATGTATAGAATAATGGACTCTTTTTATAGGCTACTTATTTACATTTGTATAGTTCACATTATTATACATTTTCTTTAAAACCTTCCTGAGACGGGGGGAAAACAAGACAGGAAATTAACTGCCTTTGCCACGGGTTTTCATTTTTGCTTTTTTAAAATACGGAAAGATATAACATTAAGGAGATTATTCTCTTGCTAATCAGACTAACAAAAGCCAAACTGGCCAGTTTGCTCACACTACTTTTATTACCATAAATCCGTATGTATCAGTGTGTATCAATTCTCAATGCTGCTGGTGTAACAAAAACAACTTTAAAGGACTTTGTCTCGAGTCAGTTTCCTGCTATAGGCCTGCGATGTGATTGGCCCATCATGTTTTGTAGGTCGGGATGTACTGAGGGACAGGTGGGCCGTCTTTCTCTCACTTAGCAAGCGATGAACCCAGGCATCGTATCCACGTCCGACAATGCTCATGACATTTCCCTGCAGTTCCCTATCAACTTTGTCAGCACACCCGTTGACATAATGTCTTGATGGTTGTTTATTTCACAAATAAATGCTGTCTTCTTTTGCTGAACTTTTCTGTCATATATGAAAAATGATGTTCAAGAAAATGAGAAATTGAAAAAAATGCGTTTTGTAGGAAAATCTAGCTAGAGCATTCTTTTACTTTTGGCAAACATGGTTTTGAATAACGAAGACACATACAATAGATTTATTGCCTGGCATATTTTGCTGCATCTCGTCAGGTACATACTGAAGAAATCACACAACATAAACTAAAGTAATTAGATAAATCATTCAAGCTGAAACACACAACACACATGTTCACACAGTAATTTGAATTGTCTACCGCGATAATTTTAACTGACTATCATGTCTTTGTATTTGCACAAAATTGGCTTCTGCATTATGTGGTTGCATGTGAGTAAGATGGAAGATGTCTAGATGAGTGCACCATAGAGACTCAGGGTGGGAGTGTTGGAAACTTACCGCCTCTCTTCAAAGTGGAGATGGCACTTGATGATGGTTGCATCAGCATGCATATGATCCAGCTGCTAGAAATAGCCATTGCGACTGGTTCATATCCAAGTAACAGTAACTGAATTAAGGGAATGAGTTGGTCTGCGCCGCATAAAGTGCTGTTCCTGTATTTGTGTCATGTTTTCTTTTGCTAAACTCCAGGTGTCTCTGGTGAAGTCGTCAAGCGACCTGCCTTGTGCTCTGAAGATTACGGATTTGAACAGTTATTTTTCCTGAGTCTCCCCCAGGCCGCCTTTCAGCAGCAAAAGACTGAGCCATGTGGGCTAGAAACCACTGCTATATTGTTCTTCCTGTTGCATTAAAACCCTTAATAAATTCACATCACTATGTTAGTGTGGGATTGTTATACTGTTAACTGTGGGACTTCATTGACCACATTTTTTTGAAATCATTGCATTGTTTGCTTGTGTTCAGATACATTTTTTTCCTGTTGTGTGATGCATTGAATGGAATCAAAATATGGCTGTGCTATTATTTGATGTTCTTTTTGTAAAATAAACTTGTAGTGAAAAGCATTGAAAAATTAGGGCATACTGAACGCGCGCTGATCTGGTCTGGTTGGAGCGAAACGGATCAACGGCTTCCAAACCAACGGCAGCTGCTGCACCAACAACATATTCTCCATCATTCACTACCACCACCACCACCACCACCACCCACCACTGGTGCATGTCTTGTGACATGACTCACAACAACCACACAAAATTCCTTCTTGATTGCAGGAGTCGCCGCCACTACATGAAGGACGAAGCAAGACCAGAAAGGTTAGGGTCAACATTGGCTGTGTAACATCCCTGCTTCTAGTGTGCTCCATTCTTTTTCTTCTTCCTCTTTCTCTTCTACCTCTTCTTCTTCTAATTCTTTTCTTCATTTTCTTCTTCATCCTCCTCCTTTTACTCCTCTTGCTGCTTCTTCATCCTATTCTTTCTCCTTCTGTCAGCCATCTTTCTCACTGTTATTTTTTTAAAATATTGTTTTAAAAAAAATCCCTCCTGAATATATAGACATCAAACTTCATTACCTGTTTGATACATCTGCATATTTATAATGAATGATTCTCTCTTTCCCCCTGCTCCCCACTCTCATATCCTCTCTCTCTCTCCCTCCCTTATCCTGCACTATATACTTCAGAGGTCTCATGTAGCAAGTGTCCTATATTATCTACTTCTGAGGGGTCATGAACTAAGCATCCTGCACTGTCTACTTCCATGGTGCAATGTTCTTTCTATTTCTGTGGCACCATATATTAGATTTTATATACTGTCTACTTCTGAGGTGTCATGTACTATCTACTTCTGTCTGTCATGTACGAAGTACCTCTGGGGTGTCCTGTACTATCTACTTCTGTCTGTCATGTATGGAATACCTCTGGGGTGTCCTGTACTATCTACTTCTGTCTGTCATGTATGGAGTACCTCTGGGGTGTCCTGTACTATCTACTTCTGTCTGTCATGTATGGAGTACCTCTGGGGTGTCCTGTACTATCTACTTCTGTCTGTCATGTATGGAGTACCTCTGGGGTGTCCTGTACTATCTACTTCTGTCTGTCATGTATGGAGTACCTCTGGGGTGTCCTGTACTATCTACTGAAGTACCTCTGGGGTGTCCTGTACTATCTACTGAAGTACCTCTGGGGTGTCCTGTACTATCTACTTCTGTCTGTCATGTATGGAGTACCTCTGGGGTGTCCTGTACTATCTACTTCTGTCTGTCATGTATGGAGTACCTCTGGGGTGTCCTGTACTATTTACTTCTGTCTGTCATGTATGGAGTACCTCTGGGGTGTCCTGTACTATCTACTTCTGTCTGTCATGTATGGAGTACCTCTGGGGTGTCTTGTACTATCTACTTCTGTCTGTCATGTATGGAGTACCTCTGGGGTGTCCTGTACTATCTGCTGAAGTACCTCTGGGGTGTCCTGTACTATCAACTACTGAGGCGTCATGTACTAGGTGTCCTGTACTAATTGAAGCTTTATGTAGCAGGTTGCCTGTATTATGTACTTGATACTTCCTTCCTATATTGTCAGTGCTAATCAGTTAATGTGGTGTTATGGAAAGAATGTGGTTTGTTGTTCTGATCTGTTATTTGTATCTGTGACATCTGCAGAGCCCGTCAGATGAAGCCGATGACTCATGGGAATCCTGGGAGCGTGAAAAAGAGAGGAAAGAGAAGAAACGGGTAAGCTGTTCTTTCCATGGTGGAGATTCACTCTGGGCTGTTCATAGTCATGTCAGGTTTATAATACTATTACTGTAGATTTGACCTGACAGCACATCAGCAAATGTATAGTTCTAGCTTTGTTTCAATCATGATACGAGAGGAGCAAGGAAAAATAGATAAAAGTATTCTCATTGACAGGTAAAGGGACCGTGTTCAGAGCTGTCCTTCCCCTCTCCTTGCTCAGAAATTAGCAGGTTATGCAGGGCTTCACATTTGATGAGAGGCAAGGCAATCTTTAGAACTGTGGCCAGACTGGAGACCCAGTCTGTGCATAAGCTGGTCCATAAAGAAATGCCTCGTGCTGGCTAAACTTTACAACTTGCGAAAGACATTGCGGTTCTTGGAATTTTGGCTAGACTGGAAGCCCAGACTGTATATAGGCTGTACCATAAAGATGTGCCCCAAGGTCTGGGTCAGTGTTGAAACCTGGTCCCTGGTCTAGCAAGTTCACTAGTCCATAATGTGGGCATAAATTTGTCTTACCTGTTAGGGAACGAATGAACGAACAAACTTTATTTTCAAAGGGTAACAAATTGGGCACGCAGGCCTGTCTTACATTCGCTCATCTTTCGTTTATCAATAGTGCATGTATGATACATTCACATAGAAAAAAAAACATTGTCAAATGAATGTTGTAAACATAATGCATTTTACCATATTATGATACACATCCCCCACCCATCCTCGACACACACATCCCCTACCCACCCACACACACCCCCAGGTCACACATACATGATCCCACCCATCCACCACTCGAACACATCCACCCACACCCATCCCCCACCCACACACACACAACCCAGGCACACATACATGCATCAACCCACCCATCCCCCACCCACACACATCCCCCACCTACACTCACCTCCCCACCTACACACATCTCCCAACCCATCCCATAACCCACCCACATATCCTCCACCACCCAGCCAAGCACACATCCCCCACCCACACACACATCTCCCCGTAAACCCACACATCGGCACCTATACTTACACACTTGCTGCACCCACCAACACATCCCCATTTACACACATTCCCCCACCCACACAATCTCCCGTACCCACTCACACATCCCGCACCCATTCCCCATCATACACACACTCACACCCCACCCATACACACATCCCCTCACATGTCTCCCCACCCATACACACATCCACCACACACACATCCCCCACCCTCATACCCATCTCCCCACATACCCACCTCCCCACACACCAACACATCCCCTATCCCCACACACACACATTCCCACACCCCCAACACATACCCCCATCACACACATCCCACCACACATCCCTTAACCACACATCCCCCCACCACACACACCCCACCCATTCACACATCCCCACATATGCATCTCCCCACCCATCCCCCGCCCACACACCCATCTCCCCACCCACCAACACATCCCCATTCACCCACACAGGGAGGGGAAGGGAGGAGGAAGAGTAAGTGCCATTGGAGAACATGGCATCAATAAGATATGCAGATGCAGTATTGATTGCAGAAAATGAACAGGATGTGCAGCATTCCATGGATGCTGCTATTGTACACAGTGAGCAACCGGGGTTATAATTAAGTTGTAAGAAAACAGATTATGGTCATATCCAATGAGAATGAAATACTACAGTGTATCCACCAAGTAAATGGAAAAATTGTTCAACAGGTGAATCGGTACAACTATCTCGGAACAGTTGTAACATCTGGATGGTGCCTTGTAGAGATTAGAACAATAATCTCCACGGTTAAAGTAGCCTTTTCCAACATGGAAAAAATACTCATCAATGAAGAGGTTTCTGTTGTGGTGAGAGAACATATGATAAAGTGATGCAGAGAATTTATGCTGTTGTATATGTGTAAAATATGAACAATAAGCAGACAGGCTGAAAAACGTAGTGGTGGAAATGTGTTTTAATTTTAAAGAAAGTGGAAAGAATACCGTGGTCAGACAGAAAAATAAATTAGACTGTTCTTCACGAAACAAAGGAAAACCTTAAACTTATTTGAGAAATTAGATTAGACAATCAAGAATTTTTGGGCATGTTGTGAGAAGAAATAAACTTGAGCAATTATTTACAGTTGGCAAAATTTAAGGGAAAAGAACAAAGATAAAAACCTGGGTGATTTGGCAACAAGGCATAATCTGGAAACAAGACCACACACCTGATCCAAAACCAGTGATTGTGTAAGATGGTGAATCATGGCTGCCCACGCTTTACAGCATGGCACATAATGATGGTGATGATTGAAAGATGATATAATATCATGGGAAGGTAACTTGGCTAACAAATGCCTGAAGAAGTCGGATGTGTCTGCCGAAAGGTTCAAATATTGCAGCTCTGGTGTAAACAGGCAGAACACAATTACATCTAAAACAACATTCTGGAATGAACGCAGAAGAACATATCTTGTATGCCATTATTTAATTAACGTTCACATGTGAACTATATTTGATACAGGACCATTCTGCTGATGTTTATGATGCCGACCCCAAGCAAGAAAAGAAAGAGTGATGATCACTACTCCATTTCACGTATGTATATTGCTGACTATTCTATGTTCACAGTTATTGTTGTTGACTACTCTGTGTTCAGAGTTACTGTTGCTGACTATTCTGTGTTCAGAGTTACTGTTGTTGACTATTCTGTGTTCAGAGTTACTGTTGCTGACTATTCTGTGTTCAGAGTTACTGTTGTTGACTATTCTGTGTTCATAGTTACTGTTGTTGACTATTCTGTGTTCAGAGTTACTGTTGTTGACTATTCTGTGTTCAGAGTTACTGTTGCTGACTATTCTGTGTTCAGAGTTACTGTTGCTGACTATTCTGTGTTCAGAGTTACTGTTGCTGACTATTCTGTGTTCAGAGTTACTGTTGCTGACTATTCTGTGTTCAGAGTTACTGTTGCTGAGTGTTCTGTGTTTAGAGTTACTGTTGCTGACTATTCTGTGTTCAGAGTTACTGTTGCTGACTATTCTGTGTTCAGAGTTACTGTTGCTGACTATTCTATGTTTAGAGTTACTGTTGCTGACTATTCTGTGTTGTGATATTTCAGAATCATCTCATCTTGTTCCTCTTGTACCTTGCGCGGTTGAGGTGAAGCATAAACAGCAGGAGAGTTCCCGTCAACGGGCTTCATATATCGAGATTACCACGGACTCTGTTATTCCCTCTGTCCATCGTTTACGTGGTTCACCCTCCTCTTCTGGTTCCATTTCACGGTATTCTGTTTTATTGCATGTTCATTTTGGTTTTACTTTTTTTGGTTTGTTTTGGATTGTAGCTTTCTTATCTACATTTTTCTTATCTGTTTTTTATTAAGCCAATAGAGGACCAGTTTGGACACCCTCAGGTGCATTGGTTGGACTAGGTACTTTAGTAACATTTTCTAAATTGCTTTTTTAATTATATAACTGCATAGTTTGATACCTCTTGAAAAAACAAATCCAACGATACCTTATTCAAGTCTGCAAGTGAATTGTAAGCTGAGATATTAATTTTTGTATGTCAGTTTAATATTTAACATTGGCATATTGGTAACCATTGGTAACACACTCTGGAAAGTGTGACCACAAAACACGTAAGTTATTTTGTTTGTTTTTTTGCACTAAGGGGGATAACTCAGGTTTTTATTTTGAACGCAAAATTCAAATGAAAACCTAAACTCCCTCTTCCTCCACTCCTAAATACTAGAATGGGTGGTGAATGCAAACGTGCAACATTATAATCTCGTCGCTCTGAATAATCCATAATAATATTAAATGATCATCGCTGTATTATGACACAGAAAACCGCTATATTCCCGCCATTGAAATTTAACATGACGCATCTTAGCATACGAGGTTGGACTTATGGCACTGAACCCACATATGAGAGGAGGAAGGAAAAATTTATAATTTATTCTTGTTGACCGGTGTCAATAAATAAAGGACCCTTTTACATACCTTATGTGCATTATGCAAATGATACTGGACCCATATTTTGTAGACCAATCAGCATTCAGTTGGTGATATAGTCAGTATCACGTCAGCCACCTTTACTTCGAAGATATTTTTCCGTACCCATTTTTGGTTGGGAGCATGGGTAAATGTTTGGAATCTGCTAGATTTCAAAATGGTTTCCAGCCCATGACCTCTAGGCTGGTAGGCGAGTGTCTTGTCGCTGTGTCTGGCCGCTATGCTCCTTTGGCTCCCATTTTATATTTGTAGATTTGTACTGTTTTTTGTGTGTGTGTGTTCCGTTTTCATCGAATGAGTTATCTTTGTTTTCTTAACCTTTCTTGCATTGCTTTGTAACTGTGATACTGTTGCAAATTCTGCTGTAATCCAATGGTAGGTTATTATCATTTTAGATTCTGTTGTAGCGTAAAGGGGTAATCCAGTTGTAGGTTTATGCTGTTGTAGATTCTACTGTAGGGTATAAAGTTAATCCAATTATAAGTTAATACCATTATAGTTTCTAATGTAGGGTATAAAATTAATCCAATTATAAGTTAATACCATTATAGTTTCTAATGTGGGGTAAAAAGTTAATCCAATTATAAGTTAATACCATTGTAGCCCCTACCCCGCCATCAGCGCACTGGGAAGTGCAAGCGCATTAAGCCCCATGAGTTCCACAAGCAACATATTACAAATGTTGCTTAATCTGTCCGCCAGGCTTAAGCCTGTCTCACCAATATATTTAATATCACACCGTTTACACATATCCTCAAGCTGTCTTCATGGCATGTAAAAAAGTTTGCTTTATTTTGTCACTTTACATTGTTCATTGTTTAATTTTCATTCATTAATAATAAATACTATTTTCATTCTCCTCTCAATCTTAAATCTTAACAGGCAAGCTGAATGGGGAACCAAACGGAGCCTCATTGAAGAGTTACTCTGAGAAGGAATACAAAGAAAAGTCCAAGCAGAGCCATTCCTCCAAAAAGGTATGCACAAGAGGAGAGTCTCCAGCCAGACTTGATAGATATTGATTCACATTCAGGTGTCCTGTGATGGACCGGATAACAAACTACATATCCAACTGTGGATACTAACTAAATCACATATAACATTGGGGTATTAGAGTGGAAAACCTTTTTCTTTTGTCTTTCATCACCCTTGGGGACATAGGTCCTCAAGCAGCTGACCCCATGTGGTCCTGTCCATAGTGTCCCGTGTGATCCTGTCCATAGTGTCCCGTGTGGCTCTGTCCATGCCATCCCCATATTTGTCCCGTGTGGCTCTGTCCATGCCATCCCCATATTTGTCATCGCTGTCTCTACTTCCTCACTACATGTGTTTTTAGGTTTTCTTCTATTTTGTTTGCCTTGTGGATTTCAAAGGGCTTTAACAGGGCTTCTCAATATATGTTCTGCCTATCACCAGTGTGGAAAGTTTTACTTATCCTAACAACAGATGCTCTACATTTGAACAATACCTGTGACTATGTGTTTTAATTGTTTCAGCTAAAATATTATTCAATTATTCACTTCAAATGGTATATACTCTGTAGTATGCACCTAACGAGATGCAGTGAATTATACCAGGCAATAAATTGGGCAACATATTGTTTGTGACTTCTGTGTTTAATTAAATTCTCTAAGGGAATTCATTGTTTTTAACTTAATTCATAGACAAAGGACAAAATACCACATCAGTCCTAGATAAAATATAATAAGAAAACAAAATAATGACTAAACAGGAGCAAGGTTTAATGAAGACAATATGTTGGCCAATTAAAAGATACAATACCTGGATTAAAAGCATGCTCAAGGTCAAGTGTGCAAGATGAGAACAATGATTTCAATGAGAAGAAAACATCAACAGATCGAAGGCAAAGAGGACGTTATTCTGTCACTGTTGGCAAGAGACAGTAAATAAGGAAGATCTACTGCAGCCATGGAGCTGTGGTGGCATAGTATTTAGCATGCTTGCCTGCTAAGACAAGGCTCTGGGTTCAATCTCCAGCAAATGTAGGGTTGTTTTTTTCCAAGCAGTGTGACTCTGGGGTTGACCATAAATATTGATACCAGACACAATTCATACTTGTCTGGGGGAAGGAAATATACTTGTCTGGGGGAAGGAAATATACTTGTCTGGGGGAAGGAAATGAAATATACTTGTCTGGGGGAAGGAAATATACTTGTCTGGGGGAAGGAAAGGTGGCCACACTACCTCATAGGTTATGGCCTAGAATATGTGAAGGCCTAACATTTGACACCTCAGTGACAGTAGCTGCTAGGGAGCTACCTGCGGCTGATCTTCCCTGTGAAGAAGCAACTAATCCGGTGGACAGAGGTTATTTTCAGAATTATAATGCTGCTGTTTCATTTTTTGTAACGTGTTCATGTGGTTTGTTTGGGGGACCATATAAGTTGCTGCTTAATTGAATCTGTCCTTCTTGCAATGGGTGACCTTTTAATTACTGCTTAGTTGAATCTGTCCTTGCAATGGGTGATCATTTAGTTGCTGCTTAGTTGAATCTGTCCTTCTTGCAATGGGTGGTCATTTAGTTGCTGTTTAATTGAACCTGTCCTTCTTTCCATGGGTTATCATTTAGTTGCTGCTTAATTGAATCTGTCCTTCTGGCAACGGGTGACCATTTAGTTGCTGCTTAATTGAATCTGGCCTTGCAGTGGGTGATCATTTAGTTGCTGCTTAGTTGAATCTGTCCTTGCAATGTTATGTTTTGCATATCCTTTACAGGACATTGCTGTCAACATCAGCATCTTTCAGCTGATTGTTGATTTCTTGGCAAGATTACACTTAGTAGTTTGCCATTGCTTTTTGAGCGGCCGGCTCACATACCCCATACGTTACCAACGCGATTCAAACCACTGCTGATTCTCACCGTCGTCACATTACCTACAAGAGTATACGAGATTACGGAGAAAAGTCGCTAACCTCTAGGCCAGGAAGCTTCTTGCAATGGATGACCATTTAATTACTGCTTAGTTGAATCTGTCCATCTTGCAATGGGTGGTCATTTAGTTGCTGCTTAGTTGAATCTGTCCTTGCAATGGGTGATCGTTTAGTTGCTGCTTAGTTGAATCTGTCCTTCTTGCCATGGGTAACCATTTAGTTGCTGCTTAGTTGAATCTGTCCGTCTTTCAATGGGTAACCATTTAGTTGCTGCTTAGTTGAATCTGTCCGTCTGGCAACGGGTGACCATTTAGTTGCTGCTTAATTGAATCTGTCCTTTTCACTTACATATAAGTTATTTCCAGTTGTTTCTTTAATGATAAAAGTCCAAGAAAAGAATGTCATGGCAAAGCAAGAATCCGTGGCTAGCTAGAAGAAGGTAAACCATGGAGCACTTTTGTAGCCCAATCATGCAGCAAAAGACATCTGTTATGAGAAGACAAAAACTATAACATGTTACAACTGGAAAGATTTGAGGGAAACAGAGATAAAGACAGCAAGAGAAAATTCTTCACAGCTTGTGTCAAGTCATGGAAGGGTGTCAGCACACAATATGATACACTCCATTGGAGATCACAATGATGCGGAGTAATGTGGTCACCCATGCCCTTGTACAAGCCACTTGTTGATGATAATGATGATGATATTAAATAACATGAAAATATACACATTTGCAATACATAAACTACTGAATGTAAACTTGCCAAGAGATCACAGCAGCACAAAATGCTGGTGTTGACTGTGATGTCCTGTAAAGGATATGCAACTTTAAAAACAAAACATATTACAGTGCAGACCTAATAAGGCGAGCTCACCTGGGACTTAAGAAATAGTTCTTCTGATCAGAAATTCCTCTTATAAGAGTTCAAGCATGTAATAATGCATTTATAACACACAATACAATATTCTTCACAACAGAAATTTGCCACATCTGAGATCGCCTTAAGTGGTTTGAACTGTATTACTTTTGTCCATAGCTTGTCTTTCGCATTGATGTCTTTTCCTGTCTGCCCTTTTTGTTTCAAATTACAAGTTATTTATTTTCCCCCCTATTATTTTTGTTTGCAAGCAGGAACAGTTTATTGACGATGAAGGTTCATTGCTGAAGACCAAGGTCAAGGAAAAGAGAGAGAAATCATATCCTGTGACGAAAACATCGCATGCATTTTATTAGTAGTCATATCGTAAGGGTGTACTCGATTCATAAAATCTGCACAGAATGCCAGTGACGGCAGTTATCATGATTCACTCTTTGCCTACGAATATTGGAGGACAACACACCGACATCGCTGAAAATGTCGGCAAATGACCTTATTATGTATGTTTGTCGGAAGACAATACTTAAAAGTGCGATATATTGTTAACCTGCTTTTTTGGGTGTTGATGATTGACATCTGTGGCAGGTTAATGTCACAAACTCTAAAACATTAAAAACATGTTACTGTTTTCATTTCTGTTGTAATTAGTTTTATGTAATTAGTTTTATGATATTTTCCATCTTATGTTGCTTTGTTTAATTCATTTACCTCCATCATTTCCTCCCTCTTGAGTTTATCTGTAATGTTTTCTTAGATTTCTCAAAAACCAGGCATGGTAGTGTGGACTTGAGAGGCAGTTGGTTTGATTTGATCCCACCCTGTATTCTGATTTATGACCGTTTCCTTTATCACTGATTATGTACAGTTGTAGTTTATTTCTGCTATTGTTGTCTTCTTTGTTTAAGTAATTGTAGTTGTTGCATGCATGATTGTGGATAGAAGGTACCCTCAATTCACAGAAATGTGGTTTTAAATAAGTGTTCGAATGCTAAAGATGGCTAAAGTTAATAGTTAAGATGTTTTGAAAAATGTTTAGAGTATAAAGAATCTCATCAAAGACATGAGACAAAGATTTTCATGAGTTATTTGGTATTGGCATGAGAATAAACAAAAGTGTAAGAATAGTTTAGGTTTGTCGAGGAAGGGGGAGGATGCGGAGAGTGGAGATACAAGATGGTATGTCATCTAGGCATAGAAAGATATCACTGCAAGAGTTTGGTTGCCGAGGAAGGACAAGATCACCCATGACAGCTGGCAAGGCAGTTGAAAGTTAACTCTTGTAGGACCTCAGGATGTTGCCATGTTTGGTGTCAGCTTGGAGTGCTCATATAATGTTCATCTTTAAGGGTTAATTATTCCTAGATGTCACAATTATGTTGATGGTGTTCATAGAGGGAAGAGTAGACAGCCGATTTAAAAGAGGAAGACAACCTGAGGATAACATCAAGAGATGGTCTGGAAGGAGGATGTTATGTTGAAGTAGGATGTGAGTACTGTACCATCCTTGGCTAGAGATAGGAGGGCGCTGGAAATCATTGCTGCAAAAGTTCATTGTAAAGAGAACAGCTAATTTGATTTGTGATTTAACAGTGGAATATATTAAAACTCTAACCAGGACAAAATGAAAGAATGTTTGGTAAGAGTTACCTACCCTGCATAGGGTCTTCCGGTAATGACTGCTTTAAAGTAGCACCCTATACTAGCTATTCATTCTTTCAGGGTAAAGAGAATAACAGGACTGAAAGAATACTGAACAATTTTGTTTGGTAGTGTCATTGAAATGAGTGGTTGCAAGGACATAGAGGTTTGTTTAAGCCTAAAGTTTCATAGATCTTGCTGTAAAGATTATAGCTCTTGCTGTAAAGATCATAGATCTTGCTTTAAAGAATGGCTTCCTGATGACAGATGTTGTTGTTGTACCGTGGGTGTACAATTTGCTGATCAGTGTTTGAAAAATACATTTCTAATCTAGACACGAAAGGTGATGGGAAAATGATGCAGGCAAAATGTGAGAATTTATTAGTAACTAGTCTTATTTAGTGCCACCGTGTTACTGGAGTCCACAATGGATGCAGAGAACAGTAACACTGCAACCTACCATGCGTGTCATAGTAGGCAACAAAGGAGGGGTGGCCTATGACTGGATACCTAATTCCATAAAAAACAATATCCAACCAGTCATGAAGAAGCCTATACTTCATTTGGAGATGAAAGACAGATAAAGAAACACAATTCTGATTCAGTATGCCAGTGAATGTATTCACTTGTTTAGTTCCAAGGAAAGTGTGATTGGCTCTTCCTTTTAAATGCCAGCCAAAATATAGTGTGTTATATTACTTTTTTTACATTTGGTTAGAGCAAGCTAAAGAAATCTGGCTTATCCTGTGTATTTAGCTTCTTTGAAAGTTGTGTAGTCATGATTCTTCATAGTGGTTTCCCTCCTTGGGAATTTGTTGCTAAACTTTCTGGCACTGAAAGAATTGAGGGATATTTTTTAGAAAGGTTTTTGTTGCCAGCTAGGCTGATAATATCAGGGAGAGAATTATATAAGAAAATCAACAGAAGTATGTGTCATTTCACCAATTTGTTGATCAGAAATTAAACACACATAATTTTTCAAGCAGCTTTAACATTTTTGTGTATGGTGATATTTGATTGAAATTAGGAGTTATCCAAGTGACTGAGAATTAAGATTATAAATGTAGATGACAGTTATAACATATTTTAGTTGTAAATTGTAAAATAACCTGGCCATTACTTCCTGTGTAATATACTGGTTTTTTGTTTTTTTATTAAATTGATTTAAAGTTACATTTTTTTTTTTTTTTAGTTTTTCCTTTTTGTTTAAACATGACATAAATTCATGTGTGTACTGCAGAAACCAAATATGCAGTGTGGTTATGTTATGAATTGTGCTTATGTTATAAATTGTGCTTATGTTACGAATTGTGCAGTTGCCAATCTGAAGTCAGTATTATGCATATTTGTATCCTGTAGTATTGAGTTATGTGGCATAGTGGTTAGAGCACTTGCCTGCCAGGTTAGTGGTCCAGTTTCAATCCCCAACAGGGGCAGGATTATTTGTCCGACCAGCACGGCTCGGGGTCACCCAGCCACATTAAAATGGGCATCAGACATTTTCTGGAAATTAAATGAGGAAGGGAACTGGGCACCTTATTCTATATGTCATGGTCTGGGATATGTGCAGGTCTAGAGTTTAACACACACAATTTAATCAACACCCCCAGGTAGCATTCATGATTGCCAGTGTCTGCTTCAGACCACGTACCAGGTGACAGAGGGTAACATTCATAATTGCCAGTGTCTGCTTCAGACCAGGTACCAGGTGACAGAGGGTAGCATTCATAATTGCCAGTGTCTGCTTCAGACCAGGTGACAGAGGGTAGCATTCATGATTGCCAGTGTCTGCTTCAGACCCGGTACCAGAGGGTAGCATTCATGATTGCCAGTGTCTGCTTCAGACCAGGTACCAGGTGACAGAGGGTAGCATTCATGATTGCCAGTGTCTGCTTCAGACCAGGTACCAGAGTGACAGAGGGTAGCATTCATGATTGCCAGTGTCTGCTTCAGACCAGGTGACAGGGTAGCATCAATGATTGCCAGTGTCTACTTCAGATCAGGTGATAGTGAGGGTAGCATTCATGATTGCTAGTGCCTGCTTCAGACCCTGTATCTAAAGAAAATGAGAAATAATCTATTGAAACACAGTATGTTTTAAAATGTTTTTTTTGTGTTAATCTGGAAACCTCATTGCGGCAGTGATGTGTAAGTTAATTTGGAAATCCCTTTGCGGCAGTGACGTTTAAAAGTTAATCTGGAATCCCCTTTGTGGCAGTGACGTTTAAAAGTTAATCTGGAATCCCCATTGTGGCAGTGATGTTTAAAAGTTCATCTGGAATCCCCATTGTGGCAGTGATGTGTAAGTTAATCTGGAATCCCAATTGTTCAGTCCCCATTGAGGCAGTGATGTTTAAAAGTGAATCTGGAATCCCCATTGCGGCAGTGATGTTTAAAAGTTCATCTGGAATCCCCATTGTGACAGTGATGTGTAAGTTAATCTGGAATCCCAATTGTTCAATCCCCTTTGAGGCAGTGATGTTTAAAAGTTAATCTGGACGCCCAGGATCCTTCGAAACACATAGATCAGGAATGCCTGCTGCTGGTTCTATATTGTATAGAATAATCTACGAGGGACGGTCAATAAGTAATGCTTCCTAGTTTTTATCTATGTAAATACTTATCGGTGTGCAATTTATTAATTTATCTGGATTCCTCATCCACTCTTCTGCACTGTGTATCACTATCAACCTGTTTAAGTCACAGGTTGCGCAACAGTAACAGTTTTAAAATAGTCACCAAAGAAGTTCGGTTAAAGCAACGTAATGACATAGAATTCCTCGGTGCTAAAGGCGAGACCCCGATTCGTATCCTACGAAAGTTTGAGTATTGTTTATGGAGATTCAAAAGTGGATGTTAGCACTATCCGCCTTTGTGCATGTCGCTGTGACGAAGCTGAAGTATGTCACTACTCACTGGCTGACGTAAAGTGGACTGACCATCCATCAACTGCATTGACTCCACACAACATTCATCGAGTTGATGACATCATTCGTGGTGACCGTTGGGTAACACTGGATGAACTGTGTTTCATGTGTCATATGTCAGACTGAATTTGTCATATTTCACACAATACTTCCATGAACCTGGGTCTCACCTTCAGCATTGAAGAAAGCTATGACATAAATTGCTTTAACCTAACTTCTTTGGTGACTATTTTAAAACCATTACTGTTGGGCAACCTGTAACTGAAACTGGTAGGTAGTGACACATAGTGCAGAAGAGTGGATGAGGAATCCAGATAAATTAATAAATTGCACACGGATAAAGTATTTACATAGATACAATATAGGAGGCATTACTTATTGACCATCCCTTGTAGATTCGTAAGTGATGAAGCTAGTATCACCACCACCTTTACTTCCCAGGATGGTTTCTGGGATCCTCTTTTAGACTGGGTCAAGCCAGGGTCATGTCAGTTTAGCAATCTACCTCATTGGGCATTCAAACGAATAACTGCCAGGCAAGTATACTAGCCACCAAGCCAGCATAGAACAAATGGAGCAGACCAACAAAATGATGGATTAGTGATGACCAGGGGGTGATACAGAAAAATGGCCTGACAGTATTAGTGGCTGGGGATGAGCCTAAGATTGGTGACTTCTTTCAATGTCTTTGATGTTTGCATGTCATTGCAGAGAGGACTGGATTGTTATCTGTCGGAATGGGTTTGAGATGATAAGGCAGTACGACTTGTGCATGGATTGGATGTGCGAGAGAGTTGCATAAAGTCGAGCTCACTCTCTTGTCCTGATTCCACTGAACCATGTGGGCAAGTTCTACATCTGATATGTTCATGATTATGTTTCCACCGATTATTAGAATAGGCATAGACAGTACCAGATCATTCTTTGTTGTTCCTCTTCTATATTAGTGTTGAGACAGACTGACCTTGCAGTCTTGTACATGTAACAAATATATATATATATATATAGACACACACACTCAACACTCTCTCTTTCCCGCTATCTCTGTCTCTCTCTTTCATTCTCTCTCTCTCTTTTTCATTCTCTCTCTCTCTCTGGGTGTGTCAAGGAAAATACCATCCCGCCCCATCTGAACTTGATTCTCATGCAATGTTTCGTGTTTTCTCATCCTTGTTTCTGCCTGCCCGTGTCGGCAGAACTCATGTTTTCACCATCACAAACTGAAGTTTCTTTTGGACGACTTGTTATTGCTTTTATGCTTGAAAAATAAAAAAAAGAAATATGTTTTAATATGACCTTTGTTAAGGATTTTGTTTTCTTGCTTCTTTATGGGTCTTGCTGTCTTAAATCTGAAAGGACGAGAGCATTTCGTCCAGGATTGTTGTCTCTTGACTGTTGATTTACTTGTTAAACAAGTGTCATGGCTGAGAGAGAATGGTATCTGCCTGGCATTCAGAAGGTACTGGGTTTGATATCAGCATAGACAGGGCTGGGAATTGCTTTCAAGAACCATTGACGTCACTCACACCCTGATCTCTCTGGCAGTGATTGGATACCCAGCCTTCTTAGATAAAGGCAAAAAGCAGGAGATTATGTAATCAAAGTTGTCCATATTAAAAATATCACGGCAGTTGAACATTGCAAAGTGTAGACCATAAGACACTGCCCTGGCAAAATACGATGTTGTTTTTGGTGCTTTGAACTGGAGCATAGTCCATAAACATGTTACTACTACTAGTGCACTGGACTGATTTGTGTGTGTGGATTAGCTTTTAATATTACCAGTGTCCCTCGCCATCAACCGAGAGCCCTTATTAACTAAAAATAGACCAATGTGTCATTGTGATGACTGCCTCAGCTGGTGCCTATGGATGAATCTCTTATTCACTGTCTTCATGCAGGAGGAGATCTACTTTGATCTGGGACAGACTTTTAAAAATGTTGCTTATACCTTACAGGACGTTGCAGTCCACACCAGCATTTTTTTCAGCTGCTGTTGATGTACTTGGTAAGTTTTACTTTCAGAAGTTTGCCATTGCTTTCTGAACGAGCGGCTCCCATACCAACACGTTATAACAACGCGACACGGTCTGCTGCACAAATCGATCGCAGCTGAGTTTCGAACGCCTTGTAAGCGGCTCACGAACCGCGTTCGCAAGCTTGTGGTCACGGAGACATTTGATCTGGGACAGATTACCAAACGATTATTGGCCTTTATAAAAAGGCCTGACAAAAATTATATATAAATTGAGATTTAAATGTATATTGTAGCATTGAAAGATAAGAAATAAGTCATGGGATGTCAACGGAAAGTAGCAATATGGGTTATAAATATTCATGTATCAAAAATATAGCCACATTATTTATAAGATGTTTAACATTATATCAAGTTTCTTAAAAAATTACCATGACATCCCTTTAATTTAAGAAGACATATATAAATTATATAAAAATTGAAGAAAATTACTACAATTCTTTATATCACATAATAAATATATTACATTTCGAGTTATTTCCCTTGCAATAACTTATATTGTTATGTCCCTTAGTTAGTCGACATAGCATCCTCATTATACATCGAACCATTCAGTCCATAAGTGCTCGGATCCCCTCCTCAGTAAATCCTGCAGCGTGTAGCGGCTAACGACACCAGTTCTGTGTTGGTTTATCAATCTTCTTTGGCTTCCTGGTAGTGTTCTTGTTTGGCCACATCTCTTTTAACCGATTCAGCGCCGAGGGTTAATATATCGCCAAATATGTCCTCCCATTTGGACAGAAGAAAAAAATATCGCCATACTAGAGTCATTGTGTTATTTGTTTTGTTTCACAGTATCTTCCGTGCTCAGTGAACGGAAATGTACATTATAATATTTGTTCATTTGATTGTGTACCATGTATGGTCCAAACTTACGGTTTGTTTGGCACTGAATCAGTTAATTTGCTGTTCTCGCAATCTGACCATGGTTGCAAATTCGCATTTATCACTTGGTTGTAGCAAAAGTCTTACTTCTCGTAGAGCATTCAGAATGTCCGTCTGGTCCATGGCGCGTCCGCCCTCCACATTAGCCTTACCTGCGAGCTTGTCAGCCCACCCATTTCCTTGTAATCCCGCATGCCCTGGCACGAAGATGAAACTAATCTTTGCCAGCCGAAACCGCTCCAGAGACAACAACTACTATCTTCGGATCCACCCTGTCTCTATCCTCTTGAGCATGCTCATTGAGTCGCTAAGGACACATGCCCTGGTGAATGTCTGTGTCTCGAGCCATGTTATTGCTTTACTTACTACCATGACTTCCATAGTCAGGCTGCTTGTGGTCTCAGCAAATGCACCAAAGTCCTCCTTCACAATTCTCCCCCCGGCTCGCGCCGTAAAGACCCATGAGCTTCTCACATGTCGGACGACCGACCCATCTGTGTAAATGAACGTAAATTCACCGTCTAACGAATTCTCGAAAATCAATGCTTGTACTTCCGCCTCCACAGCAGCCGGATTTTCTTGTCTGCATTTTCTGTCTAGTTGGATGCAAACTGAAAAGGACGCACATAAATCTGTTGGCAGTTATACCCACCCCTCGCCAGGTTCTAAGTCCTCCAGTAAACACCTGTTGAAGAATGTCTTCGGCTTGACCCATCCACGACTGTCAGGGTGTTGGGGAATGTAGGTACAGGACATAGAGAGGACAAGGGACAGAATATAGTCAGAACGACAGAGATAACGACATACAGGACATAAATAGGGACATCTACAGTATAGCCGATGGAGTAGAGACAGGACATACGTCAGTACACAGAGTGGTCCTAAGACAGGACATCTACATGACAGTAGATGAAGTGGAGACAGGACTTAGGTGGGGACACAGACGTGTCATAGACAGGGCACCGGCGGGACTAGGCCGGGTGATAGGAGGGGATGTCAGTTCGCGGGACACTGCCCTGAACGGAACAAACGTGAATAGACTGAATAACCTAGCCTAGCACGGACAGACTGCAGTACGACGAGACTGCTAAGACAGCAAAGGGTTCACAAACGGCACGGGGTCCAGCCCGACAAGTCCAGCCGTCCAGCTTGGGAACGCCAGACGGGACCCAGACAGTTTCAGGGGGGGGGGGGACGCTTGTGTTTTCCGAGAGTGAATGCATAGCTTTGCGGGAGTGCTGGTTTGAAGATAGCGAGTGTAGGACTTGTGTACTTGACTGTGTGCTATCAGCGTATGTAAGGCGGCATTTGTATATCTATGTAATGAAGTCACCGCCTGTGTATACTATGTAATTGTGATCAGGTTCGCCTGAATAAAATGAGAGAAGTACCATATGCACGACTGATGTTTCTTTGAGTGTGTATGAAGGAGTTATAGTACCCGTGCGAGTGTAAGACGCTGACAGGCACACTTAAAGTGGTGTCAGAAGTTTGTGAATGAATCCACCGCCTGCGTGTATAAAGTGGTGTCAGAAATTTTTGAATGAATCCACCGCCTGCATGTGTAAATTGATTGAATCCAAAGCCTGAAGTTGAGAGAAAGAACGGAATTGCGTGTGTAAGTAAGCTTAAATTAATTAAAACCTACGTAAGAACTTAATGGTGAATGTCGAAAGAAATATGTGAAGATTGATTGAAATTGAAATTTACATTTGATGAATTATTATGCATCATGTTTTCAGGGTGACGTTTCAGTTGATGTTCCACGGCTGTTGAAGACTACAATACATACTAACACGACAGAAGACAAGACGACTGACAAAACCTACAAATATATATTACGCATTTAATTCCTCTCCTCTGAAAAGTGGACTTGACAGACATAAATTTTGAGTTTCTTGTTGTTGTCTTGTTCCTGATACTAATTTTTGTTTCTCTACACTCCAGAAGTAGAGAGTAAAGTTGATGCCAACGGCCTAGATCTGTAATAAACTTGAGCAGAGAATCATCCTCCATGCACGGTGAAAAACCACAAGTGTACAGAAATCAGATAATTACCCCATTTTTCGACAGTGTGTGTTAAAGTAGCACCTTATATTTTTATTACGATTGCTGTAAATCAAACATCTGTATTATTGCATTGCATGTTATACATTAAATTATTTGTAAACATTGTGATTGGTGAACATAACCTGTAACTATGTCAACTTTGAAAGAGTGCATTGAGGCAGGGAAAGATTTAGGATACACGGGGGATAAATTAGAAGAATGGGCAAAGAAAGAATATAAAGAACATAAAGATAGAAAAGCTGCGAGTGAGAAAGAAGAAAGGGAAAGGAAAGCTGCTGCAGAAAAAGACGCAAAAGATGCAGAGAGGGAAGAAAGAGCACAATAACGCTTACATAAGAAAGAGTTAGCAGAAATTGAAGCAAAAAACAAACAGATAGAACTAGCTGAAGCTAATAAACTTAAAGAATTAGAGTTAGCAGAAGCGACCAAATTAAAGAAATTGAGGCACAGACCCAGTTAAAAATGAAAGAACTGGAAGTCGAGTCACAAGTGCATATTGCAACTACAAAGATAAAAAGTAAGGAAGAGGAAAACAAGTACAATAAGTATAAAGGCATAGTTAAACCATTCTGCCAAAGCGACTCCATTTCTGCATGGTCTGAGAACTTCGAGTTCCAGTTAAAGTACCAAGAAGTTCCGAAAGAACACAGGGCCATGATCTATATGAAAAATCTCTTAGGGGAGCATTTGAAGCTAATAGAATCTATTCCACAAGAACTGAGGAAAGATTATGACTATATACACCAACGTATCATGCAGCACTTTTTGTTAGATGCACCAGGGTATCAGGTGCAGTTCTCTAAGCTAAAACCAAAAACAAATCAGACATTCATTGATTACGCTTCTCACGTGCATGGTGTATATAATAAGTGGCTGGACGTTGCAAAGAAAAATAAGCGCTATGAAAAGCTAAGGGATTTAATGATAATGGACAAAATTATGTCATCAATTCCAAGCCCTTTTGCAAAATGTTTACAACACTCTGATGTTGAATCGTTAGAACAATTAGAAAAGAAAGGGTCGGCTTATTTTTCGTCCAATAGGGGACATCTTTAGTTCAAACAGCGAAGAAAATAATATAGTAGCAGCAGCAAACGCTAAATCACAAAAACCATTCAAATACAAAGAGAAACAAAGATCCAGTGCACCAGCATGCCCATACTGTAAATTTTCTCATTTGCAATTTGAAATGTGTGATGCAAACCCTGGTTATTCAGCTCACTTGGATATGATGGTAAGAAAACAGCAAGGTAAAAGAGAAACTTACCGGCGTGCTGTTAGATGTTTTTTTTTAAAAATCTTACGGGCATTATAGCTCTAGATGTCAAGGTCGCCAGAGATTAAGAAGTGTGAATGCAGTACTCATTGATTATTCTTCTGAAAGCGAATGTGAAGATGAAAGAACGAAAGATATTACAGATAATGCTCTTGCAGCAATAGATATTTTCAATTATGATAGATGCAAAACATGTCATAAGTTCCACGAGGATGGTATTTTGAAATGCGGACATACAATCCCAATTGCCAACGAAAATGCCAATGCAGCAATGTCCGAGATAGGAAAATTAACCTTCCACCAAGGGATGGTTAACAACAAGCCTTGTCAAATCTTGCTTGATTCCGGATATACTTTAATTGGTTTTTAAAAAAAAAGAGTTCGCTAACGCAGAAGATTACACAGGCGAGTTTGTGAATTGCCGAACATTTTCAGGCAATGTGGAGAAATATCCACTGGTCACAGCTCGCATTAGTACACCCTTTCTTACAGGCATATTTAAGTGCAATTCTTTGCAACCCCTGTACATACCTAATTATAGGGTGCTTACCGGAAGTAAAATACCGCACGTGCAAAGAAATTAATGCATGGGAGAAAAAGCATATGAAAAGAAAACCAGTAATGAAAGTAACCACCACTAAAATAAGGAATTAAATAACCACGAACAACAACCGAGATTTACAGATTCAAGGGACGCTACTGTTCAGAACACAACAAAACAACATGAAAGGGTACATAACATAGACTCTTTTCAGGCAAATTATTGTGACGCTATAAACAAAACTGTTAAAAACCAGACTACGAAACCGACAAAAAGTTGCATTAACAGTATAATTTAATATGTTCATGATTATGTTTCCACCGATTAATAGAATAGGCATAGACAGTACCAGATCATTCTTTGTTGTTCTTCTGTATTAGTGTTGAGACAGACTGACCTTGCAGTCTTGTACATGTAACAAATATATATATATATATATAGACACACACACTCAACACTCTCTTTCCCGCTATCTCTCTCTCTCGTTCTCTCTCTCTCTCTCTCTCTCTCTCTCTCTCTCTCTCTCTCTCTCTCTCTCTCTCTCTCTCTCTCTCTCATTCTCTCTCTCTCTCCCTCTCTGTGGATGTGATAAGGAAAATACCATCCCACCCCATCCGCCCATGATTGCTCGATTCTCATGCAATGTTTCGTGTTTTCTCATCCTTGTTTCTGCCTGCCCGTGTCGGCAGAACTCATGTTTTCACCATCACAAACTGAAGTTTCTTTTGGACGACTTGTTATTGCTTTTATGCTTGAAAAATAAAAAAAAAGAAATATGTTTTTAATATGACCTTTGTTAAGGATTTTGTTTTCTTGCTTCTTTATGGGTCTTGCTGTCTTAAATCTGAAAGGACGAGAGCATTTCGTCCAGGATTGTTGTCTCTTGGCTGTTGATTTACTTGTTAAACAAGTGTCATGGCTGAGAGAAAATGGTGCCTGCCTGGCTTTCAGAAGGTACTGGGTTTGATATCAGCATAAACAGGGCTGGGAATTGCTTTCAAGAACCATTGACGTCACTCACACCCTGATCTCTCTGGCAATGATTGGATACACAGCCTTCTTAGATAAAGGCAAAAAGCAGGAGGTCATGTAATCAAAGTTGTCCATATTAAAAATATCACGACAGTTGAACATTGCAAAGTGTAGGCCGTAAGACACTGCCCTAGCAAAATACAATTTTGTTTTTGGTGCTCGCTTGCTTTGAACTGGAGCATAGTCCATAAACATGCTATAGTATGTCCACATTTGTTTGTCGCAATATAAACATCCATATCTCAGTAACCAACTGAAGGAAAATTATGAGATTTAGTATATAACCTTATCATTATGTCCACCCAACAAAAAAATTTTTGTTCTGGAGATTTTACAGCAGATTTCAAAGTTTGTTTATATGCGGTATATAATTTATGGGTCTGAGATGAAATTCATAATTTTAAATGTATTACAGCGTAGCCAGACAATCAGCACTCAATGTTGAATATTGTAGTGTTTTGAAGGGATTGGCCTTATGCCAAATACCCGCGTTGTTCAAACTAGAACTGTTCAGAGGTGTCTCAAAATGTGGGTTATTTCATGAAACCTGATTAATATGTTTTTTTTTTTTTTTTAAATCTTACCACTTATAGCTAACGTTGAAATGTGTGAATATTTTTCAATGGGATGTAATGCGAAATTGTACACTTCAAGAATCGCTATGAAGTTGTACACATATTTTTGTCAAGAAGCTGATCGGAGGAAACTGTTTTATATTATTACAAATTCCGAAAAAAGAACAGTGCATGCATTGGGTTTGAGTCGATGGGTGCAAGAATCGGAAATGAAACCACCATGCAATAACAAAACGGTAGGTAGAAAGATTATTGTAGACAGCTTTGACAAAGATGTCATAAGGCGAGCTATTATAAAAATGCTTTTAAAAGTCGACAGGGTCGACTTCATTGCACCGGGTTCTATCTCATATGGCTCGGTCTCTTTCCGCAGCGCGAAAAGCATCGCACAAAGCACGAACTCCGCAGCTCTAGCGACGACCCACAGAATTCTCCGAAAAATTTAACTCGTGAACCGAAGGATGCGGCCCGGAATCGAACCTTCGATCTTTGGAGCCCGAGTCAAAAGGCTTGACCACTTCGCCATGGAGACTCCTAAAATTATAAAAATTTAGGATTTTATATCCAGGATTATCCAGCATTATACAAATTCTGGATGCCAAAGAAAAAGTGACTGTAAGAAAACTTAGGGTTTGGTTAAGAAAGAACAATAACATACAGCTATCCAAAACAACTTTGTTGAAAATTATAAGGACATTATCTTCACTTTTTTCCTCCGAAGTCGGAGAGTGTCTGCCTGTACGGCGAGGAACCACCAGTCTGCACACCAATAAGCCAGACATGGGACAACGGATACTCACGCAAACCTCAGGTCCTGTATGACATCACACTGATGTTGGACAACAGGATGTCTTCATCCGACATATAGGACTTCGCGTTGGAGCTCAAGCCAACGAACACAAGCAAGCATCTTCACTTTTTGAAAGTACAAGGGCGGTAGAAATATTCTTTGCGAGCAACTGCATTTAGGAGCCTTGAGAAGCAGATACCTACGTGAAATAAGGGAAATGCACAAAGAAAATTATGACATAGTGTATTTGGATGAGACGTGGATCAATGCGCACCACACAAGTGAAAAGGAATGGCAATCAATGGATGGAAAGAAAAGGCGTTATGTGCCCAGTAGTAAAGGACAGCGTTTGGTCATAGCCTATGCTGGTAGTACTCATAATGGCTTACTACAGATTGCTGGGCTCGTGTTCGTATCAAAGCATACAGACAATAGGGATTATCATAATGAGATCAATGGTAATGTATTTAGAGATTGACTCGAGAATACAGTACTTCCATCCCTTGATAGACTGTCTTGTCTAATCATGGACAATGCATCATATCACAATGTTGTTGCCCAAGAAGACAAAATACCTACGGCATCAGGCACAAAGGAAGCAATAAAGATATGGCTCCGAAGGGAAAATATACCATTTCCAGAAACATATTTCAAGCTACAGTAGTTGTCCCTTGTAAAACAGGCGCAAAAAAGCAAGAAATTGATAGAAGAGCATGGCCATAGGTGCTTGAGACTTCTGCCGTATCATTCTCATTTAAACCCTATAGAACTTGTGTGGGCTAAAATTAAAGGACAAGTGGCAACTGCCAATACTACATTCAAATTGTCTGACGTCAAGTCCGCGCTATTAAATATTGATAAAAGTTACTGGACAAAATGTGAGGACCATGTGTTGAAAGAGGAAGAGGACTATTGGAGAAAGGATGGATTGAATTTTATGCAACCGAGAGCAATCATCAACCTACTGGAATCGTCCGACACAGATTAAGGTCTGAGCAGATCGCAGACCTTAATTTACGTACACACTTACTGGGATATTTTGCTCCAACTATTCAGACGAATTGCAGGCCTTAAACATTACAGCATCAGCATAATGTCAATGCCAACAGTTTGTATTCCACAGTGATGAATTTTCAATTCCGCAAGCCCTCATCGGTGACAAACAACTGGTATTGAAAAAATAAAAACACACACACACACACACTAAACGCATTGAATACCAACAGAAGAGTAATATTGCGGTGGAAACTGACATATTGTGGCATAACAAGAAACGTGAGAGCAAACACATTGTCAAATTAGGGGACAACACACGTGCATACGAATCAATATATAAACTTCAATGAAAAGAGGACCAACATCTTGTCGTTAAGAAGAAAGCCCACTACAGAGACACTGACAACTATTTTCATAGTGCAAAAAAGGTAATCATGTTCCGTCTCTGAACAGTAAACAGCAGAGTAGACAATCTTTCACGAAGACTCAAAGCGGGTCTGTCACCCATGTGTACGTGTGAACAAACTACACAGACAGCTGAACAGATCCTTAAAAATGGAAACATGATGACTAAATTGCGGCATCATTTCTGGTCACTCCATACGCACAGCTATTTGGAAGCTTTCACAAACTCAATATAAAAAGCTAAATGCATCCTAGTAACATGAATACTTGTGTACAATTATTAACCAGCAGCTGAATAAACAAGAAAGAAATGAAAAATAAGGTAAGAAATATATTCCTTCTACTTTCCTGTCAATTTACACATTATTTACCCCATACCTCTATACATTCTCTGTCTTTACTAATATTACTCATTGCACCCCTCTCGGGAGTCTCCGTGGTGAAGTGGTCAAGCCGTCTGACTCGGGCTCCGAGGGTTGTATGTTCAATTCCTTCATTTCACGAGTGCATTTTTTTGGAGAATCCAGAGGGTCGTCGCTGGAGATACGGAGGTAGTGCTTTGTGCCATGATTTCCGCCCTGTGGAAAGAGACTGAGCCATACGGGATAAAAACCCGTTGCAATGCTACTTTAAGCTACTTTTTTATTGCACCCATTCCCATACGAATCTGGCTACGCCTTGTACTTGTGTCCTTACCAGAAATAACGTGGTTTACTGTAAGACTAGTTTGTTAGCGTGCATTCACTACATTTTCCCCAAAACATCAAAGAAATGTCGCCGCTTTCAATGATTTAAGTTGCTTTTGGACCTATCAGAAGACATATTCCTTGGGTGGGGGTCAATATAAGACGGCTGGAAAAATTTCATAAGGATGCAACAGACAGTTTTCAAAATAATTGATCGTGATTGAAGGCATTCTTTTCGGGACATACTATAATACTTCTAGTGTACTGGACCGATTTGTGTGTGTGGATTAGCTTTTAATATTACCAGTGTCCCTCGCCATCAGGCGAACCCACTCCGACTTCAGAGATAACACTCCAGCAAAATTTTTAGGAAAGAAAGACCTACCCATGGGTGAAAAGAACCTATTACCTTGACAACGCTGACTTTGAGTTGTTTAACTAGGTGTGACATGGTCCCCTCACAAGAGGAACAGGGAAGCAGGTTTACCGGTACAGATCATAGTTTTAACATTTATATTCACATTATAAATGGTAGTGAAGAGAATATTTCAAATGTACAACCAGAACAACACAAAACACAAATTTCAATAGAAATGATCTCATCATGAATGTTGGAACAAAAATTTCAATAGAAATGATCTCGTCGTGAATGTTGGAACAAAAATTTCAATAGAAATGATCTCATCTTGAATGTTGGAACAAAAATTTCAATAGAAATGATCTCATCATGGATGTTGGAAAATATCAGCACTACATTGTGGCTTCCCATAATATATCACTAAGGACTGCGAACGCGGTTTGTAAGCCCGTATACCCGGGTTCGAAACACGGCGGTGCTGGTTTTTTCGAAAAAGGTATAGGGGCCGGTCGTTCAGAAAGCAATGGCAAACTACTGAACATAACATTTGCCTAGTACATCAACAGCAGCTGAAAATGCTGGTGTTGACTGCAACGTCCCGTAAGGGATACGCAACCAATTATTTTTTTTTACTTTAACTACATTCAGGTTGACATCTAAACGTGTATGAAGAATTACGTAGACTGCCACACTTCTTACCACAGGACAGGTATGTCGATAGTAAAAGCGTCCCAGAGGCATGAAATGGAATATTCCTTGGCCAGCAAATCCATTACGTGGAAAGTCCGAATCAAAAGCTCATTGTGCAGGCGTCATCAAAGGTGGAAAAAGCGTCCCAGTGGCACGAAATGGAATATTACTTGGATAGAAAATCCATTACGCGGAATCCATTACACATATCACAAACAGGTCTACCCTGGTAGACTGGTAAAAAAAAAAAAACCGGTCCTCACCGGATCTTGAACCCGAGACCCCCAGCACTCAAGGCGGACACCATACCTCGAGACGGTGAATATTGGAGCGAATGATGGGTAATGTGATCTTGGCCTTTTGGCTAAGATGATCACAGGACACACAGGGGCGGACTGACCTAATGAGGTGTTTTTAGCCCCGGGGGGAACCGAGAGCCCTTATTAACTAAAAATAGGCCAATGTGTCATTGTGATGACTGCCTCAGCTGGTGCCCATGGACGGATCAGGTGCATATAGGTCCGCTCTTATTCACTGTCGTCATGCAGGAGGAGATGTACTTTGATCTGGGACAGACTTTTTAAAATGTTGCTTATACCTCACAGGACGTTGCAGTCCACAGCAGCATTTTTTCAGCTGCTGTTGATGTACTAGGTAAGTTTTACTTTCAGAAGTTTGCCATTGCTTTCTGGACGAGTGGCTCACATACCAACACGTTATAACACAACACGACACGGTCTGCTGCACAAATCGATCGCAGCTGAGTTTCGAACGCCATGTAAGCGGCTCACGAACTTTTGGTCACGGAGACCTTTGATATGGGACAGATTACCAAACGATTATTGGCCTTTATAAAAAGGCCTGACAAAAATTATATATACTTTAGAATGCAATTTTAGACATAGTAGCATTGAAAGATAAGAAATAAACCATGGAATGTCAACGAGTAGCAATATGGGTTATAAATTTTCATGCATAAAAAATATAGCCACATTATTTATAAATTTTTTAACATTATGTCAAGTTTCTCATAAAATTACCATGACATCCCTTTGATTTAAGAAGACATATATAAATTATATAAAAATTTAAAAAATTACTACAATTCTTTATATCACATAATAAATATATTACACTTCGAGTTATTTCCCTTGCAATAAACTTATATTGTTATGTCCCTTAGTTAGTCGACATATCATCCTCATTATACATCGAACCATTCAGTCCATAAGTGTTCGGATACCCTCCTCAGTAAATCCTGCAGCGTGTAGCGGCTAACGACACCAGTTCTGTGTTGGTTTATCAATCTTCTTTGGCTTCCTGGTAGTGTTCTTGTTTGGCCACATCTCTTTTAACCGATTCAGCGCCGAGGGTTAATATATCGCCTAATATGTCCTCCCATTTGGACAGAAGAAAAAAATATCGCCATACTAGAGTCATTGTGTTATTTGTTTTGTTTCACAGTATCTTCCGTGCTCAGTGAACGGAAATGTACATTATAATATTTGTTCATTTGATTGTGTACCATGTATGGTCGAAACTTACGGTTTGTTTGGCACTGAATCAGTTAATTTGCTGTTCTCGCAATCTGACCATGGTTGCAAATTCGCATTCATCACTTGGTTGTAGCAAAAGTCTTACTTCTCGTAGAGCATTCAGAATGTCCGTCTGGTCCATGGCGCGTCCGCCCTCCACATTAGCCTTACCTGCGAGCTTGTCAGCCCACCCATTTCCTTGTAATCCCGCATGCCCTGGCACGAAGATGAAACTAATCTTTGCCAGCCGAAACCGCTCCAGAGACAACAACTACTATCTTCGGATCCACCCCGTCTCTATCCTCTTGAGCATGCTCATTGAGTCGCTAAGGACACATGCCCTGGTGAATGTCTGTGTCTCGAGCCATGTTATTGCTTTACTTACTACCATGACTTCCATAGTCAGGCTGCTTGTGGTCTCAGCAAAAGCACCAAAGTCCTCCTTCACAATTCTCCCCCCGGCTCGCGCCGTAAAGACCCATGAGCTTCTCACATGTCGGACGACCGACCCATCTGTGTAAATGAACGTAAATTCACCGTCTAACGAATTCTCGAAAATCAATGCTTGTACTTCCGCCTCCACAGCAGCCGGATTTTCTTGTCTGCATTTTCTGTCTAGTTGGATGCAAACTGAAAAGGACGCACATAAATCTGTTGGCAGTTATACCCACCCCTCGCCAGGTTCTGTCCTCCAGTAAACACACCTGTTGAAGAATGTCTTCGGCTTGACCCATCCACGACTGTCAGGGTGTTGGGGAATGTAGGTACAGGACATAGAGAGGACAAGGGACAGAATATAGTCAGAACGACAGAGATAACGACATACAGGACATAAATAGGGACATCTACAGTATAGCCGATGGAGTAGAGACAGGACATACGTCAGTACACAGAGTGGTCCTAAGACAGGACATCTACATGACAGTAGATGAAGTGGAGACAGGACTTAGGTGGGGACACAGACGTGTCATAGACAGGGCACCGGCGGGACTAGGCCGGGTGATAGGAGGGGACGTCAGTTCACGGGACACTGCCCTGAACGGAACAAACGTGAATAGACTGAATAACCTAGCCTAGCACGGACAGACTGCAGTACGACGAGACTGCTAAGACAGCAAAGGGTTCACAAACGGCACGGGGTCCAGCCCGACAAGTCCAGCCGTCCAGCTTGGGAACGCCAGACGGGACCCAGACAGTTTCAGGGGGGGGGGGGGGGACGCTTGTGTTTTCCGAGAGTGAATGCATAGCTTTGCGGGAGTGCTGGTTTGAAGATAGCGAGTGTGGGACTTGTGTACTTGACTGTGTGCTATCAGCGTATGTAAGGCGGCATTTGTATATCTATGTAATGAAGTCACCGCCTGTGTATACTATGTAATTGTGATCAGGTTCGCCTGAATAAAATGAGAGAAGTACCATATGTACGACTGATGTTTCTTTGAGTGTGTATGAAGGAGTTATAGTACCCGTGCGAGTGTAAGACGCTGACAGGCACACTTAAAGTGGTGTCAGAAGTTTGTGAATGAATCCACCGCCTGCGTGTATAAAGTGGTGTCAGAAATTTTTGAATGAATCCACCGCCTGCATGTGTAAATTGATTGAATCCAAAGCCTGAAGTTGAGAGAAAGAACGGAATTGCGTGTGTAAGTAAGCTTAAATTAATTAAAACCTACGTAAGAACTTAATGGTGAATGTCGAAAGAAATATGTGAAGATTGATTGAAATTGAAATTTACATTTGATGAATTATTATGCATCATGTTTTCAGGGTGACGTTTCAGTTGATGTTCCACGGCTGTTGAAGACTACAATACATACTAACACGACAGAAGACAAGACGACTGACAAAACCTACAAATATATATTACGCATTTAATTCCTCTCCTCTGAAAAGTGGACTTGACAGACATAAATTTTGAGTTTCTTGTTGTTGTCTTGTTCCTGATACTAATTTTTGCTTCTCTACACACCAGAAGTAGAGAGTAAAGTTGATGCCAACGGCCTAGATCTGTAATAAACTTGAGCAGAGAATCATCCTCCTATGCACGGTGAAAAACCACACGTGTACAGAAATCAGATAATTACCCCATTTTTCGACAGTGTGTGTTAAAGTAGCACCTTATAGTTTTATTACGATTGCTGTAAATCAAACATCTGTATTATTGCATTGCATGTTATACATTAAATTATTTGTAAACATTGTGATTGGTGAACATAACCTGTAACTATGTCAACTTTGAAAGAGTGCATTGAGGCAGGGAAAGATTTAGGGTACACGGGGGATAAATTAGAAGAATGGGCAAAGAAAGAATATAAAGAACATAAAGATAGTAAAGCTGCGAGTGAGAAAGAAGAAAGGGAAAGGAAAGCTGCTGCAGAAAAAGACGCAAAAGATGCAGAGAGGGAAGAAAGAGCACAATAACGCTTACATAAGAAAGAGTTAGCAGAAATTGAAGCAAAAAACAAACAGATAGAACTAGCTGAAGCTAATAAACTTAAAGAATTAGAGTTAGCAGAAGCGAACAAATTAAAAGAAATTGAGGCACAGACCCAGTTAAAAATGAAAGAACTGGAAGTCGAGTCACAAGTGCATATTGCAACTACAAAGATAAAAAGTAAGGAAGAGGAAAACAAGTACAATAAGTATAAAGGCATAGTTAAACCATTCTGCCAAAGCGACTCCATTTCTGCATGGTCTGAGAACTTCGAGTTCCAGTTAAAGTACCAAGAAGTTCCGAAAGAACACAGGGCCATGATCTATATGAAAAATCTCTTAGGGGAGCATTTGAAGCTAATAGAATCTATTCCACAAGAACTGAGGAAAGATTATGACTATATACACCAACGTATCATGCAGCACTTTTTGTTAGATGCACCAGGGTATCAGGTGCAGTTATCGAAGCTAAAACCAAAAACAAATCAGACATTCATTGATTACGCTTCTCACGTGCATGGTGTATATAATAAGTGGCTGGACGCTGCAAAGACAAATAAGAGCTATGAAAAGCTAAGGGATGTAATGATAATGGACAAAATTATGTCATCAATTCCAAGCCCTTTTGCAAAATGTTTACAACAGTCTGATGTTGAATCGTTAGAACAATTAGAAAAGAAAGGGTCGGCTTATTTTTCGTCCAATAGGGGACATCTTTAGTTCAAACAGCGAAGAAAATAATATAGTAGCAGCAGCAAACGCTAAATCACAAAAACCATTCAAATACAAAGAGAAACAAAGATCCAGTGCACCAGCATGCCCATACTGTAAATTTTCTCATTTGCAATTTGAAATGTGTGATGCAAACCCTGGTTATTCAGCTCACTTGGATATGATGGTAAGAAAACAGCAAGGTAAAAGAGAAACTTACCGGCGTGCTGTTAGATGTTTTTTTTAAAAATACGGGCATTATAGCTCTAGATGTCAAGGTCGCCAGAGATTAAGAAGTGTGAATGCAGTACTCATTGATTATTCTTCTGAAAGCGAATGTGAAGATGAAAGAACGAAAGATATTACAGATAATGCTCTTGCAGCAATAGATATTTTCAATTATGATAGATGCCAAACATGTCATAAGTTCCACGAGGATGGT
The DNA here is from genome assembly GCA_014155875.1 of Cepaea nemoralis. Taxonomy (NCBI): domain Eukaryota; kingdom Metazoa; phylum Mollusca; class Gastropoda; order Stylommatophora; family Helicidae; genus Cepaea; species Cepaea nemoralis. Next base: position 160,639 of record JACEFZ010028325.1, read on the forward strand.
ATTTTGAAATGCGGACATACAATCCCAATTGCCAACGAAAATGCCAATGCAGCAATGTCCGAGATAGGAGAATTAACCTTCCACCAAGGGATGGTTAACAACAAGCCTTGTCAAATCTTGCTTGATTCCGGATATACTTTAATTGGTTTTTTAAAAAAAAGAGTTCGCAAACGCAGAAGATTACACAGGCGAGTTTGTGAATTGCCGAATATTTTCAGGCAATGTGGAGAAATATCCACTGGTCACAGCTCGCATTAGTACACCCTTTCTTACAGGCACATTTAAGTGTGTAATTCTTTGCAACCCCTGTACATACCTAATTATAGGGTGCTTACCGGAAGTAAAATACCGCACGCGCAAAGAAATTAATGCATGGGAGAAAAAGCATATGAAAAGAAAACCAGTAATGAAAGTAACCACCACTAATAAGGAATTAAATAACCACGAACAACAACCGAGATTTACAGATTCAAGGGACGCTACTGTTCAGAACACAACAAAACAACATGAAAGGGTACATAACATAGACTCTTTTCAGGCAAATTATTGTGACGCTATAAACAAAATTGTTAAAAACCAGACTACGAAACCGACAAAAAGTTGCATTAACAGTATAATTTAATATGTTCATGATTATGTTTCCACCGATTAATAGAATAGGCATAGACAGTACCAGATCATTCTTTGTTGTTCTTCTGTATTAGTGTTGAGACAGACTGACCTTGCAGTCTTGTACATGTAACAATATATATATATATATATATATATAGACACACACACTCAACACTCTCTTTCCCGCTATCTCTCTCTCTCGTTCTCTCTCTCTCTCTCTCTCTCTCTCTCTCTCTCTCTCTCTCTCTCTCTCTCTCTCTCTCTCTCTCTCTCATTCTCTCTCTCTCTCCCTCTCTGTGGATGTGTCAAGGAAAATACCATCCCACCCCATCCGCCCATGATTGCTCGATTCTCATGCAATGTTTCGTGTTTTCTCATCCTTGTTTCTGCCTGCCCGTGTCGGCAGAACTCATGTTTTCACCATCACAAACTGAAGTTTCTTTTGGACGACTTGTTATTGCTTTTATGCTTGAAAAATAAAAAAAAAGAAATATGTTTTTAATATGACCTTTGTTAAGGATTTTGTTTTCTTGCTTCTTTATGGGTCTTGCTGTCTTAAATCTGAAAGGACGAGAGCATTTCGTCCAGGATTGTTGTCTCTTGGCTGTTGATTTACTTGTTAAACAAGTGTCATGGCTGAGAGAAAATGGTGCCTGCCTGGCTTTCAGAAGGTACTGGGTGTGATATCAGCATAAACAGGGCTGGGAATTGCTTTCAAGAACCATTGACGTCACTCACACCCTGATCTCTCTGGCAATGATTGGATACACAGCCTTCTTAGATAAAGGCAAAAAGAGTTGTCCATATTAAAAATATCACGGCAGTTGAACATTGCAAAGTGTAGGCCGTAAGACACTGCCCTGGCAAAATACAATTTTGTTTTTGGTGCTTAGTCCATAAACACGCCACTACTTCTAGTGTACTGGACTGATTTGTGTGTGTGGATTAGCTTTTAATATTACCAGTGTCCCTCGCCATCAGGTGAACCCACTCTGACTTCAGAGATAACACTCCAGCAACATTTTTAGGAAAGAAAGACCTACCCATGGGTAAAAAGAACTTATTACCTTGACAACGCTGACTTTGAGGTGTTTAACTAGATGTGACATGGTCCCCTTGCAAGAGGAACGGGGAAGCAGGTTTACCGTTACAGATCATAATTTTAACATTTATATTCACATTATAAATGGGAGTGAAGGGAATATTTCAAATGTACAACCAGAGCAACACAAAACAAAAATTTCAATAGAAATGATCTCATCATGAATGTTGGAAAATAGCACTAAATTGTGGCTTCCTCAGTCTTTACGAGATTAATAACAAATGTAAACCCGACACCCCACATTGTGCCAACGGCTTTGGGCAGAGGCACGCAGTTGGGAGAGTACAAGCCTACCCTTGTGTGGGGAAATGCAACCTAAAGATTAAATGTCATGGTAGGGCAGACTAGGCCCTAAACCTTGGTCAGCAACCGGTTAAGGATAAAGGCTCCAAAAGGCAAACAGTTAGAGCATTGCTTTGTTGGTCTGGCAGCTTCTGCAGTTTGTGACGAAGCGTATTGGTGTTACCTTTCCTCTGGAGTAAACTAGGCAGGTCAAGAGAGGGATAATACTGCTTGGGCAACACATGGTCTCTGAATTCAGCCCACGCTTTGTTCTTTGGAGTGGTATAACTCCATTTTACAAACAATCGTCTATCTAAACAGCAAGATGCCTGTATGGTGTACTCAAAAACAGGTGGCATATAATGCCAATGGAGCGTTATATATATATATATATATATATATATATATATATATATATATATATATATATATATATATATATATATATATATATATATATATATATATATGTATGTATATATATATCTTGCTAAGGGTGTGTGACATGTTAGGACTGTTGCCATGTTAAACATCATGGTGGTTTGGATAGAACAGTGATCAACAGGAGTGGTTTCCTAGAAGAAGCGGCTGGACTGATTTTCGTGTGTGATGATCAGCTTTCCCTATTACCAGTGTTTCTTGCAATCAGGCAAACCCACTCTGACTTCAGAGGTACTTGTAATTTACATCCACATTTTAGTCCGAACTGGCTAGTGTAGGGGTTTAACCCACTACCTTGGCATCAGCACACTAAATGTTCAAGAACAAGTGCTCTTATCCATTCGGCCATGCTGACCTGGATAATCTTAGAGCGCAGCCTGTCATACAAATATCACGCTTATAAAACTATACCGCTTAAAATTGCACCGGGATTTATCCCATATGGCTCGGTCTCTTTCCGCAGCGCGGAACGCGTCGCACAAAGCACGAACTCCGTAGCTCTAGCGATGACCCACGGGAGTCTCCGAAAATTGTCACTCGTGAACCGAAGGACGCGGTCCGGAATCTAACCCACAACCTTCGGAGCCCGAGTCAAACGGCTTGACCACTTCGCCACGAACCGCGTGTCACCCCTCTGCCGTGTGTCCACCTTGGTGGACCGAGGTAGAGGGACTTGCGTGTTCCAATGATCCCACGAGCTATGCCGACGGTAGCACAGCTACTGGTAGGGCCTCCCATGTCGGACAGGTCAAGGGAGAGGGACCAGTCGGGAACGGGAACGGACAGGTCAAGGGAGAGGGACCAGACCAAGCGACACACAAACCTGCTGCCTTGTAGGTAGACTGGGGACAGTCAAAGGCTAGTGAAAGCATCCCGAAAAATGCTTGTCGAAATCGAATGTACTGAGCCACAGGCTTAACAAAGCAGTGCAACGTAACTTAATCAATCCATGATGCCACAGATGAAAATTAATCGTTATGGTGCTAATCCCGCGAAGTCCCATCAGGCGGTGATAGTGCCGTGCCCCCTGCCTTGAGGGGGTCCACCCATGACTACTGGTGGTCACCTTCCCCTGTGCTGTGGAGTCAAGGCACAGAGGAGTAGGTTAAGAGCTATTGACCAAACACCCCGGACACTCAAGATACTACAGTGGAATATCGAAGGAATTTCTAACAAGAAAGTCTCCCTAACAAATCGTCTTCATAAAGATAGAATAGATGTTGCATGTATTCAAGAGACACACCTCAACGCCAGTCGCAGATTCTCAGTCAGAGGATATCAGGCCACACGTTTCCAACACGAAGGACACAAAGTTTCTAGGGTTTCTTGCATGGCGTTTCCGGTTGTTATTATTATTATGGTCGCGTGCCGTATATTTTGGCTCTGTTATTTGGCGTGGTGTTCATTAGTCTTGCCTTGAGCGCGGCATCTGTGGTACTGACTGCATGTCGCTCGGTTTTGTAACTCTGCCTTTATTCTTTTAGGGTCGCCCACGGGCCGACTTCCACGTGGTTAGATGGCATTTGTCAATACCTCAGCACAATGACTGTTTCCATAAACTGGTTAACTGTGGTTTCTATACTACACACGATGACGAGCAGAACGCAACTATCACACAACAAAACTGCAGCGACGTTTTCACAGTTATATTGACTACAAAATAGTTCATGTATTCCATCACTTATTCGACATCACACTCATCTCTAACAATAATAAAAGGCGGCATAGTATATATAAGCCGTGCTTGTCTTCTAGACGTAGTGCGTCTGTCCCACTCCATAATTTATTCAGTTGTTTTAATCTTTGAAAAGCTGGGACAGATTACCAAACGATTATTGGCCTTTTATAAAAGTCCTGAAAAAATATATTAGAACATTATATGTAGAAACCCACACGTTATAGATAACAACAAAAATTACATAAGATATATAGAGAAAATTGAAAAATATAGCCATAATATTTACATAATTTCTACACATATCTCAAACATATTATAAACTTGCCTATATTATTTATATCTCACAAAGAACTATACAACTTATATAAAATTTGAGACTAATACTACAATTCTTTATATCTTATATATATCAATTGCGATCTCCGTCTGTCTGTCTGTCTGTCTGTCTGTCTGTCTGTCTGTCTGTCCGTATGTCCTTTATGCGCTCGCGAACGGCCCATCCGATTGAGATGAAATTTTCTACACGTCTTCCTTTCATTCCAGTGCAGCCCACTGTCATATTTTTTTAGTGTGAAATCGGCTGCTTACCCAATATTATTTCATTTTTCAATTTTTCATTATAATTTCATATATCTCAGGGGACTTAACTCTGTAAAAGTTATTTCAAGGGGCATAACTTTTCTGTATAACTTATAGTCATATTGTGGCATCGTTTTCAAAGATTTATAAACTCTTTGTCCATAGTTATGTACCGGCATATGAGTTATAATAAATAATGATACAATCTGTAAGGCATTTTCAAAGTTTTCATAAAAATAATGCATAATGCATAACATTGTAACTCATCTTTTTTTGCTTAAAGAATGAATAAATAATAGTTACCTTATCTCTATCAAGTTTGAAGATTTTATATTTCTTTACACTGTCGCCAACTCTAAGAAGACATGGAACAACTTCAGCCATTATTAAAACTACAGGCATATGCGTTATATTCCTCCTCCTCCTCCTCTCCCCTCCGCCACCTCCTACCCTCTTCCTCTTCTCCTCCCCCTCCTCCCTCTCCCTCCTCCCTCCTCCTCTTCTCTCTTTCTCCTCCTCCTCCCTCCTCCTCCCTCTTCCTCCTCCCAGCTCCTACTCCTCCTTTTTATTCTTCTTCTGCTGCTGCTGCCGCTGCTCCATTTACCCAAGTTAATTGTTGGGGAAGATGTAAAGATCTTTCAAGTGCTCTTTCTAATGCTTTTTGTAAGTTGGTCTTCGTTTATCTAAGATTGTTCTAACTGCAACCAATAAATGATTAGACAGACAGACAGACAGACAGACAGACAGACAGACAGACAGACAGACAGACAGACAGACAGACAGACAGACAGTCGGGAACGGGGACTTATATGACTACTCATATGAATTAAATGAGATGCTCCCCATCAGGGGCTGGGCGAAGCCGGGCCGGATCAGACAGATAGACAGACAGATAGACAGACAGACAGATAGATAGATAGTCGGGAACGGGAACGTGAGCTTATATGACTACTTATATGAATTAAATGAGATGCTCCACACCAGGAGCTGGGCGATGCCGGGCCGGGCCGGGCCAGACCGACCGACCGACCGACCGACCGACCGACCGACCGACCGACCGACCGACCGACCGACCGACCGACCGACCGACCGACCGACCGACCGACCGACCGACCGACCGACCGACCGACCGACCGACCGACCGACCGACCGACCGACCGACCGACCGACCGACCGACCGACCGACCGACCCCGACCGACCGACCGACCGACCGACCGACCGACCGACCGACCGACCGACCGACCGACCGACCGACCGACCGACCGACCGACCGACCGACCGACCGACCGACCGACCGACCGACCGACCGACCGACCGACCGACCGACCGACCGACCGACCGACCGACCGACCGACCGACCGACCGACCGACCGACCGAACCGACCGACCGACCGACCGACCGACCGACCGACCGACCGACCGACCGACCGACCGACCGACCGACCGACCGACCGACCGACCGACCGACCGACCGACCGACCGACCGACCGACCGACCGACCGACCGACCGACCGACCGACCGACCGACCGACCGACCGACCGACCGACCGACCGACCGAACCGACCGACCGACCGACCGACCGACCGACCGACCGACCGACCGACCGACCGACCGACCGACCGACCGACCGACCGACCGACCGACCGACCGACCGACCGACCGACCGACCGACCGACCGACCGACCGACCGACCGACCGACCGACCGACCGACCGACCGACCGACCGACCGACCGACCGACCGACCCGACCGACCGACCGACCGACCGACCGACCGACCGACCGACCGACCGACCGACCGACCGACCGACCGACCGACCGACCCGACCGACCGACCGACCGACCGACCGACCGAACCGACCGACCGACCGACCGACCGACCGACCGACCGACCGACCGACCGACCGACCGACCGACCGACCGACCGACCGACCGACCGACCGACCGACCGACCGACCGACCGACCGACCGACCGACCGACCGACCGACCGACCGACCGACCGACCGACCGACCGACCGACCGACCGACCGACCGACCCGACCGACCGACCGACCGACCGACCGACCGACCGACCGACCGACCGACCGACCGACCGACCGACCGACCGACCGACCGACCGACCGACCGACCGACCGACCGACCGACCGACCGACCGACCGACCGACCGACCGACCGACCGACCGACCGACCGACCGACCGACCGACCGACCGACCGACCGACCGACCGACCGACCGACCGACCGACCGACCGACCGACCGACCGACCGACCGACCGACCGACCGACCGACCGACCGACCGACCGACCGACCGACCGACCGACCGACCGACCGGACCGACCGACCGACCGACCGACCGACCGACCGACCGACCGACCGACCGACCGACCGACCGACCGACCGACCGACCGACCGACCGACCGACCGACCGACCGACCGACCGACCGACCGACCGACCGACCGACCGACCGACCGACCGACCGACCGACCGACCGACCGACCGACCGACCGACCGACCGACCGACCGACCGACCGACCGACGGACCGACCGACCGACCGACCGACCCGACCGACCGACCGACCGACCGACCGACCGAACCGGACCGACCGACCGACCGAACCGACCGACCGAACCGACCGACCGACCGACCGACCGACCGACCGACCGACCGACCGACCGACCGACCGACCGACCGACCGACCGACCGACCGACCGACCGACCGACCGACCGACCGACCGACCGACCGACCGACCGACCGACCGACCGACCGACCGACCGACCGACCGACCGACCGACCGACCGACCGACCGACCGACCGACCGACCGACCGACCGACCGACCGACCGACCGACCGACCGACCGACCGACCGACCGACCGACCGACCGACCGACCGACCGACCGACCGACCGACCGACCGACCGACCGACCGACCGACCGACCGACCGACCGACCGACCGACCAGACCGACCGACCGACCGCCGACCGACCGACCGACCGACCGACCGACCGACCGACCGACCGACCGACCGACCGACCGACCGACCGACCGACCGACCGACCGACCGACCGACCGACCGACCGACCGACCGACCGACCGACCGACCGACCGACCGACCGACCGACCGACCGACCGACCGACCGACCGACCGACCGACCGACCGACCGACGACCGACCGACCGACCGACCGACCGACCGACCGACCGACCGACCGACCGACCGACCGACCGACCGACCGACCGACCGACCGACCGACCGACCGACCGACCGACCGACCGACCGACCGACCGACCGACCGACCGACCGACCGACCGACCGACCGACCGACCGACCGACCGACCGACCGACCGACCGACCGACCGACCGACCGACCGACCGACCGACCGACCGACCGACCGACCGACCGACCGACCGACCGACCGACCGACCGAACCGACCGACCGACCGACCGACCGACCGACCGACCGACCGACCGACCGACCGACCGACCGACCGACCGACCGACCGACCGACCGACCGACCGACCGACCGACCGACCGACCGACCGACCGACCGACCGACCGACCGACCGACCGACCGACCGACCGACCGACCGACCGACCGACCGACCGACCGACCGACCGACCGACCGACCGACCGACCGACCGACCGACCGACCGACCGACCGACCGACCGACCGACCGACCGACCGACCGACCGACCGACCGACCGACCGACCGACCGACCGACCGACCGACCGACCGACCGACCGACCGACCGACCGACCGACCGACCGACCGAACCGACCGACCGACCGACCGACCGACCGACCGACCGACCGACCGACCGACCGACCGACCGACCGACCGACCGACCGACCGACCGACCGACCGACCGACCGACCGACCGACCGACCGACCGACCGACCGACCGACCGACCGACCGACCGACCGACCGACCGACCGACCGACCGACCGACCGACCGACCGACCGACCGACCGACCGACCGACCGACCGACCGACCGACCGACCGACCGACCGACCGACCGACCGACCGACCGACCGACCGACCGACCGACCGACCGACCGACCGACCGACCGACCGACCGACCGACCGACCGACCGACCGACCGACCGACCGACCGACCGACCGACCGACCGACCGACCGACCGACCGACCGACCGACCGACCGACCGACCGACCGACCGACCGACCGACCGACCGACCGAACCGACCGACCGACCGACCGACCGACCGACCGACCGACCGACCGACCGACCGACCGACCGACCGACCGACCGACCGACCGACCGACCGACCGACCGACCGACCGACCGACCGACCGACCGACCGACCGACCGACCGACCGACCGACCGACCGACCGACCGACCGACCGACCGACCGACCGACCGACCGACCGACCGACCGAACCGACCGACCGGACCGACCGACCGACCGACCGACCGACCGACCGACCGACCGACCGACCGACCGACCGACCGACCGACCGACCGACCGACCGACCGACCGACCGACCGACCGACCGACCGACCGACCGACCGACCGACCGACCGACCGACCGACCGACCGACCGACCGACCGACCGACCGACCGACCGACCGACCGACCGACCGAACCGACCGACCGACCGACCGACCGACCGACCGACCGACCGACCGACCGACCGACCGACCGACCGACCGACGACGACCGACCAGACCGACCGACCGACCGACCGACCGGGACCGACCGACCGACCGGACCGACCGACCGACCGACCGACCCGACCGACAGACCGACCGACCGACCGACCGACCGAACCGACCGACCGACCGACCGACCGACCGACCGACCGACCGACCGACCGAACCGACCGACCGAAACCGACCGACCGACCGACCGACCGACCGGCCGACCGACCGACCGACCGACCGACCGACCGAACCGACCGAACCGACCGACCGACCGACCGACCGACCGACCGACCGACCGACCGACCGACCGACCGACCGACCGACCGACCGACCGACCGACCGACCGACCGACCGACCGACCGACCGACCGACCGACCGACCGACCGACCGACCGACCGACCGACCGACCGACCGACCGACCGACCGACCGACCGACCGACCGACCGACCGACCGACCGACCGACCGACCGACCGACCGACCGACCGACCGACCGACCGACCGACCGACCGACCGACCGACCGACCGACCGACCGACCGACCGACCGACCGACCGACCGACCGACCGACCGACCGACCGACCGACGA
>JACEFZ010028326.1:0-238541 GCA_014155875.1 Cepaea nemoralis
CTTCTTCCTCCTCCTCCCTCCTCCCCCTCCCTAAATACGTACGTAAATAGATAATGATGATGATGATGATGAAAGAATCCCCGAACCACAACGTTAGGAAAAGCGAAGAAAATGACGTGACTACACAGAATCGTCACACGGCAATCATCATCATCATCATCAAGTGCCGTGCCGGCTGGCGTAGGCATTCATGGCTCTCCATAGATCTCGGTCTTTGGTTTTCTGGATCAACTCTGCTGCTGATACCCTCCTCCTCCTTCTCTTTCCCCCTCCTCCTAATCCCTCCTCCTCCCTCCTATTCCTCCCTACTCCTCCTCCTCCTCTCTCCGCCTATCTCTTTCTCCCTCCTCCTCCCTCTACCTCCTCCCTCCTCTTCCTTCCTCCACATCCCTCCTCCTCCCTCTTCCTCCTCCTCCCTCCTCATCATTCCTCCTCCTCCCCCTCCTTCTCCTCCTCCTTCTACCTCTTCCTCCCTCCTCCTTCTCCCTCCACCTCCTCCCTCCTCCTCTCTTTTCCTCCTCCCTCCTACTTCTCCCTCCTTCTCCCTCTCCCTCCTTCTCCTCCCCCTCCTCCTCCTACGTTCTCCCCTCCCTCCTTCTACCTCCTCCTTCTCCCTCTTCCTCCTCCCTCCTCCTCCTCCTCCTTCTTCCTCCCTCTTCCTCCTTCCTCCCTCTTCCTCCTTCTCCTCTTTCCCCCTCCTCCTTTTAATCCCTCCTATTCCTCCCTACTCCTCCTCCTCCTCTCTCCGCCTATCTCTTCCTCCCTCCTCCTCCTCCCTCCTCCTCCCTCCTCCACCCTCTTCCTTCTCCCTCCTCCTACTCCTCCTTTTTCTTCTTCTTCTGCTGCTGCTGCCGCCGCTCCATTTACCCAAGTTAATTTTTGGGGGAATATGTAAAGATCTTTCAAGTGCTCTTTCTAATGCTTTTTGTAAGTTGGTCTTCGTTTATCTAAGGTTGTTCTAACCGCAACCAATAAATGATTAGACAGGCAGGCAGACAGACAGACAGACAGAGAGGGAGGGACAGACAGACAGATAGTCGGGAACGGGAACTTATATGAATTAAATGAGATGCTCCCCATCAGGGGCTGGGCGAAGCCGGGCCGGGTCAGACAGGCAGGCAGACAGACAGACAGTCGGGAACGGGAACGGGAACGGGAGCTTATATAACTACTTATATGAATTAAATGAGATGCTCCACACCAGGAACTGGGCGAAGCCGGGCCGGGTCTGCTAGTCTTATATATAAATTGCGATCTCCGTCTGTCTGTCCATATGTCCTTTATGCGCTCGCGAACGGCCCATCCGATTGAGATGAAATTTTCTACACGTTTTCCTTTCATTCCAGCGCAGCCCACTGTCGTATTTTTTTTTCTTCTTCCTCCTCCTCCCTCCTCCCATTCCCAAAATACGTACGTAAATATATGATGATGATGATGAAAGAATCCCCGAACCAAAACGCTAGGGAAAGGGAAGAAAATGACGTGACTACACAGAATCGTCACACGGCAATCATCATCATCATCAAGTGCCGTGCCGGCTGGCGTAGGCGTTCAACTCTGTTGCTGATATATATGCCTCCATGCCACGGCAATATCAATAACAATTCATCTTTTATGTGTAAGGAAGTTATCTACAGTCGTGTAGAAGGGAAGAACAATCAATGGAAGGACCGAAATCACAGAACCTAGACGAGTATGAATTCGGAATGGCGAACTCCCTCCTCCTCCTGCCTCTACCTCCTCCCCTCCTCCTCCATCTATCTCCTCCCTCCACCCTCCTCCTCTTCCTCCTCCCTCTACCTCCTCCCCCTCCTCCCTCTCCCTCCTCCCTCTTCCTCTTCCTCTCCCCTCCTCCTCCATCCTCCTCCCTCCGCCTCCTCCCTCCTCCCTCCTCCTCCCTCTACCTCATCCCTCCACCTCCTCCTCTTCCTCTACCTCCTCCCCCTCCTCCTTCTCCCCCTCCTCCTTCTCCCCTCCTCCTTCTCACCCTCCCTTCTCCCTCTCCTCCTCCTCCTCCCTCTCCTCCTCCCTTCTCCTCTCCTCCTCCTCCCTTCCTCCTCCTCCTCCTCCTCCTCTCCTCCTCCCTCCTCCCCCCTCCTCCTTCCTCCACATCCCTCTTCCTCCTCCTCCCTCCTCATCATTCCTCCTCCTCCCCCTCCTCCTTCTACCTCTTCCTCCCTCCTCCTCTCTCCTCCCTCCTCCCTCCTCCTCCTCCCCCACCTGCGTTCTCCTCCTCCTCCTTCTCCCTCCTCCTCCCCCTCCTCCTTCACCCTCCTCCCTCCTCCTCCTCCTTCTCCCTCCTCCTCTCCTCCCTCCTCCTCCTCCCTCTTCCTCCTCCTCCTCCTTCTCCCCTTTCCCCCCTCCTTCTCTTAATCCCTCCTCCTCCCTCCTATTCCTCCCTACTCCTCCTCCTCCCTCCTCCTCCTCTCTCCGCCTATCTCTTCCTCCCTCCTCCTACCTCCTCCACTCTCTTCCTCCTCCCTCCTCCTCCCTCTTCCTCCTACTCCTCCCTCCTCCTACCTCCTCGCCTCCTCTTCCTTCCTCCTTCGCCCTCCTTCGCCCTCCTCCTCCCTTCTCCTCCTCCCCCTCATCCCTCCTCCTTCTTCCTCCCTCCTCCTCCCCTCCTGCCCTCCTCCTTCCTCCTCCTCCCTCTCCTTCTCATCCCTCCTCCTCATCCCCCTCCTCCTCTCTCCTCCTCCTCCTCCCTCTACCTCCTCCCTCCTCCTCCCTTCACATTCCTCCTCCTCCCTCTTCCTCCTCCTCCCCTCATCCTCTTCCCTCCTTCTCCTCCCTCCTCCTTCTCCCTCTTTCTCCCTCTTCCTTCTCCCTCCGCCTCCTCCCTCCTCCCACTCTCTCCTCCTCCCTTTCCCTCCTCCTCCCTCTCCTCCTCCTCCTCCCTCCTCCTCCTGCGTTCTCCTCCTCCCTCCTTCTCCCTCCTCCTCCCTCTTCCTCCTCCTCCTTCTCCTCCTTCTCACTCTTCCTCCCTCTTCCTGCTCCCTCCGCCTCCTCCCTCCTCCTACTCTCTCCTCCTCCTCCCTCTCCGTCCTCCTCCCTCTCCGTCCTCCTCCCTCCTCCTGCTGCGTTCTCCTCCTCCCTCCTCCTCCCCTCCTCCTCCACCCTACTCCTCCCTCCTCTTCCTAATCCCTCCTCCTCCCTCCTATTCCTCCCTATTTCTCCTGTCTCCTGTCTCCTCCTCCCTCCTCTTCCCTCCTCCACCTCCCCCTTCCTCCTCCCTCCTTCCATTTACCCAAGACAGACAGACAGACAGATAGTCGGGAACGGGATCTTATATGACTACTTATATGATTTAAATGAGATGCTCTCCGCCATGGGCTGGGCAGGGTCAGACAGACAGACAGACAGATAGATAGACAGACAGACAGACAGACAGACAGACAGTCGGGAACGGGAACTTATATGACTACTTATATGAATTAAATGAGATGCTCCCCACCAGGAGTTGGGCGATGCCGGGCCGGGTCAGACAGACAGACAGATAGATAGTCGGGAACGGGAACTTATATGACTACTTATATGCATTAAATGAGATGCTCCCCATCAGGGTCTGGGCGAAGCCGGGCGGGGTCAGACAGACAGATAGACAGACAGATTGTCGGTAACGGGAACGAGAACTTATATGACTACTTATATGAATTAAATGAGATGCTCCCCACCAGGGTCTGGGCGAAGCCCTGACGGGTCAGCTAGTAGTCTATAAAACAAACATATATAATTTTCTGAACGTCTATATATTTTTCAAATAACATCCTCAAACAGATAATTGCTTCTCTTGTGCCGCTGTTTTTGCTGAACCTAAATTGTTCTTCAGCTACTTCCTCATCTATTTTATTTTGAATTCTTTCTTGTATGACCTTGAGTAGTATCTTAATTATATGGTTCATTAAGCTAATAGTTATGAATTCCTCACAATCAACAGCTCTTGGCTTCTTGAGTATTATACAATGTTGGTTTATTGACACTGCTGTCCTAGAATAAATCTTCTGTGCACTCTGTCCATAATTTTTTTTTTTTAAATGTCGCTATTATCAATTATAATGTTTCCATCTTTTTCCTCTGATACAACCATTTCTTGTTATATTATTTTTTTTTTTTTCTCTTTGTAAATCTTTTTATATTTTCATGCAATTCTTTCGAGTTGTGTTTTATTTCTAGATCCTCTATTTCTTTGCATTTTTTCTACAACCTTTCTTCTTTGGCAACTGCACATGCCGGGGCCCATAAGGGAAGCAAAGAATAGCAACACTGTAGCCTACCACGCTTGTCGTAAGAGGCGACTAAGGAGGCTTGATGGTTCCGTCGCCCTGCTACTGAGTGAGTGCATGGCGCGACACTGTGAGCTGTGAGTTTCGTGTGAAGTGCTTTTGAATCTGCCCGATGTTTTTTGGAACGTGACTGCATGTTCGGAGCGATGGCAGATGGCTATGTCCCAGAGTTGACCGGTTTTTGCCTTATGCAGAAATGCGTGGCTGCTGGGCTTCTGGTTGACTGCCACTCCATCGACGATGAACTGTATTTCGTGGACTGTGTGGGTGAACATCTAGGAAACATCCAGATGGGAAAATGACTGCCGATTCCATCAGAAATTAACTGGGTGTTTTGTGGGGGACTATTGTGTTGACATTCTGGCGGCGGCATTATGCACAGTGTATCTGTGCGGGCTGTTGTTTGTCGAGACTCCTGTCTTTTCCACTTTTCACATTGGGCAGATGGGAGCATTTTGTGTGATATTCACTGACACAGGAACGGAGCATAATGGGGACGACCCGTTGCTGTGGAGTTGGAACTGCGACTAACTAACTAACTAACTAACTAACTAACTAACTAACTAACTAACTAACTAACTAACTAACTAACTAACTAACATATAACGTATTTGTCTATTAATATATACTCTGGAGTGTTCTGGAGTTCAATCCCCACCACAACAGTGGAAAGATGGTGTAATTTTCAAACTGCCTAAAAAGGGCGATATGTCTGATTGCAATAATTGGCGTGGTATCACTCTATTGTCAGTACCAGGAAAACTTTTTGTAGCATGTTACTTGAGAGATTGAAAAAGGCGATAGATGAAAGGCTCAGAGAAGAACAAGCAGGCTTCAGACCAAAACGGTCATGCATAGACCACATTTTCACCCTCAGAATAATCATTGAAGACTCCGTAGAATTCCAGTCGAAATTAATCACAAACTTTGTCGACTTTCAAAAAGCCTTCGACAGCATCCACCGTCCTTCACTTTGGAATCTACTTAACATCTATGGTTTTCCTACCAAATATACCAACGTCATAAAAATCTTTCTACAAAGAGACACGTTGCTGCGTAAGAACAGAAACAGGCAACTCTGACTGGTTCTCAGTCGAAACAGGAGTGGAACAGAGTTGTGTCTTATCACCGATGCTTTTTGGAATAGCTATCGATTGGGTCATGCGCAAATGCACAAGCAACACAAATATGGGTATTCATTGGGTTGACAAAATTCTAGAAGACCTGGACTTTGCCGACGACATAGTGCTTTTGAGTTCAGCACATCCGGATGCTCAAGAGAAAATAAACCACCTCCAAATGTTTCAGGGCAAATTGGTCTCCAAATTAACACCACAAAAACAAAGACTATTGATCTTACCAACAGTTCAGATGAGACCAAATTGAACAGCTACGTTCTTGAAAAAGTCAACAGCTTCACATACCTAGGAAGCAAAATGACATCCACAGGGGACTCAACACCAGAAATATCAACTAGAATCGCACTGGCATCTAGTGCCTTCAACAAACTGTCAAACATCTGGAAGTCAAAGACACTCAGCAAACACACAAAACTTAAAATCTTCAACTCTTGTGTGATTCCAGTGTTAACGTATGGATGTGAAAGTTGGAAATCAACGGTAGCTTTAGATAAAAAATTAGACAATTTTGAGAACAAATGTCTTAGAAGACTTCTAAACATCCACTGGACAGACTTCAGAACCAATTCGCAAATAACACAAGAGACTAAGCAAGATACAGTATCCAATTTCATAAGAAGACGCCGTTGGAACTACATCGGCCATGTACTCAGAATGGACAAGACAAGACTCCCCTACCAAGCCCTCATATGGTCACCGGTAGGGAAAAGAAAACGGGGAAGACCAAGAGAGACCCTGCGTAGAACCATCATTAGAGAAGGCTCATTCAATGGCCAAGTAAATATCCAAGATCTACAACAGATAGCAGCGAACCGCCAGGCATGGAGAGACAGGACTTCTGCCCTATGCGCCGCCTTAGGCTCAAGAGGAAAGACTAACTAACTAACTAAGTGTTCTTTGCTTTCTTTCTTTCAGTAATTTTGCTCAAGATTTCATCGGTTATCCATAATTGCCTGTTCATATTTACCTCCACTGGCAAGGTGATATTGCAGTCTGTAAACTGGGTTTTACACATTCCCACTTTGTATTAATTTCTTCTTCTTCTTCGTTCATCCGGAGTTTTTTTTCCGGACGTGATTGCGTTGTGCCTGTTTACAGCAGAGCTGCGTTCTTGCGCCGTTAGGCCGACACTTGTATTAATTTTATCCTTAGGATTTTCACCTCTATATAATATATTGTGCTATACTTTAAACGATTCAATCAATCATGTGCCATTCCGGAAAGCGTGGGCGGTCATGACTCGCCATTTCACTCGATCACCGGAATCGTGGATCAGCTCAGTCTTCCTGTCTCGTCCATACCATGTGGCCAAGCCAACCAGATATTTTCTTCTTTGTCTTCCTCTTGGTCTGTTCCCTTCGATCTTGCCAGTTTTCACTAAGTTCTCCAATCCATTTCTTCTCATAACATGTCCAAAAATTTTTGACTGTCTACGTCTAATTTCTCTAATCAATTTACGATTGTCATTTGTCTCCTGTAGTACTTGGTCATTGGTTTTTCTGTCTGTCTATGGTATTCTTTGCATTTTCCTCATATCATTTTTCAGAGGTATCTTCGATGTCCCTATTCCTGTGTTTTTAAGTTTTATTTGTAATTTTAAGACTACAGAATTGTGGTCAGAATTGATATCAGCACCGGGGTATGTTTTGGCTTTTTAAACATTGTTTTTAATCTATTTCTAGTCATAATGTAGTCAATTTGGTTTCTCGTTCTATCTCCATCGCTTTTCCACGTCAATAATAGTATCATCTTTTCTTCTGAAAATACAAATGAAGCTATGCGCATTAGTCTTGGGTGCACTAAAAAAGATGTCTCCTTGGTTTGCCTACCTACCATCCATCAGTCCATCTTGTGCCATGCCGATAAGCGTGGGCGGTCATGTTTCGCCATCTCACTCGATCACCAGAGTCGTGGATCAGCTCCGTGTTTCTGTCTCGACTATGCCACGTGGCCAAGCCATCCAGGTATTTACTTCTCGGTCTTACCCTTGGTCTCTTCCCTTCGATCTTGCCAGTCAGTTGTCACCAAGTTCTTCATTTCTTCTCTTAACATGCCCAAAAAATGTTGACTGTCTACGTCTAATGTCCTTAATCAGTTTACGATCTTCATTTGTTTCTTGAAGGACTTGCTCATATTTTATATATATATATATATATATATATATATATATATATATATATATATATATATATATATATATATATATATATACACACTAGCTGGGATCTATCTGTCTGTCTGTCTGCCTGCTTGTCTGTCTGTCTGTCTGACCCGACCCGGCTTTGCCCAGCTCCTGGTGGGGAGCATCTCATTTAATTCATATAAGTAGTCATATAAGCTCCCGTTCCCGTCTGCTTGTCTGTCTGTCTGTCTGACCCGACCCGGCTTCGCCCAGCTCCTGGTGGAGAGCATATCATTTAATTCATATAAATAGTCATATAAGCTCCCCCGACTGTCTGTCTGACCCGGTCCGGCTTCACCCAGTCCCTGGCGGGGAGCATCTCATTTAATTCATATAAGTAGTCATATAAGCTACCGTTCCCGTCTGTCTGTCTGTCTGTCTGACCCGGCCCGGCTTCCCCCAGTCTCTGGTGGGGAGGCATCTCATTTAATTCATATAAGTAGTCATGTAAGCTCCCGTTCCCGAATGCCTGTCTGTCTATCTATCTGACCCGGCGTGGCTTCGCCCAGCTCCTGGCGGGGAGGGTCTCATTAAATTCATATAACAAAAAAAAAATTAACTTAAGAATGTCCTTCCGCACACCATCCATTATATTTTTAATGAAAACTGTTTTTAATCACCTACATAACTACAGATAACTTCTTTAAACATAAAAAGATGAGTTAGAAAATTTTCACTATATAAATAGATGCATTATTTTTATGAAAACTTTGAAAATGCCTTAAAGATTATATCATTATTTATTATAACGCATATGCCTGTAAATAACTGTAGACAAAGAGTTTATACTTCGAAAACAATGCAAAAATCTATATATAAAATATATAGTAATGCTAATAAAAGTTATGCCCCTTGAAATAACTTTTCTAAAAGTTAAATCCCCGCGCTATATATAAATGATAATGTAAATTAAAATATTAATTTTAGTAAGTAAATAGCTGATTGTACACTAACAAACTATGACAGTTTGCTGCACGGGAATGAAAAGAAAACATGTAGAAAATTTCATCTCAATCGGATGGAACGTTATCGAACGCATCAAATACATCCCTACATACATTGGCTTTATATATATATATATATATATATATATATATATATATATATATATATATATATATATATATATATATATATATATATATATCACTGATAGAGTGTCGATTTGTCTATTTGTCTGTAACAATATGGGACTTGCACCATGTACACAATGCGCCTCAAGGCGTACGTGATAGTCAAGGACCCGTTTACCCACCTTAAGGCGCAATGGACATATGGTGCTAGACCCATATATTTTATAGACTAATCAGCACTGGGTGGGTGACGTGGTCAGTTCTCGCCTGCAGCCTTTACTTCCTATGACATATCCTGGTACCCACATGAGGTTTTGTTGACCTAGAGTCCCAGTTTTAACATTCCGACTCCATACGGTTTCACGTCCATGACCACCGGCCTGGCAGGAGAGCTTCTAGCCATTTCGCTATCTCGGCCCTATTACTTTACTGTCGCTATCATCATATGTCATGCCGGTAACTGTGAATGGTCATGGTTTGTCATCTCACACGATACCAGTCTTTGGCCAGGTCAGTGTTTTTATTTAAATTAAGCATTGTGGCCGAGTCATTCATCTCTCTCTCTCTCTCTCTCTCTCTCTCTCTCTCTCTCTCTCTCTCTCTCTCTCTCTCTCTCTCTCTCTCTCTCTCTCTCTCTCTCTCTCTCTGCCTCATCCTTGATCTTTTCCCATCAATCTTGTCAGTGTCACTGAGTTTTCCGATTTATTTCTCATAACGCACCCAACCTTGACCATTTACGCCTAATTTCTCGAATCTGATTACGTTTTCCATTTGTATCTTGTATGACTTGCTCATTGATTTTTCTGTCCGTCGATGGCAGTCTTTGTGTTCTCCTCAGAAAGCTCATTTCAACTGTCATTAGATGTTTCTCAGCCTGTCTGATTATTGTCCATGATCCACATGGACTTAACAGTATGGGTTCTACATACCATTGAATACTTTTTGTCTCATTGCAATTGACAGCTGTTTATTGGTTAGTTTATTTTCCATCTTTCAACATGCTACTTTTGCATTAGCGATTCTTTTTCAAACTTCTTCAAGGTATCTTCCGTCAGATGTTATGATTGCCTGAGATAATGGTACAGGATTCACATGTTTAAGAATATTCCCATTTACTTGGATGTTACATTGCGGTATCACTTTCATCTTGGACGCGACCATTATCTCTGGTTTATTACTTTGCCAAAACTCTTTTGAAAGGCCAATGTGTATTTATAAAATAGCAATGGGTCATACTGAGTAATTTTTAAAAGCCATGTTCAACCCACCAGCTCCCGAGCATTTGCCCATAGCTTGGTGGATTCAAGTTAACATTTAATACCAAATCTCTCTCTCTCTCTCTCTCTCTCTCTCTCTCTCTCTCTCTCTCTCTCTCTCTCTCTCTCTCTCTCTCTCTCTCTCTCTCTCTCTCTCTCTCTCTCTACCGGGTTTACATTGCGCTGATAATGTTGGTTATAGTTTTGATCTTGGTGTACCAAACAAAAAAGACACTTCTTACCACGTGGTATGATAGCAAATAATGCTGAATCATAAATGATACAAAGATATCAAGTTGTATAGGTCTACTTTTCTTGACACAGTTTAGTCAGATTTTATCAGTATCACGAATGTTGCTTTCATTTCCCTTTATAAGCCTATACAAGTTTTTTTAATTATAAACAGTTCTTCAAATTTGTTGTTTGCTGTCAGTTTATCGAGTTCATTTACAGGTTAGTGGGAACAACCTTTGTATGTATCAACGTCAAATAAAACATCGCTCATGTATTAATACCGGCGTTTGGGGCTAATGGGTAGCGAACGCGTTTCGTAATCCAGCTTTCCGAGTTCGAAATCACATGCAGGCGATTTGGAAGTGGACGGCTGTGTTGATTTGTTAACACCGGTATGAGCGTCGATCGTTCAGAAAGCAATGGCTAACTATTGGCGTGAAAGTCTAGCAAATCACGAACAACCAAAGAAATAAAAAGTGTTGGAATTGAGTGTGACGTCTGTAAAAGACATGCAACAAACTGTTTGTTTTAATAATTTTGTTTCATTTTATTATATTTTTTAACTGTTAACTTTGGGTAGATTCTGGAAACTGCACAGATAAATGCGTAGAAAAGACCGGATGCAAATAGTTGAAATAGCGCGAGAGTTGCAGGAGACAGGAAACAAAGTGATCGACTGGTGCACAGTGATGGGTAATGTCATCAAACCCAGATAAGGCGTCTGTGATATGTTGCTCTCTGGACAGTAGCTGGCATCCTAAGTCTTACAATAAATTGCAGAGATGTTAAAACACGCACACACAAACAAACACACACACACACAGAGAAAGATAGAGAGAGAGAGAGAGAGAGAGAGAGAGAGAGAGAGAGAGAGAGAGAGAGAGAGAGAGAGAGAGAGAGAGAGAGAGAGAGAGGAGAGAGAGAGAGAGAGAGGGTAGACTGTGGTACCTGGGAATCACCTTAGACTGAGCCTGTCTTTCAGGAATCCCGTGGAAGCCAGGATTATGAGATCTAAGAAGGGACTTGGTACTCTGAAAATCATGGCAACAATGGACATGGAGCAAAGAATGGTGTTCAAACTCTATCAACATCTAATTCTCTTAGTTATTGAGTATAGATTGGGACTGCTCATACTGCCAAAGAGTCATCTTGTGAGAGTAGAAGGCATACAGAATGAAGCTACGCGTGTGAAATTGGATGCACAATGGACACGCGATACACGAGTGTATGCGAGGCATACCAGCCTCACAGACGATTACAGACAGACTCAACGTGCTGTGGGCTAGATCATATCTCCGAGTGGCTGCAGACACGGAGTATCCCCTGCAAAACGGCCTGGACGCAGTTAAGGACCAGAGGCTGATCAGAGGAAAATTATAGATGGCTCAGGCAGAGAATACAATCAGAGAAGTGTGCATATTTGAGGACATTGGGAGCCGAGAGGAGCTGGTCAGAATGCCAGTGGAAAAGTCAGACCATTGCAAGGTCATAATAACATTGGATCGGGAATGCAGGGAATGGCCCGCAGAATACACTGAATGGAAGGTGCAACAATTGATCCACAATAATTCGCGATCAGGTGATGTAATCATCGACATGGATGGCTCTGTGCTAAGAGATCAATGAAGTGCCTGGGGATTCGTGGTGAAGGTTGGTGGACGGGGTTTTGTAAAGGAGAGCCTGGTATATGATACCACAACATCTACTATGTGAATGTAGGTGGAAGGAGTCACGGCGGCGTTTCGCGTGTCGTAATTGTTACGGCCTCACAATATACGATAACAAGGTCAAGACAAATATGCTTCGGACAGGCTTCCTTTCAACAATAACAAATAGAGAGCATCTGTTGAATTCCCCCAACCCCAGGATATGCTGCTATGGTAGGAAACGAGCAGCCAGACAGATTGGATGGGTCTGCACCGCTCGGTGGGGAATTCGTGCATGATAAGGCAGATGTGGTTGGGACCCTTTGGAATCATATGTATAGAGCAGAAGAACAGATAGATCATCATGGCTTGGAGAGAATGGTGCTGCAGGGCGTGATCAGAGAATCTGACCGACACTCATAAATCCGAGAAAAGGCCAAACAGGCATATAATCAGATAGCTACTGGTACCATTAGTATTGGGACCTCTTCGCTGGCTATTGCAGATGAGAACGGAACCCATATGGGGATGTCTCGTGTGCTGTAATGTCATTTCTTGACCTAGCTCATCTCAATTTTTATTAACCACCATGGAAGTATGCGGAAATCGAATGGAAAAAAAAACACACACACACGCACGCACGCACGCACGCACGCACGCACGCACGCACACACACACACACACTTCCCAAATGTAAGCGTCTGTGTAGTCGCAAACTAGATTTATAGACATCGTTTCCATATAGCTTCATGGCAGTTTTGAACTGTAACATTTATTATGCCGTCACACTGGCACCGCCGTACTTGCCAAAAAGACATTCGTGTTTGTTTAGTTATTTGAAAGCTTGGTCACGATGACTTCTGTCGTAGATGATAGTGTTAGACACTTTGTGTTCTTTATTAAAAAAGGTGTGTAGGTTAGGCTGTCTTTACTACTCAATCAACTTTATCAGCAGAACCTGTTATATACTGAAACAAGGTTCACCATGTTGAGCAAACCATAAGAGAGAAGAAAATCCACCAGGACGAACATCTTTCAGAAAAAGAGAAAAGATTAAAAGATTGCTAAGAATCGGAAAAAGGGAAGAGGGGAGGTGTGGGGGGGGGGGGGGGGGGTGGGGGGGGGGGGGGGGCTCAATTGTTAATCCGAGACGATGGCATGTCGACCCTGTGGTCATAGATTCCAATCCACATCAGGGCGGATTTTTAAAACTGACCAGGGCTCCGAGGTCGACACGGCCTCAAATGGGTACCTGGAAGTGTCTTGGGAAGTGAAGGTGACCGCCGAGATACAGACCACATCAGCCCTGAGTGTCGATTGTTTTATACAAATATAAGTCTAGCACCATATGCCCAATACGCATAAAATATGTAAAAAATGGTCCCTTACATTTTATTTTACTGTTAACAGATTCAGTGACTAACAAAAAGTAGGCTTGGACCAAACAAAAATGGATGGCGGAAAATGGGAAGTGGTGTGTCATAGTTGTGATCTAAAGGTTCTTAATAGGGTAGAATATGTGTTGTATTATATATCAAAGTAAAGGAGGTTGCTTATGGACAATTACTGTATTTATATTTTAATTGCGACAACATTTCGCAATAACAACATTTCGGCGAAATATAAGCCCATGGCAAATACAGGAAGCTGCATTAAGGCGATTAACCATCCCATGGCACTAAATCAGACAAAGCGGGATGATTCACCTGGTAAAGAGGCCCTAGATGACTGAGATCTCATGGCATTCCTTTTGTTCGTCCATGGGAAACATATAATTTGAAGCTTGTATAATTCAATATGGTTGAGAAGACCACGGGAGAATACCTAGACCAGTACAACAATATCGTCAGTAGTATGTCAGGAGGTTTTTGCCCCCCCCCCCCCTTCCCCTGAAATGAGGGGAAATAAGGGTGAGTTTACCGAGTATTTCCGTATATAGCTCTATTTGACGTCATCCGACTCCCCCCAAAACCGACTCCCTAATGAGAATGTGGAGTCTAAGGGATATAACCCACGAATAACCAATCGACTCTTTTGCAATATTGCTTCCCTCTATTTTTTTATTTTTTTTAAAATTTAAAAATTGCATTGATTAATATGGCGGATATTATTGGTTGTCGTGGGCGGTGCGTAAACACTATCAACATACAGGTTTCAGATCGTTAAATGGAAACCTTATAAAAGTAAAGATGGTCGGTATTATTGATTGTAGTAAGTACGGCTTAGTGTCATCATTTTTAAGGGGTGGGTGAGTGGAGGGAAGGTTAGATAAACACACCATACGGGTTTCAGATCGTTAAATGAAAACCTTAAAATAGTAAAGATGGTCAATAGTATTGGTTGAAGTTGATATGGCTTAGTGTCTTAAACACTTGCATCATACACAGGGTTAGGGGTAGTGATTATGGTTATGGCTTACAGGTGGGGGTGTATAATAATGTAAATTATGTATAAAAACCGGTGGCGGGCGATCGGTGCGTGTGTGTGTAAGCGCGGGCGGCCGGGTGGGCGAGCGAGTGTTGTTTGACTGTGGTAGAGGAGTAATATATCAATAGTGTGTGAAGATGACGGCTTGGGTACGATAGGTGCCCTATTTCTAGCTGGTCATGCCTCGAAGTACACTTGTTCCTGCAGCGAGGTGCCGTTTCGAGGTGACAGGTTCAAATCCCAGGATAGGGTTGGAGGATTGCTGTTTCTGAGGGCAGACAATACGCGACTGGGCTGTTTTAAATCATATGTTTTACAATTTAAAGATGGTTAGAAAAGCGGTCGGTCGGTCGATCGGTTGAAGAGTTTAAAAAGTTAAAATTTTATAATTCAAAAAGTTAAAATTCAAAAATTCAGAAAGTTTAAAAACGTTTTTAAAAGCCAAAAAATTAAAGTTAAGGAGGCAACAAACTTAATAAATTAAAAAAAAAAATAATAAGATTTTAACAAGTTTAAGAAATTTAAACATTTCAAAAATTGTAAAATGTTTTGAAAAGTCATAAATTTAAAGTTAAAGGAGTAACAAGTTTAAAATGTTTTTTAAAAAATTTAAGATTTTAAAAAGTGTAAAAACAAATGAAATTTTTTTTTTTAAAGCAGAAATTAAAATTAAAGAAGTATCAAGTTTAAAACTGCAAAAATTCAAAAAGTTAAAATTAAGAAAGTTTAAAACATTTAAAAAGTTAAAATTTAAACAGTCTAAACGCGACTGGTTATAACTCGTTCCCCAACGTTGTGTTCTGAAGTCGATGGGTTTCACCTCCAATAATTTAAGGTCAGATCAGTTACACACCAGACATGTGTCTAATCAGCAGACCCGAAACAAATTAACCACATATACTATTTCATACTATCCCGTTATGGGCGTCAGAGAACTCGGATTAAGCGTCACAAATGTCCTAGTGTGTTTATCGGTCACCAGACCGACCACTGGCCTTGCAGTTTGATTTTAGGGTTATAATCCCGGAAATCTATTCACTAAATGTTGTTACAAACCTGGGCGTTTTCGTCAGTTCGAAGAGGCGGCAAAATCCTTGGGATTGCTATTGGTCTTGGCTGAATATATTTTAGACAACCTCTGAACAAACTGTAAATATTTTATGTAATGGTAACGATTGTATATCCCCCCCCCCCCCCAAGGTGCTTCCATTCATAGCTTCTAATTTTCTGAAAATATGATCAGTGTCTAAGATAGCTGGAATCCTTTCAGCCGCGCTGACCTCTATAGCGTCGCTTAGAAGCATCGGAGATGTGGTTTCTAAGACTAATATTGTGAATTCCTTGGACTGTCATTCTCGAACATACTCCGTGATCAATTCATCAAGATATTTTACTTATCTTTCCCTCAAACCACCAAGGTCTCCAGTTTATTTCTTCTCATCTTCGCTAGGCAGTCATCTGCAGTTTCTGGATTTTTCTGTCTGCCCATGGTAGTCTTTGTATTTTCCTTATAAACCACATGTTCACTGTCATTAGATGTTTTCACATTGTCTGCTCATTGCTTTATATTTCACATCCAGACAAAAGTACATATTCTATGTATCACTTCAACATTCAAATAAGAAAATATGATAACCAAATTATTAAAACTTTTGGCCAAATACGGAAAAATCTCGATCAAACATATAAAATGTAGGACAATTTGTTACCCAAACTATTAACACGTTTGGCCAAAATAAGAAATATCTCAACCAAGCTTATAAATAGTAGGAAAATTATACTCAAATCAACTAAAATGTTGACAAAAATAGGAAATATCGCAACCAAACTTATAAATATATCAACCTTCTAGAAAAGAACGTTACCCAAATTAGGAAAAAATGTTGGCAAATCATGAAATATTTAAACCAAACTTATAAATCTTTCGACCATGTAGGAAACATTTTTTGCCAAACTAATAAAAATGTTGGCCACATTCCGAAATAGTTCGACAAAACTTATAAAATGTAAGAAAATATGTTAGTAAAATCAAGAAATATGTCGACCGAAGTAATAAAATATGTAAAATGACAAACTAAGAAATATTAATGACAAAGTAAGAAACAAGAATGGTTACAAAAGTGAGAAAAATAATTGCCGAATTAAGAAAAATGATGGTAAAACTAATTAAATGTTGGCCAGAATAAGAAACATCTCAACCAATCTTATAAATATGTGGACAGAAATAAGACTATACTTTACCCAAATTAGGGAAATGTCCAAATTACGAGATATCTCAACCAAACTTATAAAAAATAGGAAAAAATTTTACCCAAACTATAGCAAACGGTTGCAAAGGTAGAAAAATTCATCCAAACTGATAAATATCTCACCAAATTTATAAAGATGTGGACCGAAATAAAATAAAAGTGTCTTACCCAAATTAAGAAGAATGTTGGCCAAGTTACGAAATAGTTTGATCAAACTTATTTTAAAAAACGTAGGAAAATATGTGGCCTAAATTAAGAAAATTTGTTAGCAAAATTATGACAAATGTTGACTAAATTAAGAAAAAGTATGGACAAACTAAGAAATATGTATGGCAAAAGAAGAACAATGTTTATCAAATTGAGAAAAATAATGGTCTAACTAAGAAATATATATGGCAAAGTAAGAACGATGTTTATCAAATTGAGAACAATTGATGGCCTCTTTAGACAAAATGTTAGACAAATTTAAATAAACTGATGATCAAAACAAGAAAGATATTAGCCAAATTTAGGAAAAATAATGGTCAAACTAAGAAATATGTCTCTAAAGATATCAGAATGTTGGTCACTATAAGACAAATGTTAACCAAATGAAGAAAATTATTAACCAAAGTGAGAAATACGTCGACCAAAGTAGGGAAATGTGTAGCCAAATGAGAAAAAAAAATGGCTAAATAAAAAAATATTTCAACCAAACTGATAAATATCTCATCCAAACTTATAAAAAGTAGGAACATTTGTTAGCCCAATGAAAAAAAAAAAATATTGGCCAAATAAAGAAATATTTAAACCAAACTTAAAAACATCTCATTCAAACTTATAAAAAGTAAGTACATTTGTTAGCTAAATGAGGAAAATGTTGGCCAAATATTTCGACCACACTTATAAAAAGTAGGGGAAAACAATAAAGTTAAGAAATATCTCAGCCAAACTTATAAAAAGTAGGAAACAATGTTAGCCAAATCAACTAAAATGTTGACCAGACTTATAAATATCTTGTTCAAACTTATGAAAAGTAGGAAACTGTGTTAATCAACTGTGAAAAAATATCGGCCAGGTAAATACATATTTAAATTGAACTTATAAATATGTCGTCCAAGCTTATTAAATGTAGGAAAATTTGTTAACCAAATGGGGGAAATGTTGGCCAAATGCAGAAATATCTCGACAAAGCTTAAAAAAAATTAGGGAAAAAATGTTGAAACAGTTAAGAAATATCTCAACCAAATTTATAAAAAGTAGGAACATTGTTTTGCCAAATTAGCTACAATGTTGATCAAATTAATAAATATCTGATCTAAACTTATGAAAAGTGGGAAACTTTGTTAACCAAATGTGAAAAAGTCAAGTGGTAAAGTAAAGACATATTTAATCTAAATTTATAAATATGTCGTCCACACTTATAAAAAGTAGGAACATTTGTTAACCAAATTAAAAACAAAATATTTCCCAAGTAAAAACATATATTAACCAAACTTATAAATATCTCTTCCAAACTTATTAAGAGTAGGGAAATTTGGTAACCAAGTGGGAAAAAAATATTTGCGAAGTAAAGAAATATTTCAACCAAACTTCTAAATATTTCTTCCAAACTTTTAAAAAGGTAGGAAAATGTGTAAACCAGACGTGAAAAAATATTGGTCAAGTAAAGAAATATTTCAACCAAACTTATAAATATATCGTCCAAACTTATAAAAAGTAGAAACATTTGTTATTCAAATGGGAAAAAGATATTGGCTAAACTAAGAAATATTTCAACCAAATTTATAAATGCCTTATCCAAACTTATTAAGAGTAGGACTATGTGTTAGCCAAATGGGAAAAATGTTGGTCAAATACAGACATAGTTCAACCAAACTTCTAAATATGACGTCCAAACTTATAAAAAGTTGGAAAATTTGTTAACCACAGTAATAAAAATATTGACCGAAGTAACAAATATTTCAACCAAACCTTATAAAAAGTAGGAACATATGTTGGCCAAACTAAGAAATAGGTATGGTAAATTAAGAAATAGGTCGACCTAAACGTATACAAACGGGTTACCCAAATTAGGAAAAATGTAGCTTCTGTAGTTATGTCAAGAGTGTCTTGAGCTTTTATCTTAAAAGGCATTTCACAATACATAATCATCAACGTCAGCACTTTCACCCTTTTATATTACCGAAAGCTTCGACTTACCATTCCAGAGAATCTACTAAAGAAGCACTTATAAGACTACTCACGCATCTCTCCACACTCTTGGTTTTTCTTTTTACAACAAAGTGTCTCTGTCTTTCATAGATAGCTTCACACAACTGTTCCATGTCACAGCACCAAGAACTCCAAACCTTCGTTGTACACGACTGGCACCTTGCCGTCTTGACAGATGATGGTTTGTAAAATGGGATTATCTCTCCATAACACAAAGCCTGGGCTAAATTTAGAGACCATGTGTTGCCCATGCAGCATGATCCCTCTCTCGGCCTGTCTAGTTTACTCCAGAGGAAAGGTGACACCAATACGTCTGGAACAAGACAAGCTGCAGAAGCTGCCGGATCAGCAAAGCAATGCTCTAACTGTCCGCCTGTCGGAGCTTCGATCCTAGACCAGTTACCAACCAAGGCTTAGTGCCTGATCTGCCCTGCCATGACATTTAGTCTTTAGGTTGCATTTCCTTATACCAGGATAGGCTTCTACATGATCCCCAACCCACTTCATCAGGGACCAACTTCATCAAGGAACATCTTTATCAGGGACCACATAGCCCAATTTATCAGGGACCACAGGAGTCACTTCATCGGGGACCAACTTCATCAGGGACCAACTTCATCAGGAACCACATGGACCACTTCATCAGGGATCTACTTCATTAGGGACAACTTCATTAGGTACGCACTTCATCAGGGAACCACTTTACTATGGACAACAGGACCACTTCACTGGGGACCCACTTCATCAGGGGTCACGGGACCCAATTCAACAGAGGCCAATTCAACAGGGACCACTTCATCAATTACCCACTTCATCATGCACCCACTCCATCAGGGGACCACTTCATCAGGGACACACTTTATCAGAGACCCACTTCATCAGGTCCCCCCTCCCCCCCCCCCCCCCCCCCCCCCCCCCAAGGAGTCTCCAGAATAATGTCACTCTTGGTCTGAACGACGCAGTCCGGAGAACGACCTTTAGGGAGACAAGGAGCCCCCCCCCCCTCCTCCAGCATATTAATTTAACTTAAGCTAGCTGTCCAATGAGTATATTTCTCTGTTGGTCAGTGTGTCTAGCTGACTATTGCATTCGTTTGGTTATGTTATACTCTCAGGTGAGCAATCAAGATGACAGGAAGAAACATTATGGATGACCGGTGTTACCATGGCTGTGTTTATAGTCATGGTCACCTCGTACCCACATGGGGCTCCAGACGGCGCATGCGCAACTCTGATTCCAACTTCCCATGGGCCATCCACCGCCACTGGCCCGTCACCATATATCTTACAGTTGTCCTCCTCTACGTATAGCCCGAACCAGGTTATTACAAGTAAGTATGTTATACTTGTCTGATCATCACTTGTGTTTACAGTAACATAACACTACCTACGGTTTTACATGTTTGGAATGATTGCCCCATATATATAGTAAATAATTGTACGTTTCTAAAAGTTATTTTGAGTGAATATATTCTCGAGGGGGGGGGGGGGGGGGGGGGGGGGAAGAGATACTAAACAACAAATGTATCATTTTTCGATGTAGTAAGCACTGTATTCAATGCAAGTCTTCCAGCGCCGATAAAGTGTTTAGATTCTTGTAAGGAACAATTCACTGGGGTCACGCTCGGTGTACCTGACCTGGTCGTGAACAGTCTTGTCACAAAAGTCACGGCGTTTTTGAAACTTCCTACGCCACTCATACACCTGCTGGACTCACAGGCATGCATCACCATACTGGACCTTCATTCGCCGATGAATTTCTATAGGTTTCGCCCCTACACTATTTTTGTTTTTAATGGATAAGAAACAGAACGCATCTCCACTTTGGTGCATATTAAAAGTGGGGCTGCCATTTTTAAACCGTCCTTATGACGTCACCGTGTTCGTCTGCACCGTGATGTCATGTCCTTAACACTGTTAACATCCTAAACAACAATACTGGCAGGTCACAAGACAATGGCATGGGTATTGTAATTTCTATCACACAGCGGTTGATGACAGGGTACTTGATGGTGCTGATGGTCGGGAGAAAAAGAAAAACCAGATGTCCGATACACTACCCCATTATGACGGGAAATCTAATATCCTTTGGTTCCAAACTTTTTTGCAAAATTCCACACAGGCGATGCGTACCCGCTCTACTTAAGTCAGAGGAGGCAGTAGTACTTTTATATCATTCCCTACATGTGTAATGTATGCATGGATAAACATTTGTATAAGCAGAGCTGAATGATAAATGAATAGTTTGTTGAGGGCGAGACGTGTGATAGCGCAATCCATCCATCATGTGCCATGCCGGTAAGCGTGGGCGGTCATGTTCTGCCATCTCACTCGATCACCAGAGTGAAAAGATTTTGGGTTAAATTCTTTGTCGACCTCCCTTCAGCATATCAAAACAGTGAGCTCAATGTTGGCAAATTGATTAACAGCGTGAGGGGCGGCTGGTCGAGTGGCTAGAATGCCGGGTTCTCCTTTGGGAGGATCCGGGTTCGAATCCCCCGTAAGGTGTGGATTTGTTCCTGTCGGGGGCAAAATTAAAACCCTAACCTGCACAGTTCATGGCGACTGCACCAACCAGACGGTCTTAATTCCTCAGGCTCAAGAGCCCCATGTGCCCCACTGCAAGGTATACAGACAGCAG
The DNA here is from genome assembly GCA_014155875.1 of Cepaea nemoralis. Taxonomy (NCBI): domain Eukaryota; kingdom Metazoa; phylum Mollusca; class Gastropoda; order Stylommatophora; family Helicidae; genus Cepaea; species Cepaea nemoralis. The sequence continues at coordinate 21,323 of JACEFZ010028326.1, forward strand.
ATGACAGATTAACTGATTCACTGCCAAACAAAAAGTGCGTTTGGACCAAACAGAGATTGATGGCAGAAAATAGGAAGTAGGGGTGTGTCACAGTAATGATCTAAAATTGTTAAAATGGTGGCAATTATGTTGTATTATATATCAAATTTAAAAAAAAAAAAAAAGATTCCACAAGGAACATGATAGTATTGTACTATTGCTATAGATTAGAAATATAATAAAATAATGTTAGATTTTGTGAAAGAAAATGTGAAGACAGAAGTGACAATTATTTAAAATTTCCACTTACCAAGGCACTGCTCCTCAATCTTTGATGATAATCCAATTAAATTTACGGAATAATGATAAATACACCACTTTTATTCACCAATATCATAATAACTGCTCATTAAAACGATCAAAACACAAGTAAAACATCCTATTTTGAAGCACATTATTTTCAATCAAAATTTAAAAAGTCAGAAAAACACGAGACAGATTTGTACTCATTACAATATATACACTATTTTCTATCTAGTTATAAGTATTAGTCTTTTAAATTTAATTATTTAAATACTCCTCAGCTTATTTGCAATAGACAAAGCAAACTTGGGGGAATATGTGTGGCCCATTAGAGCAAGCATAATCCGACATGTGCCATCATTTGAGGATGAACTTTCACTGCTAGGTTTGTTTTCTATAATGTTAAATAATATTAAGTGAATAACCACATTACTGCACGTGCTATGCTATCAGTTTTATAATCTTTCGTAAATGCCATTAAATCAGAATAACTATAATCTAAATTATTTTACACGATTATCTGGCATAAATCGACGGGCCGAGAACCATTGGGCGTTGCCATTACTAAAACAATTTAAAAAAAAAAAAAAACTTTCCCAAAGCTTACTCCGCTTAAACTACTTTCACAAAGCTTAATCTACGTGTCTTGTCTGATTAATTTCGAAGGCATATCTATTCTGTATGTAAATTTTCAAATTTTTTTCTCATATCCTTTACAGGACATCGATGTCAACACCAGCATCTTTCAGCTGTATGTTGATTTCTTGGCAAGATTACTCTCAGTAGTTTGCCATTGCTTTCTGAGCGGCCGGCTCACATACCCTGTAAGTTACCGATGCGATTCGAACCACTGCTGATTCTCGCCGTCATCACGTTACCTACGAGAGTATACGAGATTACGGAGAAAAGTCATAACCTCTAAGCCACACCGGGTATTAAAAATTGCGGAAAATAAGAGAAGTGAAACAAATAACGAACTGTTAACATTATGTCAATAAAGTAGCGGACGGCAGTCACTGGGAGTTCCATTATGTCAATAAAGTGGCGCACGGCAGTGAATCAATGTTAATGCACACACTGATCAACTGGGGTTAGAATTAAATTGTAAGAAAACAGAGATTATGGTAGTCACTAGGAAGAAGGAAATACCACAATGTAATAAATGGTAAAATTCTTAAACAAGTGGATCGGTACAAATATCTCGAAACAGTCATAACATCTGATGGGAGATGTCTTGAAGTGATTAGAACAAGAATCGCTATGACGAAGGTAGCCTTTAGCCAGATGGAAAACATACTGACCAATAAACATATATCAATTGTAACGAGAAAAAAAGTTGCAGTGTTACATAGAACCTGTACTTTTGTATGGATGTGAAACGTGAACAATGAGCAGACAAGCTGAAAAACATCCAATGGCAGTGGAAATGTGGATTCAGAGGAAAATATAAAGAATACCACGAACAGAAAGAAAACAAATAAGCAAAACCTACAAGAAGCAAATGAAAACTGTAAACTGATTAAAGAAATGAGATGGTCGAGACAAGAATACAGAACTAATCCATGACTCTGATTGTTAGTTAGTTAGTTAGTCGCGGTTCCAACTTCACGGCAACGGGTCGTCCCCATATTGCTCCGTTCCTGTGCCAGTGAATATCACAAAATGCTCCTCACTGCCCCATGTGAACAATGGAATAGACAGGAGTGTCGGCAAGCCAACAGCCCGCACAGGTACACTGTGCATAATGCCGCCGCCAGAATGCCAACACAAAAGTCCTCCACGAAAAATACAGTTCATCGTCGATGAAAACGGCAGTCACCAGAAAGACTTCATTGACCGGGGTTTTATCCCATATGGCTCGGTCTCTTTCTGCAGGGCGACCCACCGAAAGCGCCGCACAAAGCACGAACTCCGTAGCTACAGCGACGACTCCCAGGAGTCTCCTGAAAAATGCACTCGTGAACCGAAAAGGCAAACCAGTCAATCCAGCAACAGCCGGCCGTCATCGTTCTGAACATGCAGTTCACGCGAAAAACAACCGCGGACAGATGCAAAAGCATTCCACGCGAAATTCACAGCTCACAGTGTCGCGCCACGCACTCACTCAGTAGCAGGGCGACGGAACCATAGCCTCCTTAGTCGCCTCTTACGACGTGCATGGTAGGCAGCAGTGTTACTATTCTTTGCTCCCCCGTATGGGCCCCGGCAACGCACGGACGTGACTCTGATAATCACGTAAGATAGCGAAACATAACCGCACATGCTTGCCGGCATAGCACATTATGATGATGAGTGCGTATCCTAGAATTTAATTTTCTATCACTTTTCAACAGTAACTCTATCGGGAAAAAAAAAAAAAGGAAAAAAAAACTCAGAACACTGGCAACGATGATTATGATAATGACGACGTTAATAAGATACAACGATGTCCTAACATTGTGTTGGAGTTGTTATACTTATAATGTTATGCCACGATGGAGAACAATGCCTTTTCATTCACACAGTTACACTTGGTGGCGCTGCCCACAAAGGATATCTGGTTGTGGGACGTAGAGCTGACGGCACAAGTCCAGACCCTGTTGGCTACTTTCAAAACCCGAACTCAAACTCTAGACTAGCCTGCACTGCATCTACGGTAAGCCGAAGCCATTGTATACTTTACTCTGTTACCAAGCCGGGTCTGTGACAAAGGGGTTACAGACGCAATTTATAATCCTGCGTACCGCGTTCGAAACCAAGCTGTATGTGATTTGACAGCAGACCGCAATGCGTTGATTTTCATAGAATGATATGAGTGCCGGTCGTTCAGTAAGCAGTGGCAAATTACTGAACGTAAACTTGCCAAGAAATAATAGGCAGTCAAAATGGTTGTGGTTGACAGCGACGCCCTGCACAGTATATGCAACTAACTTATTTCAGTGCATAGACGGTTTAAACTGAAAATGGGCTTTAAGTCAGATGACTAACAATTTCTATGTCATTAATGCACATCTCTCTCTCTCTCTCTCTCTCTCTCTCTCTCTCTCTCTCTCTCTCTCTCTCTCTCTCTCTCTCTCTCTCTAACTCTCTCTCTCTCTCACTCTCTCTCTCAGTGTCGCTCTCTTTCTCTTTGTTTCTCTCTCTCTCTTTCTGTCATTCTCTCTCTCTCTCTCTCTCTCTCTCTCTCTCTCTCTCTCTCTCTCTCTCTCTCTTCTCTCTCTCTCTCTCTCGCTTTCTCTATCCAACTATCTGCCCTTCCTCCCGTCCGTCCTCCCGTATGTCTGTCTAATAGAGAATGAAACAAATCTGTCAGCTAAACAAAATGATCGTATTTTTGTCGCCATCTAATCACGATCAACATGTAACAGTCTCTCTTCATCATTGCCCTCTGGAGAGTCTCGATCTGCCTCAGTTATGTCCATGCCCAGGATGTCTTTATTGTCCCCTGTCCACTTTTATTAATCAACCCCGGCTTCTTCTGCCACTACCGTTCGCTTCGGTGGGGGGAAAACAAACAAAACAAAACATGAATCGTCTGTCCTTCCACAGACAGGTAATTTTCCCTAAACAACCCTCATTAACGTGACATATAATACCATACGTCTGCTGCCATATTAACAACTTTTTAAATCATAACCATGAAGCTTCCCTGCTTCACATTTTCCGCTATCCATTTTTTTATTTCTTCAAAACAACTTTTGTTTTGGTACTGAATCTGTTAAGACATTATATTCTAGAACCATATTAACTGCAAATAATGACACGTCATATTTAATAACACATTGTATCATGTAACCCAGAGACTACAAGTATAAGATGTGCTGATTACATGCATGGATCTTCTGGGTTCAGTACCACATAATTTATTTCATTCATCTTGCTAATGTGTATTTTACTTGATTCTATAATAGTGTGCAGTAATGCAAACTTTATTGTCATTTTCGTATTTTAATTGCGCAAAACTATTCTATACTTCGTGCTTTTCTATTGTTTACCAAACTTTTTATAAATAGAGACATATATAGCTTTCTAATACATTCAATGCTTTCACAGACTGGAAATGGAATCACTCAGACCAATAACACCGTGAAAGCCACAAGTGAATTTCAGTGGAAAGCTCCCAGTGCGTCTGCTGGAGTCATCAACTTTGAGTAAGTACAGTTACCAAGATGGTGGCACTTCTAGTCTTTGATGGTATAAAGTTACCAGTAATGTTACTTCTGCTTGTGACAGTACAGTTACTAACATGACGGAACTTCAAGTCTTTGATAGTATGAAGTTACCAGTAATGTTACTTGTAACTGTCAGCGCATAGTTTGTCCATATTATTCATGCTTACATTGTGCTTGTTGTTCATATATCTGTGGGTGATTACTCAGTGTATAATATTAGTATATAATTAATTACACGGACAGATAGAGCCTGTTACCTTGGGTGGAATCTGTCTGGAGGAAGTCAGCCTGACACGAATGCATGCCTAAATAGGACACTCCGACCTTTGAAGTGCATAACTGGATGTGACGCACTTCCCAGGAAACAGGAACAAAGAAGAAGATATGATAAAATGGTACTCCAGAAGATTGACACAAAAGTGGACGAGACAAAGACAATTTGAAAACAACAAAAAGAAAAGAAACCTAGCTGAGATGTAGTAAATTAATCAATCGCAAGTAGCGTATTATGAGAGACCTGAACATGAATCGAACAAAATATTGTCAGATTGTTGCTACCCACACATTCTCTACTAGTACTATGCCTCTAATTGCTCCACAAACTGAAGGGGGTAATATAATCGCTGGGGAGTAAAGCATGAGGTTTTAACATGTATGTGTGCGTTTGTGTGCATGTGTGTGTGTATGTGTGTATGTGTGTGTGTGTGTCTGTGTGTCTGTGTGTGGTATATGTGAGTGTGTGTTGGTGTGTGTGTGTGTGTGTGTGTGCGCGCGCATAAACTTAAAAAAAAAACGTATGCCTTACTTTTCAGTTTTACAGTAATAAGAGGTGGCGCTCCTAACACTTCGCCAAAAGCCAGTGATTACTACGCCAATCAAAAATCTGGCCCGTTAACACCCGCTGGTTTCCATGAGGATCAGACTGAGAAGGTTTGATATTTCAGTATTAGTTAGGGATGTCACTGTTTACAAGTTAAACTGTTTATTACTGTACGTGTGCCCATAAGGCAATTACACAACACAGTGTTCGCATGAAACTAAATATATGTATAGAAAACAAAATAATAATAATATATAACAACCTAAATAAATGTCGTGTCTAGGACCATGGGCATTTATAACATCAAATGGAAGATGCACAACAAAGATTAAGAGCTGAATAAGTCAAAGAAGGGCTGCATTTCAGAAAATGACGAGTTACTTATGCAATAATTCACTATCATTGAATGTAAGAAAGAAAGTGCTGAAGTGCTATATAAAACATGTTTTGCTGTATGGCAGCGAATCCTGAAATGTAAATGAACACATTAGGAAGAACTTGGAAGCAACAGAGATGTGGTTCTTGAGTCGAAAGTTGCGAATTCCTTGGACTGCCAAAGTAACTAACAGCGATTGTCTGAAAGAGGCTAATGAAACTAGAACATTACATACAGCAATAAGAAAGATAAAAACAGCTTTCTTTGGTCATGTAATGAGAAAAGAGGCATTGGAGAACATCGAGACAAATGGAAAGATCGAGGGAAAGAGAGGCAGAGACAGACCAAGAGAAATGATGCTGGATTAATTGAGACGATGACATGGAGGAATATCATCAGCAGAGTTGATCCAGAAAACCAATAACTGTAAACCATATAAAGTTGTAAACGTAGCAAATAAATGATAAAATAAACAAAATATGTGACATTTTATACATTTCCGATGATTGAATTGGGCATCAGCTGAGTCGGTCTGTGTGTGTATGTGTGTGTTGTGTGTGTGTGTGTGTGTGTGTGTGTATGCGCACGCGCATGCGTGCGTGTGTGCGTGCGTGCGTGTGTGTTGTATTTTCTAAAAATATTATTTATGTTAAAAAAAAATATAAAAAAACTTAATGATAACAATGTACACACTACATATATACGTTGGTGAAATATTTCAAAAGATATCAATAACAGCACAAGTCGATAAATAACTATGTAAGCAGTTTAATTACACAAATTAATGGTTAAATAAGGCTCAATAGAGTTATAATTTTGTTTTATATTTTGCCACAATTAAACATATATCGATACTATTTCAAAGTGAGATATATCCTCCAATTTACTTGCTAGAAGAAGGAAGAATGGTCCCGCAGTCAAAATGGCTAGCAATTATTTGATCATGTTAATGCTATAGAACCTTCCAGTTCAAGAACGTAAATGACTTAATATCCCTAACATTTTGAGAATGATAACAGGATTTATAAATAAACACAAACTCAGCTGGTATTGAACTCTCTCTCTCTCTCTCTCTCTCTCTCTCTCTCTCTCTCTCTCTCTCTCTCTCTCTCTCTCTCTCTCTCTCTCTCTCTCTCTCTCTCTCTCTCTCTTCCTTGTGTGTTAACGAGACCCTAAGGGGAAGAAAGGAATAGTAACACTGCGACATAACATGTATGTCGTAAGAGGTGACTAAATGGGGAGGGGGGGGGTGGAATTTCGCCCGTATGTGATCGGGGCCCAATCATAAAGCAAAAATTAGAAGTACGGCACCCTGTCATAAGAGACGACTAAGACAGGACTATGCTTGGGACAGACTACCCCACCGCATATAAACATTTGTGTAAAATCCAACCAACCATGAACACATCGCATGAACAAAAAACATTTATTCAGCCAACCAAGAAGAAGGGAACCTCTTCTACAAGGAATATGACTCGTTGCTGAGAAAGCCGCACGGAGATGGTGCGTTGATTACATTTCTTTCACCTAGGAAAACCTCCGGGATTAACACCTGGAATGTTAAAACCAAGTATGAATGAGGAAAGACAGCACGGGTGGTAGAAGAAATGAGCTATTATAAGATTATCATTTTAGGATCCTGCGAAACATGGTGGAACAAAGCAGGCACGAATCTAAGCACAGGTGAAACAATGCTGTTCTCAGGCCATACAAAATGACACAAAGTAGTGCAGCTTTACATAACAGAATTACGACACACACAGGACGCTGCGGCGATTAGCCTTCATCAGCAAACAAACACATTCACAAAACACAACATATAGTCAAGGAGATCTCCTGTGACTACATCAAAACGTGACGACAGGATGAGAAGAACAAAAAAGTTGAAAATAATGAAAGGAATGAAGAGAAAATGAAAATTGGAAAAAAATGTTCATACTTACCTCAAATTCCGAGCTGTGTTATACACATCATCATCATCATCATCATCATCATCATCATCATTCATCATCATCATTCATCATCATCATGTCACATCACACAGAAAAAGCTCTCGATCTGTTGCCGGTTCCCATGCCTAGTCTATTTTCGTGCTCATACTTTTAACAATGTCAATTTGTTCACCAACGTGTTGGTCGACCCGCGCCTCTTCTTTCAGAAATCCTGTCTTCTATGACTGCTCTATCTTAGCCACTGTGGAGTTTAATATGGCCACACTATTTCAGTTTCCGAGACACGAAGCGGTTTATGAGCCAGCTTTCTTCGATGTTGAAATCTTGTAGAATGTCGGTATATTTTTTTCTCCTTGATCCACGGAGTTATTTCTGTAACATTTATGTTGATGATGATAAGATACACAATTACTTAGTTAATATTATTTTCAGTTCGTTTGACTATGAATAAGAATGGTAAGATGTTAGTACATAATATGCTATATAAAATAAACTAAGATGATTCATGTTTCAAATATTTAGGAACAAAAAGAAAAAGTCAAGATGACCAAATATGAGAACAAAGGCAGTTATGAGGATTCTTCCTTTGAAGAGATTATATACCGAACAAAACCACTCAAAGGGTAATGGCTTGTGGATGACTGAACTTATCAAGTAAACCATGATCATGTAATGTTTTCAAATAAAGTTTCTGAAATGCTCAGCATTTTTGTTCAATTGCATTGATACAAACAATCAGTCAATCAATCAATCAATCGTCGTCTCCACATCGATGGTTGGCTGCAATGGATTTCCAATACTGTTTGTCTCTCGTCCTGACTATACATTCTGTCAGACTGCTGTTCGCCCATCTCTTGATATTCCCACTTGTATCGTTGTCTACCTCTTGCCTTTAACCTTACCCTCCTCCCCCACCTTGTTTGGAGAGGGGGGGGGGTATAAGAGTGTTATGTCTTTTAACGCGGTCGAAATATTTCAAATGTCTCTTTCTCATTTCTTACATCAACCCTCTATCTTTTCATTCCCAGTGTTTCTCGGGGGAAAAAAAAACAAAAACACTTTGATATAGTATACACCGTGTTATTCCTGTCACAAGAGAAACCACTCACATTCTCCGCAATGGTTGATGACAGGTCAGGATTAGAAGATGACCTTGCAGTTGCCTTCAGTCTGTCAGTGAATAATCAGTCAAGACAGTCATATTTGTTTTTGTTTTTGGTATTCGCTCGTTTTAAACTCAAGCGTAGTCCACACACGTGCTATTATCTCTGGTGCGTTGGATTGATGTTTGCGTGGGGATGAGCATTCTCTATTACCAGTGTCCTTCGCCATCAGGCGTACTTGTAATTTACGTACCAAAGTCAAGGACAAGAAGTCAACATTTTAGTCCAACTGACTGGTGTTTAGGGCTTGAACCCACTACCTCGGCATCAGCACACCGGATGTTTAAGAACTAGCACTCTTATCTGGTCGGTGATGCTGACCTCAAGACAGTGATTCCAACACACCCCCCCCCCCCCCCCCGCGGGCACGTAATTGTGTGGTCAACATGCAACAGGACGGTTCACAGGGGAAGACTAAAGACAGTGAAGACAGAATTCCCTACACTCGATCAGTTCGAGTCGCACGAAATGTTCGGCTTGTAATAAAGTAGACTTTGTATAGAGAATAGTTCTGATAGATACGAAACTGGGACGATGGTCGAGTAGCGGGAAAATTAGTCTATTTCTGAAGATGGGAATATTACATCGAAAAGAGCAAGCATCCATGCTGCTCACTCACTCTTGCTTGTAAGAAGTACTAAATACAGGAAGATAGTTTAGTTTAGTCGATGGATCAACATCACGGCACACGGGTGCAACCCATAAGTGCTCCATTCTCCTCCTAACTCAACCCTGAGTCTGGAGAACTCAGCTCAGTGCACGAACTCCTGTAGCACCAGCGAGGATCCTGAAATACTTTGGGTAGATTTTTAACTCGAAATTTTGCTCGGGCAGCGCAATAAAAGGCTACTCTTTTTTTTTCGATTTCCAACTGCCAAGGGATTTTTTTACGTGCGCAACAATACACACGGGCGTCCGATCTCACTACCCAGAGACCAGGGGAAATTTATTACTAGAAGTCCACGAGAAAAAACAATCCCGGCATCGCCGGGGCTTGAACCCGGGACCTCCAGCACTCGAAGCGGACACCATACCTCGAGACCACGCAGCTCCCCCCCCCCCCCACCCCCACCCAGGAATATAACAAAAACGAAGACAAGAAAATTATTGTCCAAGCTCTCTCGTGTCAAGTCCTCTCTCACAGAAAACACAATCCTGAAAAGTTAAGTAATGTTATATAAGTAAATTATAATTATGATAGGGGATGAAATGGTATTTTGCGATTGCCTAATATTTAGATTTAAAAAAATCAGTTTCTCTTTCTTGTGGAGAGCCGCTAAATTACTTGGCACCAATGGATCAAGCACCATATGCGGATACAGACCTATCTGGTGAAACTTGTAGGCGTGTCTGATTCTCCTGGTGTGCAATACTGGAATTTAGTCACTCCACTGGGTGGTCAGAATCTCGGTGGTAGTAAGTAGAGCATGTCTAATATGTCCCAATGTGTTCGGATTACTGGACCACACCTATCACAGTCTACACCAGGGGTGGCCAACTTTTTCAGCAGGCGGGCCAAATTTAAGAAATAGTATTTCCTGCCGGGCCACGCACCTAAGCTTTTATTTTTAACTTTTGTTAATTAAAGTAAACAAACAAGCGTGCTAAACCTTCGAACACATCGTCGTTTCCTAATCCGCGGGCCACAACGTGAGTCCCGGCGGGCCGCATGCGGCCCGCGGGCCTCGTGTTGGCCACCCCTGGTCTACACAATTAAAAGTAAGGAAGTGAAATGCTCATTGGTTCACTGCCAGTAATGACAATGTTCAGCATAGTTTTACATAGGAGTTATTGATATTGATGAAACTGTGTAGTCTGGCATCTGCTCGAAAAGTATAGGGTGTATTTGTAATGACTGTGGGGTTTTTGAAAATATTGCCGTTCCAAGTTTTGTATTTATCTTTTATGTTGCATGAACTCCACAGAGGGTGAATACAAAACTTGGAATGGCAATATTTTCAACAAACCCGCAGTCATTAAAAATACACCCTGTATATCCCAGTATGAAAGATTAGGTCCATTATAGATATGGACACCTCCACTATTTGAATTCACAGGAAGCAAGGAGACAAATGTTATACTCGAAGGTAAATCGACGTATATTATAACAAGTTCCACATTGTAGATATGGAATTAGCTGTCCATTGTGAAATGTACGTAAGGTAATTTGACGTATGGTACAGATCTAATATGTTCATACACTGACACAGCCGGGCTAAGTGAAAAGAAAGAACGACTTCTAAGTTCTTGTAAGTAGAAGCTCAGGATAGACTCTATACATAGCATGACATGATCATACAGTTTTTGTCCTCCTCTGTACCTGCCTCTGTTACCTGACGCCAAACTGTGACATAGCTTTTGCCGTTCCACATTCACAGGGAGAGACACATGAATCTAGGAGCCTAGTAATAATTATTCAAAATTATTATGAGGAGGAACCTCTATGCTCATATGATTAGGCTATGCTAGGATGTCTATCATACAATGGCCAGTTTTTGGGGGCCATGTGCTCATACACGTGTATGACATTCGTAAGACGATTTTGGCAACTCATTAGATGCCGAATTGGAGAAACTGAACAAATAATAAATCTGAACTAGATTTTATTAGAAGGCAGCAAGTCAAATGGTTTGGTCATGCAAGTAGGTTACCAACTAACAGTATACCACAACAAGCAATATTGTACAGACCAGAGGGAAGCAGAGGAAGAGACCGACCACTTAAACGATAGACGCAGGGAATAATAGAGTCCATGGGGATATAGATACATGAAGCCCATAAGCGGGCACTCTCCCGCTGTTTATACTTCACCTCGACACCGCAAGGTACAAGAGAAACATGATTAGATGAGATGAGATGAGAACAAATAGTTCAATACACATATCCAGTGTTGTGAGATCCGTGGGACTGACTGCTTAGCTACCCACTACCGGTGCTGAATCTATGGATATTACCCCGCATCTCTAAACATGCCTTAATGACAAGAGAACGGGTTGCCTGTACTTGAATTTTGAGAAAAGAAGGAAGGCACGAAATGTAAGAAATAAAGTTGTGAAACTGTATGAATAAAATGTAAACAACTGATAACGAAAATGTTAAAGCTGAAAACTGCAGTTATAAAAGTTGATGAATATATTTGTGAAAGCTGAACAGCGTAACCACAAGTTGAAAAAAAGTACGACTATGCAAAGTTCATTTGACAATATCACGCAATCAGTAGCATAGCCGATAGCATTGTTAGATTCAATACACACTAACGTATTGTCTAATTTCAACTTACTATCAGTTGAAAAGCTGTTCTTTAAATATCTAATCATAAAGCCACAAATTGAAAGCCTAAAATCAATTCTTGATCCATCATTAAAAGAAGTATCGTGTTTTTAACTGCCTAATCTATCATTCAATGTGTTATCGTGTTTTCAGTGTCAGTAGGTTAGAAACTAGTTTTTTCTTGTTTTGTTTTGGTTGTCACATTTAAAAGCTGAGTCGACAACTAGACTGTGGTTTTCTTAATTTCAACCCACAATAGATAATATGATTACACTCATAAACTGCATTGTAATTATGTAGGCCAGGATAATGTGATTACACTCATAATCTGCATTGTAATTATATAGGCCACACTTTACTTCAGTGATTCTGGTTTTTAAACTTTCACCTCAATTGTCAGCAATGCATTTCAAATCATGAACGAGATGTACTACTCATCAATGGCATATTTTGAAGAACAAAAAACATATAGGAGAACAAATCGACAAGACGTTATTGGAACAATAGCAAACTGACTCCAGGGGAAGATATGATGTGAAATTAGTAATGAAATATAATTTTACAAGAAATTGTTCCAAACATGCCAAGAAACAGATCTTAGCACAACCATTGCCCAATCAATTTATAATTTTTAGACTGAGGAACTACAAATGCAAAATCCAATACAATCTACCAAATCGAGATGGCAAACAAACAGTAAAACATGTCCTCTAAGACGGTTGGCTCCGACGCATGATCAAGTTGACGATCTGGTTTTTCCAAATTCAAAAAAGGGCAAACGATGGAATACGTTCTCCACGACTGTTGTCTCCACGGCGAGATCAAAGTGGACGTCCTAGCCGTTTCAAATACAACGAAGGCAAGCAAAAACTTTACGGTGAAACCTTTGGCTATCCTGACTGTTTTATAAAGCGACATTGACGTTGTTATCTGAGTACGAATGAAGGGTCACACAGTTATATGAGTATGAATGAAGGGTCACACAGTTATATGAGTATGAATGAAGGGTCACACAGTTATATGAGTATGAATGAAGGGTCACACAGTTATATGAGTATGAATGAAGAGTCACACAGTTATATGAGTATGAATGAAGAGTCACACAGTTATATGAGTATGAATGAAGGGTCACACAGTTATATGAGTATGAATGAAGAGTCACACAGTTATATGAGTATGAATGAAGGGTCACACAGTTATATGAGTATGAATGAAGAGTCACACAGTTATATGAGTATGAATGAAGGGTCACACAGTTATATGAGTATGAATGAAGAGTCACACAGTTATTTGAGTATGAATGAAGAGTCACACAGTTATACGAGTATGAATGAAGAGTCACACAGTTATATGAGTATGAATGAAGGGTCACACAGTTATATGAGTATGAAGAGTCACACAGTTATATGAGTATGAATGAAGAGTCACACAGTTATATGAGTATGAATGAAGAGTCACACAATTATATGAGTATGAATGAAGGGTCACACCGTTATATAAGTATGAATGAAGAGTCACACAGTTATATGAGTATGAATGAAGAGTCATACAGTTATATGAGTATGAATGAAGAGTCACACAGTTATATGAGTATGAATGAAGGGTCACACAGTTATATGAGTATGAATGAAGGGTCACACAGTTATATAAGTATGAATGAAGAGTCACACAGTTATATGAGTATGAATGAAGAGTCATACAGTTATATGAGTATTAATGAAGAGTCACACAGTTATATGAGTATGAATGAAGGGTCACACAGTTATATGAGTACGAATGAAGGGTCACACAGTTATATGAGTACGAATGAAGGGTCACACAATATTATCATAATGTATCGTTTTTATACATTTTTCTTCTACCGGAGACCATGGCGTACTGCAACTACACCTGGCGTAGCTTTTCATTAACCAGACCTGGAGTGGAACATCACAAGAGTTCCTGGGAAACAGCGTGTTGACCACCGGGCAATCCTTATAACTGTAGAAAGTGAGCTTGTAAGTGAAAGCAGCACCCTCTCGATGTGGAACTACAAGAAAGCAGGCTGGATAATGTACAAACATCACACCAGCATACTGGTTAGAAATCGGAACACAAATGCCTACTACAGGCAGCATGAGAAACAGTGACATGAGGTGCTCCTAAACAGTAGAAATTGTACTGGAATAGTGAACTAGAGCAACTTGCGACGCTTTCCGTGCTGCGGAAAGAGATCGAGCCATATGGGATAAAACCCGGTGCAATGAAGTCGACCCTGTCGACTTTAAAGCGACTAGAGCAACTGCATAATGATGTGAAAATATGAAGAAAGCAAGCAGAGACAAACCCCAGTAAACCAGGGCTGTGCGGTAGATTTTCGCAGTATAATGCAAGTCTTCGAAATGCCGCACCTTAATGATGCAAGTCTTCGAAATGCCGCCCCTCCTTCGCTGCTTATGCCGCCCCCTTACGGTGCCGCCTGATGCGACCGCCTCGCTGTACCATAGCACGACACGGCCCTCCAGACATCAGCACCAAAATAACATAAATACCAGCATGCAAAGATTAAATATGTAGACGAAGTTGGTAGACGGAAAAGCCGAAAGGAGAAAACATACCTTGAATGAAATGAAATTGTGGAGGCTAGTAGAACAATTTAACGAAAAATACAGAACATGATGGAATAGCACATAAGGCACCTATCAATCAATCAATCAATCAGGTGCCGTCTCCACAATGAAGGTTGGCTGCAATGGATCTCCAACACTGTCTGTCTCTCACCTTGACTGTACATTCTGTCAGGCTGATGTTCGTCCATCTCTTGATGTTATCTTCCCACTTGTGTCGTTGTCTACCTCTTGCTCGTTTGCCGTCAACCTTGCCTTCCAGTTTGGTTTTTATAAGAGTATCATGTCTTTTAACATGGCCGAAATATTTCACTTGCCTCCTCTTTTTATTTCTTTCATCAACTCTCTCTTCATTCCCAGTTTTTCTAGAACCACTGCATTTGATTGGTTATGTTTACATGACATATGACATATTCGTCTGTGTATCCACATCTCCAGGGCTTCTATGCGACTTTCTAGTTGCTTGTTCAATGTCCAGGCTTCCGCGCCATACAGTAGCGTTGAATATACGTAGCATTTGACAATTCTCATTTTTAATGCGTTATTAATCTCTCTAGATGTTAATACTGATTTCATGCCGTTGAAAGCATTTTTGGCCATTCCTATTCCTTTTTTGATTTCTATTTCACTTCTGCCACGTATCACACTCAGTGAATTGAGGTTAACAATATAACAAATGAAAATGAGAAAATCACCAGGAGCCGATGGTATCTTTTGATATCCCTTGCAGGACGTTGCAGTCAACACCAGCATTTTTCAGCTGCCGTTGATGTACTAGGCAAATTTTACGTTCAGAAGTTTGCCATTGCTTTCTGAATGACCAGCTCTCATACCAACACACTAATAACACAATGCAACATGGTCTGCTGCACAAATCGGTCGCGGCTGCGTTTCGAACGCCTGGTAAGCAGCTCGTGAAACCGCGTTCGCATGCATTTGACCCCAGAGGCCGACGGTATATCCAATGAAATTATCAAGAACCAAGGAACAATGGCCACAACAAAGCTGCTGCAGACCCTACATAACTGCTGGGCCTTAAGTAGTTTCACAAACCTGGAGAGAAGCAATTATATCTCTCCTAAAACCAGGGAAAGTCAGTTCCATTAACTCCAGCTACAGACCAATGAGTCATATCAGCTGTCTTTGCAAACAATGGATTAATCTCATACTACAGTGTTACATTGAAAATAAAACATTCTTATGCAACAGCAGGCAGGTGTTAGGCAGTGTTACTTTACTCTACGGAAGACCAGACAACCTACCTCTCCCAGCAAGTTGAGGGCGCAGATAAAAACAAAAAAAAAAAAGGACGCACGCTCACGGCATGGATCTGGATAGACCTAAAGAAAGTTTTTGACAAAGTCTGGAAAGAAGGTCTGATGAAGAAACTATAAAGTTAATGGAAAAAATGTACAGATTGGTGAAAGAATACGTGCACAACAGAAGCGCCCGAGTACAAATAGATGGACTCAAGAACAAGAAAGTTCTTCTCCGTCACGGTGTCCCCCAAGGTGGAGTTCTGTACTACCCTCTCCCCCACACACACTTTTCCTAATCCCCATCAATTACATCGTTGCCGAACTCAATCAATCAATCATGTGCCATGCCGGAAGCGTGGGCGGTCATGACTCGCCATTTCACTCGATCACCAGTGTCGTGGATCAGCTCAGTGTTCCTGTCTCGTCCATGCCATGTGGCCAAGCCATCCAGGTATTTTCCTCTCGGTCTTCCTCTTGGTCTGTTCCCTTCATCTTGCCAGTTGTCACTAAGTTCTCCAATCCATTTCTTCTCATAACATGTCCAAAAAATTTTGACTGTCTACGTCTAATTTCTCTAATCAGTTTACGTTGTTCATTTGTCTCCTGTAGTACTTAGTCATTGGTTTTTCTGTCTGTCCATGGTATTCTTTGCATTCTCCTCAGAAACCACATTTCTGCAGCCATCAGATGCTTTTGCCGAACTACCACATGAAATTAAATCTGGAGGACAGAAGAATTACCCCATGACTGGAAAGAGTCATTATTGATACCTATCTTTAAGAAAGGAGACAAGTTCCAATGTGGAAATTATAGAGGAATATCACTACTGTCCACAAGCTATAAGATACTATCCGCAGTATTACTAAATAGATTAAAACCATATTCAGAAGACATATTAGGTGACTACCAGGCGGGTTTTAGACAAAACAGATCAACAATAGATCAGATATTTATCTTACGACAAATAGCCGAGAAACATTGGGAATATAAAAGAGATCTCCATAACATTTTTGTGGATTTTAAAAAGGCTTATGATAGTGTCCATAGGAATAGTCTATGGAATGTTATGCAGGAATTTGGAATACCAAGGAAGTTAATTAACATGACCAAACTATGCATGGAAGATACTTATAATATAGTAACATATAAAGGCAGGAAATCAGACCCCTTCCAAATAACATCTGGCTTGAAACAGGGTGATGCACTATCGCCGCTACTCTTCAATCTGGCTCTAGAGAAAGTTGTAAGGAAGGTAAAGGAGGAATGTGATATTGGAGGAACATCCAAGCTGCTTGGTTATGCAGATGATATAGATATTATAGGGCAAAGTGAACAAAAGACATTAGAAATATTGACTCACTTAAAGGAAAAAGCCCAACAGATGGGGCTGGTTATCAACCAAGATAAGACAGAATATATGGTAATTTCAAGAGACGGAATGGCTAAAAACTCTGGCCACATACAAATAGATAATATGACCATTAAAAGAACGGAAACATACAAATACCTGGGTACAATCTTCAACTGCTCCAACATCATAAGGGAAGAAATACAAACTAGAATCAACTCTGGAAATAAGATATACTATGCACTACAACATCTACTAAAATCAAAGGCGCTATCTCGTAACACCAAAATCACAATATACAAAACACTGATCAGACCAGTTGTGCTGTATGGCTCTGAAACCTGGAGTACAACGAAAGGAGACGAAGCCTTGTTACAAACCTTTGAGAACAAAATTTTAAGACGCATCTTTGGACCCATTAGGGATACACAAAGTGGAGAGTGGAAAAGAAGAAGTAACAAAGACATTTATGATTTGTTTAAGTCCCCGCTAATCACTGGTATCATGAAGGCTAATAGACTACAATGGCTGGGGCATATAGAAAGAATGGAAGATAATAGGGAAACAAAACTCGCTTACACTCAGGAAATAAATGACCGTAGACCCCGAGGTAGACCAAGAAGGCGGTGGAGAGATAATATACATACAGACCTACAAGCACTTGGAATCAACGACTGGCAAGAGAAGGTCCACCAGAGAGACGAATGGAGACAGATTGTATTTGCAGCAAAGAACCTCAATGGCTCGGAATGCTGAAGAAGAAGAAGAAGAAGATTAATCTCTCTAGATGTTAATACTGATTTCATGCCGTTGAAAGCATTTTTGGCCATTCCTATTCCTTTTTTGATTTCTATTTCACTTCTGCCACGTATCACACTCAGTGAATTGAGGTTAACAATATAACAAATGAAAATGAGAAAATCACCAGGAGCCGATGGTATCTTTTGATATCCCTTGCAGGACGTTGCAGTCAACACCAGCATTTTTCAGCTGCCGTTGATGTACTAGGCAAATTTTACGTTCAGAAGTTTGCCATTGCTTTCTGAATGACCAGCTTTCATACCAACACACTAATAACACAATGCAACATGGTCTGCTGCACAAATCGGTCGCGGCTGCGTTTCGAACGCCTGGTAAGCAGCTCGTGAACCGCGTTCGCATGCATTTGACCCCAGAGGCCGACGGTATATCCAATGAAATTATCAAGAACCAAGGAACAATGGCCAAAACAAAGCTGCTGCAGACCCTACATAACTGCTGGGCCTTAAGTAGTTTCACAAACCTGGAGAGAAGCAATTATATCTCTCCTAAAACCAGGGAAAGTCAGTTCCATTAACTCCATCTACAGACCAATGAGTCATATCAGCTGTCTTTGCAAAACAATGGATTAATCTCATACTACAGTGTTACATTGAAAATAAAACATTCTTATGCAACAGCAGGCAGGTGTTAGGCAGTGTTACTTTACTCTACGGAAGACCAGACAACCTACCTCTCCCAGCAAGTTGAGGGCGCAGATAAAAACAAAAAAAAAGGACCCACGCTCACGGCATGGATCTGGATAGACCTAAAGAAAGTTTTTGACAAAGTCTGGAAAGAAGGTCTGATGAAGAAACTATAAAGTTAATGGAAAAATGTACAGATTGGTGAAAGAATACGTGCACAACAGAAGAGCCCGAGTACAAATAGATGGACTCAAGAACAAGAAAGTTCTTCTCCGTCACGGTGTCCCCCAAGGTGGAGTTCTGTACTACCCTCTCCCCCACACACACTTTTCCTAATCCCCATCAATTACATCGTTGCCGAACTCAATCAATCAATCATGTGCCATGCCGGAAAGCGTGGGCGGTCATGACTCGCCATTTCACTCGATCACCAGTGTCGTGGATCAGCTCAGTGTTCCTGTCTCGTCCATGCCATGTGGCCAAGCCATCCAGGTATTTTCCTCTCGGTCTTCCTCTTGGTCTGTTCCCTTCAATCTTGCCAGTTGTCACTAAGTTCTCCAATCCATTTCTTCTCATAACATGTCCAAAAAATTTTGACTGTCTACGTCTAATTTCTCTAATCAGTTTACGTTGTTCATTTGTCTCCTGTAGTACTTAGTCATTGGTTTTTCTGTCTGTCCATGGTATTCTTTGCATTCTCCTCAGAAACCACATTTCTGCAGCCATCAGATGCTTTTGCCGAACTACCACATGAAATTAAAGTGGCAATGTACATGCATCAGTGACCATCAGATTTCCACATAGCTATTTTTTTCCACATCCTCTTTACAGGACATCGTAGTCAACACCAGCATTTCTGCCGCTGTAATCTCTTGGCAGTAGATTAGAGTCATTAGACGTCAACATTTTTGGGCATGTTATGAGAAGAAATGACTTGGAAAACTTGGTGACAACTGGCATGATCGAAGGGAAGAGACCAAGGGGAAGACCGAGAAGTAAATACCTGGACGGCTTGGCCACGTGGCATGGTTGAGACAGGAACATGGAGCTCATCCACGACTCTGGTGATCGAGTGAGATGGCAAAACATGACCGCCCATGCTTATCGGCATGGCACATGATGGATGGAGTTTGCCATTGCTTTCTAAATGACCAGCACCAAAACCAATGCAAAACCAACGCAACGCGTTCTGCTGCCAAATTGCACGCAGCTGTGATTCAAACGTGGGTATACAGGATTACGAACCGTGTCCATAACCCCTTCGCAGCAGAGGCTGGCACAAAGAGCTATAGATGCATTATGAATAAACACACATGTATTGTTAAACTCTTATAGCTGTTGTTTGCTGCAATAAACGTTCTTTGTTATTTATAGATCTTTGCAATCAATGTTTAAATGTTCTATCAATTTTAGTATTTCCTTGTGCTCCACTGAATGCACTAAAAATGAAACCAAGAAAGCAAGATTTTAATAAGTCTGAGATAGAAATTTATTTTCAACATGAAATCTGAACAAGTTTTTTTTGTACACAGCTGTCATAACATTTGACAATAATTTTCAAAAATTTGTTTGATAATGGAAAATATAATACAAACAAGAAGTTACATGATTTATTGCTTGGCATATTTCATAGTATCTCATTAGATGAATACTCATCATCATCATCATGTGCAATGTTGATAAGTCATGTGGGCAGTCATGTTTCGCCATCTCACTCGATCACCAGAACCGTGAATCAGCTCGGTGTTCTTGTCTCAATCATGCCACGTTGTCAAGCCATCCAGGTATTTACTTCTCTGCCTTCCTTTCATTCTCTTCCCCTCGATCTTGCCAGTTGTCACCAAGTTCTCCAATTTATTTCTTCTCATAACGTGACCAAATAATGTGAATACTACAGAATTAAAGCACCCTAAAATCACGCAATGCAGTGAGTCCTTATAGTGATTGCATTGCTTTATTCAGTTACTCAAATTATATAGTATGCACGTGACGAGATGCAGTGAAAAATGCCAGATAATAAATCAAGTAACATATTGGTTGTGTCCTCACTATTCAAATTTACAATGGGAAAAAAAACACTGCTTTGAACA
Source organism: Cepaea nemoralis (assembly GCA_014155875.1). Classification (NCBI taxonomy): domain Eukaryota; kingdom Metazoa; phylum Mollusca; class Gastropoda; order Stylommatophora; family Helicidae; genus Cepaea; species Cepaea nemoralis. The sequence continues at coordinate 42,085 of JACEFZ010028326.1, forward strand.
GTGAGCGAAAGAAGAACTTCTTTGAAGAAATCAGAATAGTTGTTGACTTGCTTGTTACAAGCCATGCAAACTTTTCAAAGTCTAGTTTCTGCAGAAAATAATCTTGTTCAAAATAATGAAATTCAATAAAGATGAGCTGTCAACCTGTCTCTGAACTATTTCACTCCTGGCAAGTTTTGTCCCAAATACATGTTTTTAACTTGTACACAATGTCTGGATAATGCATCAGCTATGAGCTGTTACTGTCATAGGTAATGTTAGTTAAAAGTTAGTTGCATATCTTTTACAGGACGTCACAGTCAACCCCAGCATATTTTAGCTGTTTGTGATCTCTAGGCAAGTTTACGTTCAGTAATTTGCCATTGCTGTGTGACAGACTTGCACTCATATCATTGTATGAAAACCAACACCAGGCGGTCTGCTACCAAAATGCCTGCTGTTGTGTTTTAAATGCAGTGTGCGGGTATACAAAATGCACCTGTAACCCCTTTGCCACAGAGCCGGTAATGTACCTGGTTCAAAATCAAGCAGGGGGATTTGTGTCCATGACCTTTGTCCCGAGTCTGACAAGGACAAGGTAGTGAGGCAAGAAAATGAACAACCCATCTGCGAACTATTTCACTCCCAAGCAATGCATGGCATGTGCTTGGCTCTTCCCTGTAAATCCCAACAACTGCTCAATGTGTTCTCTGACTTTTCGCATTAATAATAACAAGTGGTCTTGAAGCAGTTCCCTACTATGGGACTGTGATAGCATCATCACATTTATAGGTCTGAATGCACGAAGGAAAAGGTGGCCAATTTCCCCCTCAATTTTGCAGGTGAAGAGCCCAGGCACCAAACCTGTGTCATACAATGCTCAAAACATTACCAATGCAGCAAGTTATCAACCTCGCTAACACGCCTGCTACTTGTTACATTAGTCAGAGCATACTACAGACACCTGGCTCTCCAGCGGACACTTATACTTTAGTCTCTCTAAAAGTAATCTGGTTTTTCATAGTGATGGTTTCCCAATGTTCTCTGAGACTTTCTGGGAGAGAAAGAGTTAATACCAAGAACATATGTGACATCCCAGCATTCCACATTTGTCAGCCTTTGCAATATGATTATCTTTACCTACATCTTAAAACACAGATCACTGCTAATTATCACCATTCAGACACTGCTCCACTGACCCTGAGAGCAAACTTGCAGCAGGAGTTCCCTTCCTGCTTGAGTATTCATTTATAGTTAGGTTTCTTCTTCTTCTTCTGTCTTTCCTCTGGGAGTTTCTGTGATGAAGTGGTTACGCCACTTGCCTCAAGCTCAAAGGTCATGGGTTGATTCTGGGCTGCGTCGTTCAGTTCATGGTTGGCATTTTCTCTGAAACTCCTAGGGGTCATCACTGGAGCTACAGAGTGTGTGCTTTATGCGAAGCTTTCAGCAGGCTGCCCTGCGGAAAGAATCTGAGCCATGTGGGACAAAACCCGGTGAAGTCAATCCTCTTGCCTTGTGAACCCTTTCATCTTCGAATGGAGCCCTGGCTCTCAACCAACTCAAACAAAGCCCAGTTAAGGTTTAAAGGTAAGACATGTCCACTTAGTTTCACAACATTATCAGTCATAACAACTGGCCTCTTATCCACAAATTATACTGGCCCCTAATATTGACCTTCCATTCTTTAATGGTCATTATACACTGTAATAACTTATTCAAATATAATGAAATAATGACAAAATATTAATAATGAAAGCATACTACTTGCGCAACAGAAGAGCCCGAGTCCAGATAGACGGACTCAAGAGCAAGAAAGTACTACTGCGTCATGGTGTTCCCAAGGGCAAAGTCTTGTCCCTCACACTTTTTCTAATCTTCATCAATGATCTTGTTGCTAATCTACCACATGGAATTAAAGCGGCAATGTACGCTGATGGCCTAGTTCTATGGAGCGCAAATGAACATGCATCAGTGGCCACCAGATCACTACAAAGAGCTGCAGAAAAGTTCCTCATCTTGCCAGGCCACCCTATGAAGAACAGATTTGAAAACTTAGCTATGGGGCGGTTGAAAAGAAGTAGTTTTATCTACCAGGCCAAACAACTCTGCAGAGAACTGCCGATCTGCCCAAAGTTGGTATCCCCCTGAAAACTATTCCAGAGCGAACTCCATGGAAAGATGAACATAGACTATCACTACAAATCCAGACAAAAGTGAGAGGAATATTTGACAGGAAGAACAAAACAGTGTACAGCGCAGAACAGCCTCTCAGCTTCCTTGATGAAGAATACCCACAGGACCTCTGAATCCGAGTATACACAGATGGGTCAGCACAAAATGCTGTTTGAAATGGAGGAGCGGGAGTGTACATAGAATACCCAAATAATACTAGGGACACGGCCAGAGTACCAACAAGAAAATACTGCCATAACTATGATGCTGAAATTGAGGCAATCAAGATAGCAACAGAGAAATTACTAAATACCAGCCGCAGTACACAACCTGTGGTGACCTGTGGACACTACTTTCTGAACTTTACAGTCAGCATAAGGTCACGATACAGTGGATACCATCCCACTGTGGAGTACCTGGAAACGACAGAGCTGATCGACTTTCTAAGGAAGGAGCAAAAGAAGAACAGCCTGATGTACCCATTACATACCACCAAAAGAAAAGAATGATCAAATCAGTCAGAAAGCCACCAAAACCTGCTCAAGACGACTACCACGTTATCGACAGACCAGATCAAGTCATTATTCTGCACCTCAGAACAGGACACAATAGATTACACAACCACATGTACACAAAATTCAAAATTGGTGAATCGGCCATGTTCACATGTGGAATGGCATCGCAGAGAGCAGAGCACATACTCCAAGACTGCCCAAAGTACAACATATCTAGGCAAACCTTCTATGGACCGCTGAGTGAACTAAAAAAGACAGTTAAATTCATACAAGAGACAACATTGCAGTTATAGACATATTTCAAGCAAACAAAAGAAGAACAAGACATTTCAATGAAATTCTTATACTCTTTATTCTAGTAGGTCCACCACATGAAGTCACCCCATGTTTTGTTTATGTTTTGTGTTCACTGAAACATCATGTGATTATTTTGTTAACACTTCACTGTAACTTAACAGGGCCACTTAGCTTGTTAATGAGGGATAAGTTTTGCCAAATAGTGCCAGACTTGATGTGTGTATATGGTTTTATTAATGGGTGACATTATATATATATATATATAACATTTCCCTTACTAAAATTATGCTGGTGTCTGTGACTTAGGGATTAGTGAAACTCAGTTTCTCATTCCCACGAACAAACAGAGTCGAGGGTTTGAAATCAGCAGCAGTGATCTGGAAGCAGATAAATCTGTGCTGATTTCAATGGTATGAGGTATCAGCTGTTCAGAAAGCAATGACAAACTACGGAATGTAAAATAGCCAAACAAATCACAAACAGTCAATAAATGCTGGGGTTGATTGCATCGTCCTGTGATGCCAAGGTTCTTTAATTACCTTTCTGAGTCTTAACTGTTAGTACAGCCATAGATAGCACCCAGTTACCACTACATTCAGCATAGGATTCTGGTTGATGTTATGCCTGCTCTCCATTGCTGTTGTATTATTACATAATCTGTTTGGTTTCTGGTATTTGCATCCAGCAATGTTCAGGTAAAACAGCCCTATAAGATGCTGTTGAAACATTGTACTGGCTATCATTAGTTCAATCTCTAAACAGAAAATTACCAATTTATCCCCTGCACAATTTCAAATTCCTATACTGTGTTTTCTCACCACCTGTATTTTTTCTGCTGTTCTTTCCATGCCAGTTTTGCATAAAAATCTCCCATTATCATTAGATTGTCAATTTTACTAATATTTGAAGAAAGTCGGTCTCCGCTGCTACAGGTTTACGGATACGACTCGTCAGCCCACTTTCCTGCATTCGAAACACAGCTGCGAACACAGGCCGACTTGGCAGCAGACCGCACAGTGCTGGGTTTTAACGTGTTGGAATGGGAGCCGGTCGTTCAGAAAGCAAATTTGCCATACTACTGACTCAACAACAGCAGTAAAATGCTGGTGTTGACAGTGATGTCCTGTAAATAGGATATGCCCCCCAAATAAAAAATTGAAGAATACAATACAATGCTTCTACCCGGGAAGGTTAACCCGGTCAACAAATACTTGCAGAAGTCAGATGTGTCGGCCTAAGTGCGCAAATAAGCTTGGCACAATGCAATTACATCTGAAAAAACACTCCGTATGAACACAGAAGACAATGCTTTAGATTCTTCCTCTTCTGCCACTGTTGTGGTGCGTATACTTGTCACAATGTGATATTCCTTGGCTTTACTTTAAGCCTTACAATAATGATTCTATCACTGTTGGTAGTATAGCCAACAAGTGTGTGTGATCTAAATTGGTTCAAGTATACAGCTACTCCATTTCTTCCCTGTTGTTCTCCACAAGAGTATATTCCTCCATGCTATATAATAAAATGGCTTGTTGACTGCACCTATGCTCAGAGATTCCCAGTATTTCAATTTTAAATGTTCCTACTTCACTAATAGTTGCTTGTTTATTCTCTTACTTCATAGTTCCCATGTTCATATTTTCAGCTTTATGTTTGACACAGGGTCCCTCCTTCACACGACAGTTGGGAAGAATCCTGTCATCAGATATTTTAGCATCATTTCCTGTGACACACTCTCCTCCAGTGTGTATATAAGATTCTTTTGACCTGGGGTGTCACTAAAGAACTTGTTTTCTATATCCTCCATAATTTCTTTAACTGCTAAAGGGAATCAACAATGAAAACATGACAATTCAATGAAAAGTACACTTGACAACTTGTCTCTCTCGCTTATAACATTTATGTGCATTATTTATGCACTATTAACGTAAATGAATTGTAAATGTGGTAGAATGAGGAAAATAAGCTACAAAAACGAAATTAATTAACACATAAAATACAGCAGCACAGAAATATGTCAGCAGATTTAATAAATAAAATGCCACTGACAATGGAGTAACTAATCACCTTATAGAAAAATAATAAAAATGAACAATAAAACAAACACCCAAAGTGATCTCTCTCTCTCCCTCCCTCCACCCAAAACTCTTCTGCACATTTAATTCTCTATAAATCCATAAAAGAAAAAAAAAAAAACAACAAAGAATTAACACACATACTAAAATATTTAGTCCAAAACCAACAACTACTTAAAAAAAAAAAACATAATTTGTAAATATTACCTGACATAAATTAACATAAATGCAAATTCAGAAGACAAAACATTTGGTCAATAATATTGAACAATTATATACAGCAAAAATGCAAGACCATAAGCTGAACTGTACATATCACAACATACATCATTTGAAAAGTAATCATCAGTATCTTGATGCCTTCTCATAAGAATTATACACTGCTCCCATAAGACGAGTATTTTGATCAGTCATTTTTGTTTAGTCTCCACAGCTTGATTACTTTAGTTTAAAAAAAAAAATAAATTAGGAAATGATTATAATTCACCCATAAATTGAAAGGCAGGGGGAGAGCCATGGCAGCACAATGACTTGCCTGCCAGCTTTGTGGCCATAGTTCAAATCTCCTATGAACTTGGATTGTTTTCACTGACCTGGACCGCCAGGTAAACCCAAACATTTCCTAGAAGTAAAGGCCACTGGCCGGTGTCTCTGGCCGAGGGGTTACAACACTTTCTCCATAATCCTGTTTATCACGCAGAGTCTCGGAGCGGGCGAGAGCTGGGAGCCGTTCGACCCCCGCTGGTGACTTGCGGGATAACTGAGCCGGCCGCTCAGAAAGCAATGGCAAACTACTGAGCGTAATCTTGCCAAGAAATCAACATACAGCTGAAAGATGCTGATGTTGACAGCGATGTCCTGTAAAGGATAAGCAAAACAAACAAAAACAAAAGGTCACTGGCTGGATACTGATCACACTGTCAACTGAGTGGTTTTTTGACTGAAATATATAGGGGATAGCACCACATATCCAAAACGCTTTATGGCGTAAAAGGGTATCTGTTATTTTTTTTTTTTGCTTTAAAAGATAAAAACAGGAGATAAAGCAATTTCCTGTAAAAAAAATATTGGTTTTAATATAAAGTACCATATTTCTAAACATGAAGAAAACTAGCAAAATACCTTAAACAACAGGCATTAAAACAAAAAGTGGCACAAAGCATTCATATTTTGGTGTGGAAAAGTAGCATAAAACATAATGCTTTTAAAATAGTGAGTAACAGTAGTTTTAAAACATCCTAATCTTTCACCCTAAATATGAGTGAAAGTTGTAGAAATAAAATAAAAGTTTTGATGAAATATTATCGTATATGTATGATGATGCTTACTGTGCTGTTTCAGTTCTGCTAGTAAGCAGCCAGTACTAAATGCTCAACACATGAACTTGCTTTATTATAAAAATACATTTCCACTGCTCTCTCTGTGATGTTTTTAGGGCTGTTTCCGTCACACTGGGAACTGTGGTAGTACGCTGGCTAGCACACAGCAAAATACATGGAAACACATTTGATCAAACTGATCTGGGCTCCCAGTCTAATATGAGCACATGGAAAAGGCCTTTCAAGTAAAGGCAGCCAGCTTGATACTGACATCACCCAACAAGTGCTAACTGGTCAATACAAATATGGGACGGCACCATATACCCAAAACACCTCAAGGTGTGTAAACACATCTTTTAATTACTTTCTTCTCTTTAACTCTTTCAATACCAGATTTTTGTTATATTAACCCACTCTGTTCTAGTTAACAGTCAATTCCATCTGTCATATATCATTGTCACGGAGCCTCATTCATCATACTAGTTATTATATTAAATCTTCCTGGCCCATATGACCGAGTGAGAAGGCACCACATTCAAAGTTGTTTGGAACAAAAGAAGAGCAATAGAAAACAATACAACATCAAGAGAACTCGTCTATCAGTGTAAACATAAAAGAATGAACACAAGACGAAGCATATATACTGGCCCATTACATTTGTAACTGTAAAGTGACAACAATCTTAAACACAAAGGTAAGAAATACATGTGCCAATGAAGTGGTCAATGAATGTATGGCGTATTGTTTGGCATACAATCAGTTAAAGACTAGGCAGTGGATGGTGCACTGTGACAGGCAAAGCGGTTATGAATCATTTTCAAAGTTGAGGAGAGGTTCTTTATGACTGCAAATGGCAATTTGTAAACAACTGTAAATAGAGATCAGTGGATGTTGGGAGTGGATGTTGGGAATGTCTGCGTGCAGGTGAGCACTACATAGTTACCAGAAACATTTGTGTATCTTTATTTCAATGTTTACATGCCTGTTCTGCTTGTGGCAGTTAATCATGGAACATGAATGAACAAATTACGAAGAGCTTGGAGGCTAAGGACACATGGTTTCTGAGACGTATGTTACAAATATTAACCAGGCTTAAAATGAGAACCTGCAAAGGTCGATGACAGCAGAATATTACATACAAATATGAGACAGTATTGTTTGGTAATATAATGAGACAAGAAACGGCCAGAGAAAACTGCAGTAGAAGAGCAGGCGCAGACGAAGAGAAATGATGCAGGATGGGCTGGGATGGTGGCATGGCAGAATATCATCAACAAAACTGACCCAGAACACAGGTACCAAGATCTGTGCAGACGCATGAACATCTACAGCAGCTGGAAGGGCACATGGTGATGATGACACACCTGTGATAGTGTAATGGATATTCCACTGGCTTACTAACATAACAAATACCTAAGCTGGAGAAAAACCCTTTAAGAATTGCAGGCAGCTTGATGTTTCACAATGGTTTGCAGCACAATTTGTAGTTCGATATTGTAGGAAGGTGGATAAAGGGGGATACCAAGAGCAGTTATAAGAAAAAGGACAAAATTCTGGCGATTGGGCAATCTTGAGCATAGCCTACGATGGGTAGCGTTGTGGTGTTCTGTTGTGATAATTTGGTGTGTCCAGTGTGTGCCGCGTGGTTACACACCCGCGTGATCTGGGACTGTTTCCGGATCCGGTCAGGGATATGCACTACTGACGAGCTCAAACGAGGGCGAAACTTGAGTATAGTGCTTCCATATTGACGTGGATAGGCCTTAGGTTCATACCAGAATGCGATCGGCGTTGCCAGTAGTGGGTTGTGCTCAATATTTAAATTTCAAATCCTGAAACAACCACATAATCAAAATTCTTATAGCAGATAATGCCATTAGGATTTGAGTCCACAGAACTTCATATATAGTTGATCAAAGCATTACTTTACCACCATCTTTCTTAGACGCACATATAACCAGATTGCTACTGGTACTATTGGGGTTGGAACTCTTCGCTGGCTTCTGAGGATGGGGACGGAGCGCTTATGGGAATGCCACGAATGCTGTGATGTTGGTTCCTAAATCAATCAATCAATCAATGACAAATCTCAGGCACCCATTCTATGAGAGTTGGCTGTAATAAACACCTTCAATTGATGCCTGAATCCTGACCTATGCAATTGTCAACTTGTTAATTACCCACCTTTCAACCATTGGCCCATGTTTAAATAAAGACACACACAGATTTCTAATAGCTGTGTGGTACGCCCAGTTACCCACAGATACAACTTTCTCCAACATAGTTCTCTACTGACAATTGTTTACTAATCATGAACAAACTGCAATTGCATGACCATGCTTACTTATAAATATTTTGCATCTACAAGAAAATGACATCAGTGATTTATTTGGAATGCATCAACTGCAACATCAGTACTGGTTAATTGGTCTGTGTAAATGGACAGAAACACATCATTCACACTCAGACCTCCATGGTAATGTTTCTAAAGAAAGCAGGAGTTAGTTTCTGGTTCTTGATATTCCTGTAGTTTTTAATTCAATGAAATTAAACGATGCTACATTTGTTTATGTTGTGTGTTGTAATTTGGACAGGATTGTAGTGACTGACCATTATGGGTCTCCTGTCACATGCATAAAAAAAAACATGCAAAAATTCCAAATTCGTCCTCGTCTAACCTGCTTCATCAGCTGTGGTTATTGTTGAGGATCATGGTTTTTGTGGGTTTATTCACCCTAATTCTTGTGGTTGCGGCCTTGTGGGAGCAATTGTACACCTCGGAGGAACAAATGGATCACCATAGTCTGGTTAGAATGAGGCAGCGAGGAGTGACGAGGGGATCTGGCCGACGCTCAACTCTCAGAGGAAAGGCGAGACGGACATATAATCAGATTGCTACTGGAACTATTAGTGTTGGAACTCTTCGCTGGTTGCTGAGGATGGGGACGGAGCGCTTATGGGAATGTCCCGAATGCTGTGATGTCGGTTCCTAGATCAATCAATCAATCCTTGTCTTGTGAGTCCTAACTCGGACTGGTTATGTAGCGTTTGTGTCTGTGACGTCAGCTGGGGGATCGGTCGGCGGCTGTCCTTTGTGCATGTTTCCTCTTGTGGCTTTCTTTGTTGGTGTAGGCTCCTGGCTCGTCTGGCTTGACTGGCTGAAGTCCTTTGAAGGACCTGTCTGCACTGGTGGTGTCTGTTGTTGGTGAAGGCTGCTGGTTCCTCTGGCGTGGAAGGTTGAAGTCCTTAAAAGGACTTTTTATTTGTTTTGTTGCCTTCCTTTTTGTGTATTTTACGTAGGAGCTTCTCTGAGGTTTCCATTTCTTGTTTGCAATATCTCTTTCCTCTCCCTGTTGATTCTTTCGCGCCTCTTGTCCATTTCGAGTGATCTCCATTCTTCTTTCCTCTCCCATTCTGCTGTCTCAGCTACATTCATTCTACCCAACGCTTGAAATGCCTCCCTTGTCATTGGAGCAGGGTACTCTGTGCCGCCGTCACTCTCCGACCCTATGATTTCTCCAGTGGTCTCGTGGTATACTGGTTTCCTCTTGGACCCAGGTGGCATGTAGAAGTTCTGTATCGTATCGGCCTTTTGTTGGGTTTCAACTTGCGGCTGTTCTGTGATCGTTTCCTTGGCTTCAGCTGGTTTGCTTTGGGTTAGTTCTCTTTTTAGCATTTCTCTCTCCGCTTTGATGTTCCGTAAAATCTCTTCATTCTTCTTCGCCGTCTGTGTTATTTTTTCCACTTCTTGCTTGATATTTCGCTGTATCTCCTGTATTTCTGCCAGCAGCTTTTCATTGTCGCTGGTCGGTGCCGGTGTTTGGCCATGTTTTCCATGCCCATGTTTTCCTTGTAAGAAGCTTTTATAGAGGCTTTTGCTGTTTCATAAGCTTGCTCAAATCCTTTGAAAGCTGATCTGCTCCTTCATTGTACATTATCTTGCAGTGGGCTGGTAACCACTGATGTATGCATTTGTCGAAACTTTGGTCAAGTTTTCAAGGGAGAAAATCATTGTTTAGTCCTGTGGCTTCAGTGTTTTGTAGCGTGGTAATTATCAATAGCACATCAGTAAAAATCATAACTTGTTTTATTCCTAATAAGTGTTTCTGCTGTGGGGTTCAAACCTTCTGCTTCAGAGTAGAAGTTATACAAATATGTGCCTGTAGCAATGTGATGTAGAATGGATGCCATTATTTGATCTGACAAGAACATCAAATCCACGTTTCTCAATTGCATTAATGGCTGCGCCATTAGTGTTAGCATGTGCCCATAAATGCTTCAGGAATTGCTCGATTCCCATATTTAGTCAGTCTACACTTTCTCTGTATGTTTGAATGGAGGGTCATTGTTGTTAATGCCTACTGTAGAGGAATTGAGCTCAGGTATACATTTTCTTTTTCATCAAGGCATAATGGTGTTGTCTGGTAAACTTGTTTTGTCACTGACTTGTGTGATTATTATTTGAAAGATAGGATAGCCTCTCACACAAATGTCTTCTGACAAGCTGCTTATGTTTTATCTATCTGTCTGCTTGCTACCTACTTACCTATCTTCTTACCTACCTACCTACCTGTCTATCTATCTATCTACCCACCTACCTACCTACCCGAGATGGCAGGGGTAACTGTAGCACAGAAGATTAATGCAGCAGTCCATATCCAATTCCCAGCTGGCCATTACATTTTCTACATCATTCTGAGGTAGGGTGGCCAGACTGTAACAGAGAAACTGGGACATTTCTCTCAAGCATAAGAAGAACCAAAGGTGTTACAAAATGTAACACTGTCACTTAAGAAAGGGAGTTACTTCATTGCACCTGGTTTGATCCTATATGGTCTCTTTCCATACAATGACCAGTGCTTCCTGTTTCGCTTGAAACTAATTCTGTACAAGTCACAACAGAAGGAAATCGACTAACCCCACTGACATAAAGATAATAAAAATGAAGCTACTGTATTTGCATGCCTGGACAATTGATGTTTACAAATTAAAGTTTTAATGTTACAAAATTAGAAGCCAGTAGATGTGGATTTTGTTAAATCTTTCATTTGACAAGAAAAGAAAACAGGGGCAAAAAGAAAGCATTTTTCAGGACAAAGAATTATTTAATTAAAAAAACCAGGAATGTTCTGGAAAAACTGGATGTCTGGCAACCCTATCCTTTACTCTTTTTTATAGCACAGGTGACTTTCTAACACTTCATATCCCTATGACAGCATCTGTCTCCAATCATCATCTCTCCTGTATTTCAAGATATTTTTATTTCTTACAACTGTACCGAGAAGAACGAATCATGAAAAGCACGTAAAAAAAAAAAATCAAGAGCAATTTTGCATCCATGCTGAAATAATTCTACAAAGATGGTACTATTTAAATCAAGGCTGATCAGCTCTCACAAACGGAAGACAAAACTAATTCATGTCATAGCATGTTTTTAAAGCTCCCACAGCATATTATATTAATTCAAGAAAATTATAACTCTGTAAAATATCAAATCAGTATTTATAATAACATGCTTTTCTGTTTTGATTTGCATTTGTTATTAACCAATTTGATATTTATTTGGAACTGTTACAAAAGATTCCTTTTGTTTTTTTTTAAGGTGGAAAAAAATACAAAAAAAAAAACAAACACGCTATGCTGAATTTACAATATGGCACTTTGCAACTCAGCATATATATTTTTGGAAAGAAGTTGTATTGAGGCTTTTCTTTCCTCTACCATTAGATGTCTCCAGCAAGGCAAGAGGTAATTTGAAATCAATTTTCCTTGTCCTAGATGGACTGCTTTCTGCAGCTAACAAGCTTCAGTGCACATAGAAAAATATACTCCAAAAACCTGAAACTGTCAAAGTACCAGTTTTGATTTGCATCTGTTTATAATCAATTTGACATTTATTTGTTACTACTGCAACACTTCTTCTTCTTCTTATTTATTTGAGGGAAAAATATATTTTGCTGAAGTTTACATTATGGCTGCAGTATTTACATTTGACAACTCAAAATATTCAGAACATTACAGCAATTTTTTTCAGGTTTTTTCCCCCCTCTGCCATCAGCTGAGTCCAGCCTCCAGCAATACAAAAGGTAGTTTTAAATAAATGTTCCTTCTTCTAGACCAGGGGCGAAGAATGACTGGCCCATAGGCTGTGTAAGGCCCGCAAAATCATTAGGCCTGATCCTGCCAAGGCAACTGCTAGAGGTACTTGAAATTCAATAAATCGTCCATAGATGTTACACAGGCTATCGTGGATTTCCTACTTTGAGGAGAAATGCATTGGAATATGCATGTGTCCAAGAGAACTTACTGTTGTGAGTTCTTTTCAAAACTTACTATCAAAATAAGTCGACAGTACTCCAGACTGACCGACATAAACCTGGAAAGTTAGCCACGAATAGCAACATCATAAATACCAGCTATCATCATACACCAGGCCAAACAGAAGCAGTTTTAGCCATCACAGTAGGGGTAAGTTAATTATTTGATCAAATATAGCAAGCTATTTCTCAAGCCAATAATTTAGTATGACCCACGAATGATGTTACAAATATCCAAATGGCCCTTGGAAGAAAATAGGTTCCCCACTCCCGTTCAAGATGAAATGCTTTCTGCAGATAACAAGCTTCAGTTCACTCAAAAATATATAACTGAAAACCCCAAAACTGTCAAAGCACTAGATAATAGAGGGGGAAAATAACACCCAGGTTTAATTACTCAAATATCATCAGAACAAAGTGCTAGCGTACATGAATCTTATGTACTCTGTTAGGCAGTTCCACGGCACTGACAGTCAAAGGCCACATTCCACCTAAAATACCCGCCTGTACACTGACTCCTGTTACCACAGCTAATTCTGGATCCACACTAGTGTTGGGAGTTTTATTCATAAACTTTGTCACTAGTTCAATAACTCGAGGAATTCTGGTGGATCCCCCTACCAGGACAATTTCATCTACCTCTTCATGAGTCATTTCAGTCCTTTCTAGAACCTTTTCAATTGGAATGAGAACTTTGTTAAATAGATCAGCATTTAAGTCTTCAAATAATTGTCTGGTAACTGTTTCCTGAAAAACTGCATTTTCCAACGAATGAAAGGTAAGGGACACATGAACTTTTTGTTGGTAGGTGAGCTGTAACTTGGTTTCTTCAACGGAAAGTCTGAGTAATTGAAGATCTTCCTTGTCTGTAAGAGTTTTCTGAAAACGGGACTCAATGGTTTTTAAGAGATGCTGCATGAGGCGTTGGTTAAAATCCTGGCCACCAAGGTAGTTGTTACCTGTAAATAATAATATAAATGAATCAGTAAAACATGGCAGCACTATCATTTTTCATGACTCCTCTTTTACACTAGGATGCAGAGGTAAATAAGACATTGTAATCTTGTGTATCTGACATCAACACACACACACAAGCACGCACATTCACACATACTTTGTCCTGATTTGTTGACCACAAAACAAGCACCATATAACTGTGACATTAATGGCAGAAGGTAAGTACATGCCCACACTAGCAAGGAGACAACTTAATGTTTGTACATAAAAGCTACAAAAACTGAATGAAAGTAACAACTAATAACAAAATCAATTACATGTTTATTGAACTTCACTAATTATGCAGCCTATATATACTACTCCCAAAGGACATCTTTTTTGGTGAATTACAGATGGGTAAGAGATCTCGGGGTCAGCCTCTACTACGATACAAGGATGTGTGTAAGCGGGACATGATTGATACAGGCATTGATATTGCACACTGGGAGCAAGTCGCCGCTGAACGTGTTGCATGGAGGGCAGAGATCAGAAATGGAATAAAGACAAAGAGGAAAATGATTGCAGACAGTCACAAACTGAGTGTGTGCGATGTAAGATGTGTGATGGTGGAAATTACCATGTGTTCACACACATCCATTATGGACGAACATTTACAGCATGAATTGATCTGATCAGTCACATTCGCTACCGCTTAGGTTGTAGTTATGCCTTTTTGAAGCACAATGTAATAAACTGTCATCTGTCAAGACGGCAATGTGCCAATGATAAACTACTCCCTTTCATGAATCAAAAACCTTGCTAGTTTAAAACAGTAATGTACTGTTTTGTCATGCTCGCTGAGCTGAAACTACACTGGCAGTAATCAAGCCTTCAACACTATTATCAATGCAATCTCCCTGAAGTTTGGCTGTAATGAGTCTCCGATACCCTCTGTCCCGGGTCTTCATGGTGCATTCATGCAGGCTTCTTCCAGTCCATCTCTTGATGATATCCATCTGTATTTAATGTTGCCTTCCTCTTACATGCCTCTCTTCCAATATATCTTTTAACAAGACGCTGTATCGCTTTTGGTGGCCACAGTATGGATATTTTGCCCTGGCCATGCGGGGGTACTGGAGGAATGAACAGGCTGATAGGCTAGCAGGAAATGCACCTCTTGGTGGTAGTTTGCCTATGGACAAGGGGAAGGTGGTCATGCGCATGTGGGACCAGGTGGAGAAGGCGGAGGAACAGATTGAGAACCCATATGTGGAAAGAATGAGATTGCGGGGGATCGGCAGGGGTTCTGGAAGAATCTCAAAACTGAGAGGGAAGACCAGGAGAACTTTTAATCAGATAGCGGTGTGAATGATTAGTAGTATGATTCTTCGCTGGCTGTTGAACGAGGGGACAGAGCACTTATGGGAATGTCCTGAGTGCAGTGATGTCGGTTCTTGACTCAACTCAACTGGTGGCCACAATGCCTTAATTGATCCCATCCAGTGTATTTCCATTCATTGCAATTTTCAAAACATGCTTGGTAATATCTTTGATGATAATCACAGCATTTGTTTTCTGTATGTTTATTCCTAAATCATATTCAGTGCATATGTTTTTTTTTACTTGGTTTAATCATTCTTGGAGACCCTGCTCTGTTTCAGCCAAAAAGCTCATCATTTTTATATTGAATGATGTTTATTACTCTTTTCTTCAAATAATGAATACTGATATGTTCTCAGTTTGAATACTTCTCTTTATCTGTTTGGATATATTCTCTGTATAGAAACTGAACTGGCATTGGGGATAACACACACCCATGCTTCACACCTTTCATCATTTATATTTATACTTTAAACCTTGCTGTACAACAGAAAGAATCTTAAATAAAGATGCTGACATAGATATGGCTGAGAAAAGACCTCTCCAAAAAACAGTTGTCTTGGGATGGAAGTACTTATCTGTATATATTGTAAAGCTGTCTCAGAAACAGAAACAATATGGCCATATTAAACACGGCTGTGGTTTGTAAAGAATGGTGATGAAAGGCATGGTTTCTGGAAGAAGAGACAGAGGTCGACCAGCAGGAAGATGCACTTGGGACATTAAAGATACCTTGGGCATGAACGTGATGAGGCTTGAGGAGTTGGCAAAGAATTGAGAATCTTTTCAGTAAACTGTGATGAGAGCAACAGTCTGTAAAGGACCTGCTACATTATGAAATGATTACTGTTTAGCAATGTTTTTCACATTATTTTGTTCCCTTGTGCTACTTTGGAAATTAGTAAATTAACTAGTAATAACATTTCCAAATAACCAGAAAAATCATATGAATACTAAAGGCTGTGCCTGCAACCTTACAAGGTAGTTACTCTGTTATACAAATCTGAATCTAACAGGGAGATAAACTATCAGAAACTCATCTCATCTCACCAGGTTCCTCTTGTACCTTGCGGTATCGAGGTGAAGCATAAACAGCGGGAGAGTGCTCATTTATGGGCTTCATATATCGAGATTCCCATGGACTCCCATCTATCCATCATTTACGTGGCCTGGCCCTTTCCTCTGCTTCCGTTTGGTCTGTACATCATTGCTTTTTGGGGTATACTGTCAGTTGGTAATCTAGTTATATGGCCAAACCATTTAACTTGTTTTCTGATAAAATCTAGTGCTGCTATAACCCCAACTTTAGTCCTGATTTCTTCATTTCTGATTTTTCTCTCTTCTTGATACAATGAGAATTCTTCTCAGGAATTTCATTTCTGTTGTGACTTTTCTTTTCTCTTTTTCTGTCATTGTCCATTTATGCTTATTGAAACTGAAGGAGCCTTTTATGAGTGCATAAAAATATATTACAACTAGGAGGCCAAAACATTACTAAAGAGCAGAAAAAGAAGTATAAAAAGCAAACATGAGTGAATATCTTAAATAATGTGGGATTGTCCAAGACATACTGCAACAATGGAAACAATTTGTAAGATATTTAAAAAAAAATAGTATGAAGAAGAAAAACCTGTAAAACCATCAAATATATAAACACATACCCGCCATAGCCTGGGTGAGAAACATGCCTCCCTGGACATTAAGGAGTGAGACATCCAGTGTCCCTCCACCCAAATCTATAACTAAAACATTGTGCAAGTTGGATTTTTTATGTAGACCATATGCCATCGCAGCAGCAGTTGGTTCATTTATAATGCGAAGAACATCAACACCTGTCGACAGAAAACAGTGCAAAACAGCAATGCAAAACTTCAAAATGCTAACACCTTATTGTTAATAATGGCTGAAAGACCTTATTAAGTGAAAGTGATTCAAACTATAACAACTCACAAGAAGTCATAGTTGGGGTGAACACAGTAGTTTTGTTTTCAAGCTAGATTAAAAACACTAATATGATGACATAGGTGAATTCTCAGATGAAATAAACTAAAGTAATGATATAAATAAATGCTCAAATTACGTACATTAGGAATTTGACAATTGAATAGTAAGAGTAAGAAAATGATGATTATGACAAGTGAATTCTTAGCTTAAGCACACTAAGAGGATGACAAGTTAATAGTTCTGTTCTTGTTTTGAATGCCTCAAGTTAGTTTTCCAGTTTCTTGTTAAGAACAGGAGTGAGACAGGGATGCCTTTTGTCACATTTACTATTCTGACTGTAGTACTCTTACTGTACTATTCTTACTAATAGACAATGAAAACAACAACAAACATTGTCAGAAATGGAATTCAACGGACACCTCTAACAAAGCATCTTGATGATCTGGACTTTTGACACTGTCCTTCTGTCTCACGCACAAAATCAGATGCAAGAGAAACATTGGATGAGTGGTCACAATAATTAGGTTTAAAAATTCATAGGGAAAACAAAGATAATGAGAATAAACCAAGCAAATGATAACCCTATCTTCCTTGGGGAAAAACCTCACTTCAAGAGATGAAATCATACACCTATTTAAGTGGTTGTGTAGACAATGATGGCAGAACAGATAAAGATAATAGAATAAGACTACAGAAGGTTAGAGGAGCTTTTAAACGACCAGGAAATGTTTCGAAGTAAAAATAAATTAAACTTAGCATCAAACTAAGAATATTCAATTCTAACATTAAATCAGTACTACAGAATTGATATGAAACATGGAGAACAATGAAAGTGATTACAAAGAAACTACTAATATTCACTAATTGGTGCCTCTGCAGATTAGAAGGAATGAAGGAATAAAATGGTATGACAGAATGGACATAGTTGCATGAGATAGCTAAGGATAGGAGGACTTGGAATGAGTTGTTTGAGGGCCTAAGCAAATATACAAAATAAAACAATCACTTCAATGTTGTGCAATTACGACTAAAAAAGAAAATAAAACTATGCATTAAGGTGTAAACAGCCTAGTGTAGAAGAGGAAAGACTATATGTCATCACCTTTATGTACGCCTATCTCAAGCTGACCTCTTTAAAACTAAGCAGAAATATTTAGGTAAATCTGAGATAACAATTAAAACTGAGTACACCACATTGTTAAAATAACTAATTGTATTTATGTGTCCATTTTCTGAGTTTATTGTCCAGGTGTCTAGGGTTTTCCCATGCAGAATACATAATATGACAAATAGAGACATGATCATAAGTGACGACATCAGGAAATATGGAGACAAACTGCCAACAGTTGGTTTTATAAAGGACAGTAAGTTCAGTCATGTAACAAGACTACCTCAATAGAACATAGACATGTAGACAGTGGAAACAATTAACAATGGATTAGTGGGGTTGCAGAGGTAACACCTGTCATAACTGTCATTTACTGCGAATATAGAACCTTGCAGTGTATGGTAGGGGGGTCTTGAGCCTGAGGAATTAAGGCCGCCTGGCTACTGCAGTCGCAGCAAACTGTGCAGGTTAGAGTTTTCTTTTTTCCCCCTGACAGAAAACAACTCATCTTACCGAGGATTCGAACCCGCATCTCAAGGAGAATCAGGCATTCTAGCCAGTCGGCCAGCCACTCCTCAAGATTAGTGGGGTTGCAGAGGTAACACCATATTGTGTAAAATCAATCATAATGCCCCTATCCAGGAAGCTCTCCTAACCTAGTGACAAATAGCAAAGCCGAATCAAAGAAAGATAGAAAGCAGTTTAGAGGGTGGTGTTTTATAGGTTGGTGGTCAAAGGAGGAGCGGCTGGCCAAGCAGCTAAGAACGCTGGGTTCTCCTTCAGGAAACCCAGGGTTCGAATCCTTGGTAAGGTGTGGAATTTTTTCTTGTCGGGGGCAAAGAGAAAATCCTAACCTGCACAGTTCGCGGCGACTGCAACAGCCAGAAAGCCTTAATTCTTCAGGCTCAAGACCCAATGCCCTACACTGCATTTTACTATAGGCAGTAGGTGATCAAAGTTCAAATAGTCCTCAAATATGACCCTGCAGACCGCAGGTAATAAATTTGTTAACTGTTACAAGAATTTAAATATTGAGCACAACCCATTACGTCCATATTGACGTGGATAGGCCTTAGGTTCGTACCAGAGTACTGATCAGCGTTGCCAGTAGTGGGTTGTGCTCAATATTTAAATTTCAAATCCCGAAACAACCAAATAATCAATGTTACAAGAATTCTTTGATATACTTTTACATTGAACTAGTGTTTGGGTTTTCAAATGTAACTCAAGCGATCAGTAACAGCTTATGCAAAGATGTGTGAAAAACAGGCAGACACATAAGATTCAAAACAGCACAGATCCTTACCTGCCAAGGACCCAGCCTTCATTGTAAAATTCCGCTGCATCTCATCAAACTCTGCAGGAGCTGACATCACTATCTTTGTGACAGGCGCTGATAAATTTCTCTCTGCAGCTTTCCTTAGCTCTAAAATAATATATGCCCCGACCTCTTGTGGTGATACCAGTCTTTCTGTGCCGTTGATTACTATGGCAAAGCTAACCATACCATCTGAATCAGCCTTGAGCTAGAATAATTGGTAGATACAGGAATATAGATTACACATATGAAACAGTTTAGAATAGTAACATATAATTATGACATGTTCAAGTCATAATGAACATTTTGCAATGAATCAAAGCATATCCAGTTTCATCCTTCTGGATTATAATTGGGATATATAATGGTATCTATATTCATATATATGTTCTCCACTCAACAGTAATTAATATCAAACTTTTTTCATCTGACATCTATCCCTTACAATCCTTTACATGAATATATACAGATGTACATGTTTTGTTTATATGCACGGATAGGATTGTTTATGAATGTGCATATGTATGGATCAATATATTGTATTCATATGTGGGCATGCAATTGCACATACATGCAAGTATAGTTAGACAGTCAATGTCTCTGACTTTGACATGCATTTGTGCAAGGTCTGCTTCCTCTAGACAGATGCCATTCAAGGTAACAGGCTACGTCTACCATAATAACATTGCCAGGGCTTTATGGATTACTCTTTGCAATTTCCAACTGTTTAGAGATTTTGAATGCACACAGGACCTGCTTTACACTACTATATGTGCAGGCTAGGTAAAGGATTTTATTATCTGAAAGATCAGGGATGTTTTTATATTATTAGATACCTGAAGTCCTTGGAAGTAAGATCAAACCTCTAGGTATCTTATGAGACTGAAATGCACATCATAACCACCTGGTCACGCTCCCCCCACCCCACCCATCCCCCACCACCAATGCATGTTATGATTACAGAAAGAAGATGTTGCACGTTTCTCTATATAATGCTACCCAAGGATGCTGGATCTAGCTACTGCTGACGACCAATGCATTCTAGCATACACATATCAAAACATAATTGAAGGAGAAGTACATAAAAAGTCCCCTTTGCAGAAATATGAACAAAACAAATGAAACAAAGAAAATGTGGATAATTAACTCAATGATGCACACAATAAAAATTAACTATGAGGAAACTAAGAAGTTGAAAGTATTAAGTAGTACTTTGCAAACAACATAAACTTAAAGAAAGAACCATTGTTTTCAGAAAAATTATAAAACTGCATAATCTCATTCATTCATTCAGTAGCATATCCTTTGCAGAACCTCGCTCCCATAACAACCTTCCGGAAAACCTCTCGATCATAAGCAAGATGTCCTACATACTATACACCCATCTGGAGATCATCCGCCACATCCTGCACCCATCTTCTCTTTGGTCTTCCTCTTCCTCTCTTTCCAGATATATACCCCTCCATAATTGATCTCTCCAAACTTTCGTGATGTTTCAAGTGACCAAAATATTTCAATTTTCTTTGTTTTATCATCTTTAATGGCCAACCTTCTTCAATATTCAGCACTTGAAGTATGGATGCATTTGTTCTTTTCTTTACCCAAGATATTCTTAGAACTTGTCTATAACATTTATATTCAAAGGCATTTATGCGCTGTTCAGCTTGTTTAGTAAGTGTTCAGGTCTCACAGGTGTTTGTTGCAATGGGAAAGATGCATGCTCGTAAAAATCAAAAATGTTTGTAGTTCTATCTGTCCCACTCCACAATTTATTCAGCTATTTTAGTCTTTGAAGAGCAATAGCTATTCGTCTTTTAACTTTTTTCATTGTGGTGATACAATAAATAGTTAACTTGCTTATTGCCACTGTGGCTTAATTCTCAGCAAAGGCAGCATTCTTGTATTTTTTTCTGGCCAGCACAGGCCTAGGGTCGACCCAGCCTCATGAAATGGGTACTGTGTGATTTTCAGAATTGTCTGGGAAAGAAAGGAGGTGTGGAAGGAAAATGGCCATCTAGTTTTCTCCTTATTATGCCATGGCCTAGAATATGTGAAGGTCTAAAACCTCATGCCCCAACAGTTGTATCTGCCACGGGACTACTTTTACTAAACTCAAGTATAAAATGTTTACTGCCAGCATGTTCAGATAAAGGGATGTCTCAAAGAAAAGCATATCACATCACAAGTGAAGGCAATGCATCAAATGATGCCTCGTTAGTGACTGATTCTGTTCTGTATCAGATATTGCCTAAAACAATTGCTCTCAAAATAAATAAATAACTCCATAAACTAATTTGCTACATCATTTAAAATGAGAATTCTAGACTGATGGTGCTAACAGCAGTATAAAATGCAATGATTTTACCTTAAATGGATACTGCTTTTGTGATTCCTGAAGCTCTTTCTCACTAAATTTCTTGCCTATGAAGCGCTTAGCATCATACAATGTGTTGAATGGGTTGTGCTCTGACTGTGCCACAGCTTTGTATCCAACAATTATGTCATTATTACTGAAATATTCATTAGTAAAACATGTGTTAATAAACAGACCTGATCAAAAATAATAGTTTACATAATTACCATTGGTTTTCTAGAATTTATGTTTCTTAGTAGCTAGGACAGAAGAGTGATAGAAGGCATGGTTCCTGGAAGAAGAGGTAATGGCAAACCAGTATGAAGACACCTTTGGAATGAAAATGCATGAGGCAGGAAACCTGGC
The DNA here is from genome assembly GCA_014155875.1 of Cepaea nemoralis. Classification (NCBI taxonomy): domain Eukaryota; kingdom Metazoa; phylum Mollusca; class Gastropoda; order Stylommatophora; family Helicidae; genus Cepaea; species Cepaea nemoralis. The sequence goes on from JACEFZ010028326.1 coordinate 64,164, forward strand.
AAAGGACCTGTTACATAATGATGAGTTGTTACGACTGTTGAGCTATTAGCACTTTAGTCAATCTCTGGTAATTTCTAACCTTGGCACATTAGCAGAATGTATAATGCAGTATTCTCACCAAGATTCCACCAAAATAGTAATCATAATTACAAGGTGCTCTATGAATTTTGAATCCTCCTGATCCATCTCTACCCTCCCCCAAATTAGCTACTTATCCTACATGCACAATAGACACATGACAGAAGAAGTCTTGCATGAGGCTCTATAAACTCTGGTAAAGCTTTTAGAGTTTCTTTATTATCATGTTATGTCTAGAAGCCACCCAGAGGGCAACCCTTATCCTCAGCACTGAAGTCTTTTTCCTTCATACCTGTAATATAAATCACAAAACCATTTCTTGTATTTACCACTCATTTATATACTGTATATTTACTTCTACTAAAAATCATAATGGGAAGACTTCGTAAGAAAATGGAAGAGGAGATTAACCTGGTTCAAGTTGGATTTAGACAAGGAAGAGGAACAAGAGATCACATACTCAACGTGCGTTTAATAAAAGAGAAGTGCAGAGAATTTAATGTAAACCTATTCCCATGTTTTGAGGATTATTCAAAGGCATTTGGCTGTGTACAACATCATAACCTTTGGGAAATAATGAGGAATATGGGCTTTCCATCGCATGTAGTACAACTCATAAAAATCCTCTATCTAGACCAGTGGTTCTCAACCTTTTTTGGCCCATGCCCCCCTTCACCATATTTTCAGAATGTCATCCCCCCCCCCCCTTTTCGTATTTCCTACCTAAAAATTTGGCCCGTGCCTCCCTTCACCATATTTTCAGAACGTTATTCCCCCCTTTCGTATTTCCTACCTAAAAATCCCGCCCCCGCCCCTACACAGTATATGTAATAGCGGAAGCTAAATTTAACAGCACATACTAAAACAAGTCTAGACGTCCACATAAAACATGATTTGTGGGTCTACTTACTTTATAAATTGAATTATAGAAAGGTGAGACGTACAGAACCGTACAGTGTAAAGGGAAAAACAATATCAAGTAATCGGTTCTTGTATTAACGCGATCTTGAAATAATCTTAATTACCCTCCTGGAAACTCTAAAATTCCCCGCCGGTTGAGAACCACTGATCTAGACCAACAAGCAGCGGTTAGAACAGATGGCGAGACATCAGACTGGTTTGACATCAAGCAAGGAATCCATCAGGGCTGTATGCTGTCACCCTATTTGTTTAACCTGTACGCCGAAAATATAATGAGGAATGTCAGAGATGATATAACCAAGGAGCAATATGATGCCCTAAGTATTGGTGGTCATGAAATACCAGATTCGATATGCTGATGATACAGTATTACTATCCTCATCACAGAATGGTATAGAAAACTTAATAACCTCAACCCAAAGAAATAGTGAAAATCACAACTTATATCTTAACATAGCAAAAACAAAGATAATGCATACAGATAAAACTACTATGGAGAAAGAAATACATGTTAACGAGGAAAGATTGGAGGTGGAAAATTGTGAATATCTTGGGTCATTGAATACCAACAATGGTGACACAATTAAAGAAATTAAACGACGACTATCAATTGCTCTTCAAAGACTAAAAAGCTGAATAAATTATGGAGTGGGAAAGATAGAACTACAAAAATTAGATTTTTAAGAGCATGCATCTTTCCCATTGCAACATACGCCTGTGAGACCTGGACACTTACTAAACAAGCTGAACAGCGCATAAATGCCTTTGAATATAAATGTTATAGATGGGTTCTAAGAATGTCTTGGGTAAAGAAAAGAACAAATGCATCCATACTTCAAGAGCTGAATATTGAAGAGGGTTGGCTATTAAAGACGATAAAACAAAGAAAATTGATATATTTTGGTCACTTGAAACGTCATGAAAGTTTGGAGAGAACAATAATGGAGGGGTATATGCCTGGAAGAGAGGAAGAGGAAGGCCAAAGAGAAGATGGGTGCAGGATGTGGCGGATGATCTCCAGAGGGATTATCGGACGCAGGACATCTTGCTTGTGATCGAGAAGTTTTCCAGAAGGTTGTTATGGGAGCGAGGTTCTGCAAAGGACATGCTAGTGAATGCATGAATGAATATTTACTTTCCAAAACCAACTTTTGCAATGACTCACTTCTATACTTCCTTCACATTTTATTTGAGTTTCATTTTCATAACAATGCTCTTACTCAGTTGTAAACCTAAATCTTTCCCTCATGCATAATTTACTATCTACATCATCCACCCTCCCCTTTTCTAAAATCTAGTGTTATTGCTGACTGAGAATCTCTAATCTGATCACCTTAAAGCATCTAAGTAAGTACTCTAATATACCCATCAGATGCCACAGTTGAATACTGGTTAGTGTGGTTGCCTGCCAAGACAGTGGTCTCAGTTCAATCCCCAGCAGAGGCAGGAATGTTTGTTTTCTCACCAACTCTATGCCACCAATGCCAAACCTGGACAATGACAGAAAAAGAGAAAAGAAAAATCACAACAGAAATGAGATTCCTGAGAAGAATACTCAATGTATCAAGAAGAGATAAGATCAGAAATGAAGAAATCAGGACTAAAGTTGGGGTTATAGCAGCGCTAGATTATTAGAAGGCAGCAAGTCAAATGGTTTCGCCACGCAAGTAAGGTTACCAACTAACAGTATACCACAACAAGAAATGATGTACAGACCAAATGGAAGTCAGAGGAAGAAGCTGACCACGTAAATGATGGACAGAGGGAGTAGCTGTGAATATCGATATATGAAGCCCATAAGCAGGCCTGGGAAGGAAAGGTGATGAGAAATCGGAACTGGTTATCCCACAGCATATGTTAGTGGCCTAAAATATGTGAAGACTTAACGCTTCACACTCCAAATGTAATATATGGTATAGGCTACCTTTATTGTGTTAATATATCCATTATTTGTTCCAATGTCTCAATATTGCCTGCTATTCATGCAATTCAATAAAACCATGTATGTCTACTATACTAAAATTCAACAATGAAAAATAAGCAGCATGTTCTCAGTGTAAATGAAAACATATACTCACACGAAGGCTACTACACTAGGTATACATTTGTGTCCATCTTGAGTGATTAGAACAGACACATTGCCGCTGACAGCGTGGTACATACCAACACAGGAGTATGTAGTTCCTGAAAGAAGAAAAATCTAGTACAAAAATATATAAAATGGTGAGGAACAAAAATATGTCCATTATATGAACCAAGAAAGAGAATGACATATGAACTTATTTACGTTCTAAATTTAAATGCTGTTGAAGATAAGACAACTTGCCCGCCGGCCCAGTGGTCATGTATTTGAATCTCCACCGAAGCAGATATTTAAAATGACCTGGGCTCCTAGGTCGATGCCAGTCTAAAATGGGTGCCAGGAAATGTACTGAGAAGTGAAGTCAGTCGATGTGAGGCTGACCCCACCACCCATCGAGTGCCAGCTGGTGTATAAAGATGTGTCTAGCAACATATACCCAACATGCTTCAAGATGTGTAATTACTTACTTTACTTTGGAAAGGACAAAATATTTAACCCAACAGAAATGTGCAATAAAATCTATAGCCCAACATGTTCAAACTACATAAAACCCCCTTTCTTATGGTTGTTATCCCTTAAAGGAACAAAGCCCCTTTAGGATCTCATTCCACACCCTTCTATAATTTACTATCTTTTGTAGTTCTTTCCAGGTCTTTCTCATTTTTCCCACTGTTGTCTCTTACTCTCTTTTACATTGTAAATTTATGACATACAAGGCACAGGTAATTTATGACTTCTGTCAAATCACTTATTAAGTTAACCTACTCTGTTCTAGAAGTCTGGGTTGCTGAAAGGTGGAATGTGCTGACTCCTAAACTTTCTGTCCACTGATGATTGAGTAGTGGATTCATTCCCCCCATCGGTCAGTTGGACTTAAACAGTGACTCCTCATTCAGAGAACAATGGCAAACTACTGAACATAAAATTGCCTATAAAATCAACCTGGGGTTTGATTGCAACGCTTCTGCAAATGACCAGCAAAGTTTTTTTTACTTTGTTCTAGCTATTCCTTTAACTGCTGTCTCAGACAATTCTCATTTAAACTCATTAAGTTTCAAACATGCACCAATCATGACATTCCTCTCCTCATTGTTGCCTCTTTGACACCCCCTGTCATCTCCACAAAGACATATTAAAAAGTAAAAGTCCCCTCTTTCATGCCTTGAGGTGTACTGGGTTTGTGGAGCTAGCCCTACTATTTGTATAGAGTAATGGGCACTCAATAGGCATGTGTGTTACCGTGGCCCATATTGGAAGTACAAAACGATAATACTGTAACCCACCCCACATGTCATAAGAGGTTTCTAAAGAGGGTTGGCACGAGACTGGCTATCTCATCCCATAGACAACTTTAGAGGTAAAACAAGACAGACATATAATCAGATTGCAACGGGCACCATTAGTATTGGAACTTTAGGCTGGCTGTTGAAGATGAGGACTTAGCGCTTATGGGAATGCCCAGAGTGCAGTGATGTCGGTTCATGACTCAACTCAACTCAAAGAAAACTAGCTGGAAATCCAAGCAATCTTGAACAAGCCTACAAAGGGCTTGGCATGGGTCAGTAAAGGGCCTATGCTCCACTGGGAAATGTAAGGCAGAAGAAGAATCTGCACTGAATGAGTGAGACAAGACATTCAAGAACAAAACAAAACAAGTCCCATAGCAGAAACCTGCTACAAGGATGGAGTGTTAGGACTATCACATTTTGTCAGCTTGAATGCATGGAGTAATAGTTGGCCGGTCTTTCCCACTCTTAGAGAACACCATGAAATGGCATCAAACCCTCGTCTGACCAGGCTCATGCCACTGTCAGCACAACATCCTTAATCATTATACCAACGTGTCAGCTATAGCAAACAGGAAAATAATCTGCACTCGAGTACAGGTTTAACATGAGTCAATATACAGGCCTTGGTAACATCATCATCATCAAATGCCATGTCTGCGTTGATTGACAATTGTACTGAAAATCTCTTTCTCTCCCCCTCTGTGTGTGTGTGTGCATGCTTCTGCATATTTGTGTGCATGTGTGTGTAAAGAGTAGACAACTCAGTAGCATTGGGATCAACAGCAACATCACATTAATATAAGCAAGAAAGTTACCTTTCCTGATTTGCTTTCTTGACTTTTATATATATCTAAATGGATAAATATTCAGATAATACTAACCAAGATCAATTCCAACTATCCTTGGTTTTGGTGGTGGCAGATAGATCTGTGCAAAGTACCCTGCTAATAAAACAGCCAGCACCGCTGTGCCTGAAAATGAAATGGGTTGAACTGCAGTAAAGCTGTATAAATACAGTGAAAACATCAACAAAAAAACAGAAAGTAGAAAGGGTCAGTTAACAAGAATACAATCATAAGTGACAGAATGGATATGGTGGTTAGAAAGCCTTAGACAACACACACACAATACTATTACATCCAATTTTAAAGTTACCAAAAAAATGATACTTAGCTATAAAGTATGTGACCTCTTGAGAAACCATATGTACCATCTTTCTCCTCACAGCATAAAAACCATGTAGCATGCATCTCTGTGCTGTTAGCTCAGAAGGTCAGCTGACCATAAATAACACAACAAAGGGAGTGCAAAGAAAGAGAAAATCAGGGGAGTGTGGGTGGGATTATAAAACTTCACAGGAAAGTCATGTGTGGGATAGACACAAACTGAAAAAGGGATGAGAGAGTATGGAAGCAATGCAATGTGTAGAAACCAAATGTCAAGATACTGCCTAAATCTGTCAGCCAAGTGTAAGCCTATTTTATTAATGTATTTCATAGTTTGTAGATGATGGCATAAATAATATAATGGGAGAAGCAAAAGCTTCATTTACGAAAAGTATCTTATGCAATCATCATCATCATCATCATCTTCAACTTCTGCCGTTAAGTGTCGTGGGGAGGAATAATTTGCACTCTAGCGCCTGATGGGCGGCACTGGATAGTGTCATTCTGTGTGATTGTACAATGTCTTTGATGGTCTCATTGTAGATGATCTTTGATGCAAGGCCAGTGATGGTGGTTGATGGTGTTGCATTCTAACGACATGGCCAAACCACTTGATCTTCTGTCTTTCAATAAATGTGGCATAAGGTGTTGATCCCACTGTCTGTCTGATAACAGCATTTCTAACTCGGTCTCGGATTGTTGATTTTGCGAAAGTGTGATTTGAGATTGGTAGCATAGGGTTGGTGTGAATATGCTGTTTATTATCTGTCATTTTGCGGACATGGGTATATTTGGGTGTTTCATTATGGGTGAAAGTCAATATGCAAGTGCACTAGCTATTTGACATCTGATTTTTATTCCTCTGTCCAATTTGCCATCTTCTGTGATCATACTTCCAAGATATTTGAATTCTTTAACTTGTTTCAGAGTTGTGCTATTTATCTGTATACTTAGTAGACCAGGTGATCTGCTAAATTGCATTACTTCGATTTTGGCTGTTTTTACTCATAATGTATCTGCTGCATGTTGAACTCAGATTATTAAAACGATTTTGTAGTCTGCCCTCATTGCTGTAAAACAGACACTGGTCATCTGCAAATAGAAGTTCATTTATTTCCCGTGGACCAGTTGTTTCATCTGGAGTAAAGAGTTCTAGAAGCAAAGAATAGCAACACTGTAGCCTACCACGCATATCGTAAGAGGCGACTAAGGAGGCTTGATGGTTCCGTCGCCCTGCTACTGAGTGAGTGTGTGGCGTGACACTGTGAGCTGTGAGTTTCGTGTAAAATGCTTTTGAATCTGCCCGAGGTTTTTTGGAACATGACTGCATGTTCGGAGTGATGGTAGATGGCTATGTCCCAGAGTTGACCGGTTTTTGCCTTATGCAGAAATGCGTGGCTACTGGGCTTCTGGTTGACTGCCACTGCCATCGACGATGAACTGCATTTCGTGGACTGTGTGGGTGAACATCTAGGAAACATCGAGATGGGAAAATGACTGCCGATTCCATCAGAGATGAACTGGGTGTTTCGTGGGGGACTATTGTGTGGACATTCTGATGGCGGCATTATGCACAGTGTATCTGTGCGGGTTGTTGTTTGTCGAGACTCCTGTCTTTTCCACTTTTCACATTGGGCAGTGGGAAGCATTTTGTGTGATATTCACTGGCACAGGAACGGAGCATAATGGGGACAACCCGTTGCTGTAAAGTTGGAACTGCGACTAACTAACTAACTGACTAAAGAGTTCTAAATATTCTGAATTTTTTCTGTCAAGGTTTGCTTCTTTGGATATTCTGACCATGAAAATATTAAATAGCAGAGGAGAGAGCACACATCCCTGTCTCACTCCTGTGTTGACTGTTAAGATATCTGATATACCTTCTTGTGTTCTTACTGCACTTCGGCTCAAGTGGTACATGGCTACGATGCTTTCTAGCATTTGTCCTTGTATCCCGTAATCTTCGAGGATGGTCCATAATTTGTATCTGTCAACTCTGTCAAAAGCCTTTTCCTGATGTACAAACACAATATTCTGCTGGTCATTACATTGGATAGTTTTTTTCACATATTTGTCTAAATGTAAATAGTGCATTATTGCAACTTTTACCTTTCCAAAAACCAAATTGTACATTACTTAACTGTTGTTCAACTATGGGTCTAGCTCTTTGTTCCAATAGTTTTGCGTACATTTTCCCTATATGGCTCAGGAGTGATATACCTCTGTCATATTGCCTTTTTTTTCCCCCAGATTGGTACTATTATTGCCTGTTGCCAATCATCTGAGACTTTTCTTTCTTCCTATGCTATATTAAAAAGTCTTGTTAGCTATTTAACTCCTGTTTTCCCACAGGCCTGAATTGCTTCTGTGGTTATTCCATCTGGACCCAGTGATTAGTTTTTAGGACTTCTCTGTATAACTGCTCTGACTTCTGCAGGGATGAAATTTGGTTCTTGATGTCCATGGGTTTTAGGCACAAAAGTGAGGTTTTCTATGTAATGTGTGGGGTTAAGTAGCTCTTGAACGTATTCTGCCCATCTTGCTAGTATTTGTTGTGGATTAAATACTGGTATACCTCTTTTGCTGTTTATGGTGGTGGCTGGGTTGTAGCATGCATCTCTGTTTCTCATTGTATTGACACGTTTATAAACTTCTCTTGGGTAGCCCTTGCTAAGGGTCAGCATTTGTTCACTGTATATTCTCCAGGATTAAACTTTAGATGCTCTAATTGTTCATTTGGCATTTCGTCGTGCTATTCTATAAGTATATAATTAATTTTATATTAACTAGAAATAACAGAAGGAGAAATATATTAGAAGCAAGGGAAGTGCCCAATTTAAGTATAAACACAGATCATAAAGCAGTCATTGCCACAATAAGAGCCATCAGAAGAAGAAAGCAAAGAGCAGGAAAATACATGCCATGCGAATCAGTAAACTTAAAAAATCTTAGAGGCAGTAAGGGAAAATTATGAGAAAGAACTGAAATCTTTGTAAAATTAACTTCAAGAAACCTACACAGATGCCACCGAAGAACTAGAACCAGACATACTAAAAGAAGAAATTATAGAAGCCATCAGATTAGCCCCATTGAACAAATCACCGGGACAAGATGAAATACCAAATGAACTAATTAAAGCAGCAAGAGAAGTAGGAACAGCATGGCTACATAGACTATTCAACCATGTTTGGGTAGAACAACAGACACCACGAGACTGGGGAAACACCATAATTATCCCAATTTGGAAAAACAAAGGCAGCAAAAGAGATTGCACACAATACAGAGACTGTTGAGTCATTCTGGAAAAATATTTTGCAAAATTCTTGAGAAAAGACTACAAACTACTATAGAACCCCAGTTAAGCAAAACACAACATGGATTTAGGGAAAACAAAGGATGCACAGATGCCATTTTTGCTCTTAGACAACTTATAGAAAAATCAATCGAATTCAATGAAACACTCTACTTAGCCTTTGTCGACCAAGAAAAGGTATTTGACAGAGGAGATAGAAACAAGCTGTGGGAAATCCTTAAACAATATGGTGTGAGTACACATCTGACAAACCTATGTAGAAGCTTATATAACAACAGTGAATGCATAGTGAGAGCAACTGGAGGACACTCAGGACCCTTCACCATAAGATCTGGAGTACAACAAGGTTGTGTCCTGCCCCCTCTCTTGTTCATAACATATATAGACAACATATGTAAAGAAACCAGCAAAACAGAGACCGCAAGAATACTGCATAACAAGAACACAGAAGAAGAACCATCTGCATATCTAACCATTAGAGAACTCCTGTTTGCGGACGACCAAGCACTAATAGCAAAATCAGAAGCTGAATTACAAGACCACATGAATAGTCTAAACGAAATGTGTAGGGAACATAACATGAAAATTAGCACAAGCAAAACAGAGGTAATGACTATAACTAAAGAAGAAAAAAACAACAGTTCACCTAAACGAACATCCCTTGAAACAAGTAAAGAGTTTCAAGTACCTAGGAAGTATAATATCATCAAATGGCAGATCAGAAGACGAGATCGAAAATAGATGCAATAAGGCAAACCAACTCATTGGACAAATGGCACCAATAATAAAGAACAAACATGTATCAATAACTACAAAGAAAGCACTTTACAATACAATCTTCCTACCAACTCTATGCTACCAATACCAAACCCGGACAATGACAGAAAAAGAGAAAAGAAAAATCACAACAACAGAAATTAGATTCCTGAGAAGAATACTCAATGTATCAAGAAGAGATAAGATCAGAAATGAAGAAATCAGGACTAAAGTGGGGTTTATAGCAGCACTAGATTTTATTAGAAAGCAGCAAGTCAAATGGTGTGGCCATGCAAGTAGGTTACCTGTCAACAGCATACCACAACAAGCAATGATGTTCAGACCAGCTGGAAACAGAGGAAGAGGCCGACCACGTAAACGTTGGATGGAGAGAATAGCAGAGTCCATGGGAATATCGATACATGAAGCCCATAATCGGGCACACTCACGATGTTTGTACCGCAAGGTACAAAGGAACATGATGAGATGAGAGGAGATTCTATAAGTAACATATAGTCTTGTTCTGATTTAGTTGTGATCCATCTTTTTAATGCTACTTTCTTTTTGAAAATGCTATCTTTAACTTCGTTGTTCCACCAAGCTGTTCCTTTTGTCCTGCCCTACTTTCTTTGTTCCACATTTATTTTCCAGAGTGTTGAGCATGGCAGCCTTGAAATTGCCCATTCCTTATCTATGCTTGAGTAGTCATCACGGATGTTCTAATGTAGTTGTTTTGATTTCTTGATTGAATTCATCTTTAACCGTATTTTCCTTAAGCCTCCTATAATTGATGACATGTGTTGTTACCTTTTTGTTTCTTATTTTCCTGTATGTTGAAATCTTTTTTATTATGATTGGTTTGTGATCAGTCTGTATTGTGCTCTTGAATTCAAAAGTAGTTTTCTGTCTGATTTCCTAAGTAGAATAAAGTCAATTTGAAATGCTTGCTCTATGTCATTCCATTTATACCAGGTTTTGGTGTGGCTATGACGATGTTGAAAAAACCTATTTGCTATTATTAGTCCGTGTTCGGAGCATATGTTGAGTAGATGTCGACCATTGCTGTTACATTCATTCTCTGTGTCTCAGAATGGCCCCATGCATTCATCCTGTGGTGTTCTTCGTGTACCTATTCGTCCATTAAAATCACAATAAGTTCATCTGTCTCCCTGACGTTATTTAACGTGTCTGCAAGTTTATCAAAATATTCGTCTTTGTCTTCATCGCTGTAAGTATCGTTACATGTGGCGTATGTTTGTATAAAATTTTTTGCTTTATTTCCTACTTTGATCTGTACTAGTATTATTCTTTCCAATATAAATTTAGTGTTGATAATGGCTTTCGTTTTTTATGGATGTAACAAAAACCCAGCCCATGTTCAGCTGTAGCTCACTGGTTGACGCCACTCCATATAAGAACGTAACTTTCATGTGTTCGTTGTGTGTTCTGCCCCTTTTTCCTAGTAGCTGCGAGTCCTAATATTTGAATGTTTAATTTTTTCCCATAAACTCTATGAGAGCTGGTTCCTCATTTCCTAGACCAATAAAATTCCAAGTCATGAATGTCTCTTTTCTGTTTCGTAATTTAGCTGTTGTTGGTTGCATGTTGTTCTGTGTGTTTCTGGCATGAACGCTGATATAGTTGCATTTTTGTTTCAATTTCCCCCATAATTCTTGAGCAATAGTACTTGAACAAATAAATTCCCTACCGGTTTGCTGGACCTGTCGTAGGTTCATCCTTATTTGAACAGAATGATGTTAAGAAACATGATCACTATAATTGAGTGTCAGAGTACTGAGTCAGAGAGTATACAGAACCTGATCTGCTGTATGGTAGTGAATCATGGAATGTAAACAAACAAACCAGGAAGAGCTTGGAGGCAAGAGAGATGTGCTTTCTGAGATGTATGTTACGAATACCTTGGATGACTAGAGTAAGAAACGAGCGCCTGGACAAATCTATTGAAAGTAGAACATTATATTCAAATATAAGAAGCAGACCAACAAACAGTGTTCTTGTGTGTGTGCACTCGCTCTCTTTGAACTCAAGCGTAGTCCGTACACGTGCTACTACTTCGAGTGCACAGGACTGATTTTGAGGTGTGGATTAAAAGTCGCATAAAAGTCGACTTCATTGCACCATATGGCTAGGTCTCTTTCCGCAGAGCGGAAAGCGTCGCACCAAGCACGAACTCTGTAGCTCTAGCGACGATTCACAGGAGTCTCCGAAAAATTTAACTCGTGAACCGAAGGATGCTGCCCGGAATCGAACCCACAACCTTTGGAGCCCGAGTCAAATGGCTTGACCATTTCGCCACGGAGACTCACTAGTGTGGATTAGTTTTCCCTATTACCAGTGTCCCCTGCCATGAGGCAAAAAAGACAGACCCCAGGTTAGTAGAATAGTAATCACACACTACAACCCAAGAGACAGGAACAGCTTGTCCACTGTACACTCTGACTTCAGAGGTACTTGAAATTGACATCCCCAAGCCCAAGTCAACATTTTAGTCCAACTGACTGGTGTAGGGGTTGAACTGGCTACCTCAGCATCAGCACACCGGATGTTTAAGAACAAGAGCTCTTATCCATTAAGCCATGCTGACCTCAACAGTGTTTTTTGATCATGTGATGAGAAGACAGGCATTAGAAAATATATACATGACAATTTCAGCAGTAGAAAATGCAGGGGTAGAAACAGAGAAATAATGCTTGGTGGATTGAGATAGTGGCACAGAAGAATATCATCAATAGAATTGATCTAGAGCACCAAGAACTGAGATATGTGAAGTTACACAAACTGGTCTACATAAAACATCATGATGATGAATATCATACACCTAAAACACATCATGGCAGGAAATGGGGTCCTTCAGTTTCTTACACTGATGTTTAACACAAGCCATGCGGTCTGAATGGAACTCAGAAGACTGACACATTCAATCTTCTCTAGGCCCAGTATGCCTTGAGATTACAATCATGGCTATATGTTAGTGAGGGTCTCTGAGAAAACTGTGAGCATGGAGGATGGAAAGGTGTCTGAAAAGGATTAAAATGGTAATGTGGTGTTTATAAGAGAAAGAATAAACTAATGATTGGGCTGTTTGTTCTTAGAAGATAAGGCTTCAGCATGACTAACGGACTGTAAGTGATGAAAATCTGCTGACAACATAGCCACAAATCTGAAAGAGATCCAACATGTTAGGAGCTTTATGACGGAGGTCATTATCTTAACATAATCAATGGAAACATAGCAGTTGAGAGAAAGGAACTGAATCCTTGCAGACATGTATTTGAGTATTTCAGCTAACAATAGATTCATTACATGTTAATATATGTGAGTTAATTCTGAAGTGTACATCAGATGAGATACAGTGAATCATGCAAACTAATAAATTGTGCAATATTATATATTGTGTCATGGACAGAAAAGACTTTTTTTAAAAAATCAACTTTTAAGCGACATTTAAGTAGAATAATTTATCACACACTACAACCCAAGAGACAGGAACAGCAGGAGTTAACTTTGGGAAAACAATAGAACACGGGGTCAGTGATATTAAGTGAAGTCACTGCCATGACCAAGGTTAGGTCATGGGTCATTGACAGCCTACAGCTTCACGCATGAAGCTTGATTGAAAATCATGCCTCGCATGAACAATATCAAGGCAGGTTACAGAACAGGAGAAAACGTCTCCTACAGGCAGGCAGTTTGAGATTATCCACTGTCGCGTTGAGACGTGGTTATTGGCTCCATAGCACGGCCACAAAATGTGCCGCTACATCTGTGGTTAGATTGTGTAGTATTATTGTGAAGTTATTGTAGACTCTAGGAATTCTATGTGGCGTAAATAATAGTATGTGCTGTTACCCACCTAGAGTCAAAAAGGAATATGTAAATTCAAACTGTGTCCTGTTGGTTGATTAAGTTTTGTTAAGTTGGCTTAAAGAAGCAGTTGCTGTTAATTCTACAGTATCGGCGCTCGTAGAACATTATTGATGGATCTGAGAAAGTTATACAGGTATGAGCGCCACAATTAGAACCTCAAGCCACCAGCCTTGTATAACATATTGTCAGCATCTAGTGTGAATGATCCAAAGAGCCGTCAAACTCAAGGCTTGCGAGCTTCAAACTTAAAGGTGGCAAGCAACATCAATATTACAGCTCGCCCCGAGTTACAACAAAGGTGTATTTCATTCGCCAGAGGCAATCAAGCATTTACTACTCACACGTCCAGCAAATAATACTCGCAAGCAGATATGTATTCGCTCCACACCAATCAGCCTCTTGCCAGCAAGTCATAAGCGAACAACAAAACGTTAAGGTCACTGGCCAGCAGCTACTATAAACATTATGTCACTCGCTAGCAACCACCTGCACCCCCACTCACTCCTTGGCAGTCACGTGACAGGAAATGCAGGGGTCACAGGTAACTTGTTAGAGCAGAGACAGGTTGGACTCAGCATTCGGGTACGGGACCAGGCACACACAGACTTCAGTCGACAATTCTACACAAGTTTTGCACCTTAGATACTTGAGAGTTTTTCAACATCAAGATTGACACAGACTTCATGTAACATCTAGAACCAATAAACTACAGTAAGTTCTACTTTGACTGTTTGCAAGAAGAATAGCTATTCACAAACGGCCTCACATAAGTGTGCAATAGCAGAACGATTGAGTGTGCTAACTGATACTATCACAGGCTGACAGTGAGGTACAACTGAGTGATAGTCACCAAATGGACTGTCTGCAGTGGATAGTGTATGAGTGCCAGACCATAAAAGTGCAAGCATCTCAACTGGCTACAGAGGTTCTGTCTTGTGTGCACCCTATCGTAAATAAAGTTGTTGAGCTGCTGCTGTGCGTTTTGTCCACTCCATTGAGGACATGCTGTAAGCACAAGTTTGTATGCAAGCCAAGTGACGAGAATAGTCACAGTGATTGCACCTGTCATGACAGTGTTATGGTCAACAAGCCCAGTAACATTACATATACGTCATGGTAATAGACTGTGTCTTCACTATTCAAATTCACAACTGGAAAACACTGTTAATAACTTAATCTACCCTTTGACACAGAAACCTGGACACAATGAACACGAACACGCAATTGGAAAGTCAAACAGAAGGATGTGAATATTACAATATACAGAAGTACAATGTACAATGTACTTCATGGACATAAAAGTAGTCAAATATAGAGGTTACAGAGATGCTGGGAATGAAAAGGGAGTTGATGAAAGACAAGTTAAATAAAATATTTTGGTCACATTCATTAATTATTAATTAAATTAAAAGACACAATCACACATCCTTGTAAAAAAACCAAACTGGAAAGAGGAGTTGCAGTGGCAGTGGTGTGTACAGCGATACAAGTGGGATGATAACATGCAGAAACGGACAAACATCAGGCTGTTAGGAGTTTACAACATGGGCAACAGAACACAGATTATTGATTATTCATATTGATGAGTGTCGGAGATCCATGCAGCCAAACCTTTATTTAATACTTAAATTACTTTATTTGGAGACGGCACTTGATTGATTGAATCTTGATATAAATTATAATACAAACTTATCTTTTTACGAATAAGTAAGTACACGACCCATTTAATATATTTTATAGCCTACACACAAACAATTACCTAGAACAATAAAAGTAGAACTCATGATTTAATCACTGATGTCACCACGGCACAACAGCACAGGCAGCAGATGGACAATACATTACGTGTTACTGGCAGTATCCGAGGGGGAGCCTACTGCCGCTGCAACATACACAACTCGGTAGTGTGCTCCCTTTGTTTGCGTGCACGGTAAGACACAAGTAGTCAACAAACGGCGGATTTTATGAGCTTTTAGTTTTAGTACTTTTACTTTTAGTATTATATGACGTCTTGAAAAATAGAAGCGTTTAAGCTTTTTTTGTGACATGTTTCTTTATTTATTTCTTACACTGAGATTAGCATGTCAAAGATATAATATAATGTCAAATGTTCAGCTTGTCATTGTCAGTACACACTATCTAAATCTTCTTACATCTCATACGCTAAGAAGTGTATGACCTATCTGCAATCATTTTCTCCAGTTTACAATATATAACTATGAACTACGCATTATTTTTTTTTATTATTATAAAATATATTATTTTTATTTTATTCATTATTTTATTTAGTATTTTTCAGTGTGTGTGTGATGATAGAAACAACCATGTGTTCACATGCATCAGATCATGATAGATTTGTGGAGGAACAACACGAATTGGTCTATCTACCAGTCACATTCGCTACCGCCATGGGTTGTAGTTATATATATACAGTTATATTGTCTCTCAGCAGTTATCGGTCCTTGATTGATGTTGCCTTCATGTCTCTCAGCAGATCTTGTCCTTGGTGTTGCCTTCATGTCTCTCAGCAGATCTTGTCCTTGGTGTTGCCTTCATGTCTCTCAGCAGATCTTGTCCTTGGTGTTGCCTTCATGTCTCTCAGCAGATCTTGTCCTTGGTGTTGCCTTCATGTCTCTCAGATCTCAGTCCTTGGTGTTGCCTTCATGTCTCAGCAGATCTCAGTCGTTGGTGTTGCCTTTCATGTCTCAGCAGTCCTTGGTGTTGCCTTCATGTCTCTCAGATCTCAGTCCTTGGTGTTGCCTTCATGTCTCTCAGCAGATCTTGTCCTTGGTGTTGCCTTCATGTCTCTCAGCAGATCTTGTCCTTGGTGTTGCCTTCATGTCTCAGCAGATCGTGTCCTTGGTGTTGCCTTCATGTCTCTCAGCAGATCTTGTCCTTGGTGTTGCCTTCATGTCTCTCAGATCTCAGTCCTTGGTGTTGCCATCATGTCTCTCAGATCTCAGTCCTTGGTGTTGCCTTCATGTCTCTCAGCAGATCTCAGTCCTTGGTGTTGTCTTCATGTCTCAGCAGATCTCAGTCCTTGGTGTTGCCTTCATGTCTCTCAGCAGATCTCAGTCCTTGGTGTTGCCTTCATGTCTCTCAGCAGATCTCAGTCCTTGGTGTTGCCTTCATGTCTCTCAGCAGATCTCAGTCCTTGGTGTTGCCTTTATGTCTCTCAGATCTCAGTCCTTAGTGTTGCCTTCATGTCTCTCAGATCTCGGTCCTTGGTGTTGCCTTCATGTCTCTTAGATCTCAGTCCTTGGTGTTGCCTTCATGTCTCTCAGATCTCAGTCCTTGGTGTTGACTTCATGTCTCTCAGCAGATCTCGGTCCTTGGTGTTGCCTTCATGTCTCTCAGCAGATCTCAGTCCTTGGTGTTGTCTTCATGTCTCAGCAGATCTCGGTCCTTTGTGTTGCCTTCATGTCTCTCAGCAGATCTCGGTCCTTGGTGTTGCCTTCATGTCTCTCAGGAGATCTTGGTCCTTGGTGTTGCCTTCATGCCTCTCAGCAGATCTCGGTCCTTGGTGTTGCCTTCATGTCTCTCCGCAGATCTTGGTCTTTGGTGTTGCCTTCATCTCTCTCAGCAGATCTTGGTCTATGGTGTTGCAGCAGAACAGCTCTGATGATATTCCTCCAGCATCATTTCTCTTGATCTGCCTCAGCTCTTCTCCCATTGATATTTCCAGTTGTTAAGATGTTTCTCAATGCCTCTCTTCTCATTTTGTAACCAAAGAATGCTGTTTGTCTCTTTCTTATTGTTGTACATTATGTTCTCTTTTCATTAGCCTCTTTCAGTCAATTGTTAGTTAGATACTTTGGTAGTCCAAGGTGTTCACAATATTTGTCTCAGGAGCCATTTCTCCTTTGCATCCAAGGTCTTCCATATTTATTTATTCTTATACCATTCACTGTGATACAACAAATCAATGCCTCTGATGCACCCTAGAATAATATGAATGGCTTCATTCTGCAGCTTGTTCAACCTTTATGTTTGTATGTTGCTGAATGTGACCCTTGGTTGTGCATATTCAAATGCAGAGAGGACCAGTTGTTGACCATTCATGGTCAAATCTTTTATAGGCCTTAGCCATAATGAAGTTGACATGCTCAGTGAAACTGAGGCTTTGGTTAAACGTTAAACCTATATACTGCATTGCCAATATTCTTTCAATGGTACCCAAATGTATCATGACTGATGGAGTAGATGTATTGACAATAGATAGTTAGAGCAATCAATGTTAAGTTTGCTTTATCTGGGTTTAGAAGCATAACACCATTCAGTTATGAGATTCAGCTGATTCTGTAGGTCCTTGATTATTCTATCTTGATCCTTTCTCCATTGATGTACAAAGATATCATCAGCGCTGGAAAATGTCCTCTGCTGCATTATTTGCTATTTATTTATGGCATTATATTATTTAATATATTTATATAATTCTGTTATGCCAGTAGTATGTACAGTGAAGAGAATCAGTGACAGTACGGACACTAGATGGTTTTTATACTCATTGACACCATAGTTGCTGGTGCACTAGTCTGCCAGCCCAGTGGTCTTGCGAGGAAATCTCTCAAAGAATATTCTATCATGACCACGTGGCTCTGGGTTTGACCCAGCCTCATATAATCAGTATCAACCAAATGTGTGCACGGTAGGACTGCCGGTGTGATAACTATATCACCCATTGAGTTCTGTGTGGACTAGAAAAATAAGGGCCAAGCACATATCTCAAAAATGGCATGGAAACAGGGCTCTTAACCTTTACCTTTATATCTCCTTCGAGTGTCTGGCCTGGAGCAGTCATCCATGATGGTGACTCTCCAGTCCTCTCTTTCATCTGATGTTTTGATGGAGTTAGTGTTGCATACACTGCTACATGTAGATAACATGTTTTGCATATCCTTTACAGGACATTGCTGTCAACATCAGCATCTTTCAGCTGATTGTTGATTTCTTGGCAAGATTACGCTCAGTAGTTTGCCATTGCTTTCTGAGCGGCCGGCTCACATGCCCAGTAAGTTACCGACGCAATTCGAACCACTTTGATTCTCACCGTCATCACGTTACTTACGAGAGTATACGAGTTTGCGGAGAAAAGTCGCTAACCTCTAGGCCAGGAAGCCGGCTACATGTAGATAGTGCACAAGAAATACAAAGGTTTGTCAAACAGTATATCAACAGAACTAAAGTAATATTCTAGCAAACTAGAAAGGTACAATGACAAGCAGGAGGTGATGCCTTCTGAGGACTAGTGAAACATTAACAAAGAAAATACCAGCAATTAAATACACTGAAAACCAAGCAATTAATTTACAATCCCAATTATAACCTTATTTAAGGTTGAACAGGGTCATTTGATAATCAAATCAACTTTATTTTTAAAGGGTCACAAATTGGGCACGCAGGCCCATCTTACATTCGGCCCTTCCAATCACTCATCTTTCGTTCATCAAGAGCATTATACATTCACATAGGAAGAAAAAAAAACATTGTGAAATGAATGTTGTAAACATAAACAAGGCAAATTACCATGTTATGAGGCCCATATCCCACCTACCCACACATCACCCCACCCACACACACACCCCCACCTACCAACACACACATACCCAGGGACACATACATACCCCACCAACCGACCCATCCACCTCCCGCATATCCCCCACCCACACACACTGCCCTCACCTGTTCCCCCAACCCAAGCACACTCGCCACCCACACAAACATCCCCCACCAACACACATCCCAAGCCCACCCACACGCCCATCCCCCACCCACACATCTCCCAACCACACCTCCATCGACCACATATTCCCCACCCACGCACACACATTGCACATCCATTCACACATCCCCACCAACTGACATCTCCCTGCCCACACACACACACACAATCTCCCTAACCACCTATACATCCCCAATCCACACACACACCCCACCACCCACACATACATGCCCTAACCCACATCCCCCACCCGCACATCACACACATCCCCTACCACACAATATTCCCAACCCACGCACCACACACACATATCCCACACCCACATACCACCACACATCCCCCACCTACACACCACACACATATCCCCCACATATATACCACACAATCTCAACAGCCACACAGATACCCTTACCCACCCACATCCCCGCACCCATCACATAATCCCCCACCCACATACCACACACTATCCCCCACCCACACACATATCCTCACCCACACACCACAAACATACCCCCACACCATACACTTCTCCCCACCCGCCCTCAAGCAACTTATATTATTATTTGTTGCCTATCTGTTTAAACTTACAAAATCTCTCTTTATCTTCCTTTGCCTCTTTTATCTAGTATTCTTTCCCCACCCACACATAAGACTAATTTCTTTATTCCATTTCTACAGTGCCGGTCTCCCTGGCCGAGGGGTTACAACACTTTCTCCGTAATCCCGTTTATCACGCAGTCTCAGAGCTGGCGAGAGCTGGGAGCGGTTCGACCCCCGCTGGTGACTTGTGGGATAACTGAGCCGGCCGCTCAGAAAGCAATGGCAAACTACTGAGCGTAATCTTGCCAAGAAATCAACAGACAGATGAAAGATGCTGCTGTTGACAGCGATGTCCTGTAAAAGGCTATGTGGAAAAAAAAAAAAAATTTCTACAGTTGAGAGCTGCATTGGCTAGCAGGTTTGCCCTGCCAGTCCAGTAGTAATGTGATCGAATCCCCATCAAGGCAGAGATCTGTTTTCATTGACCTAGACTCCCAGGTCAGCCCAGCCTAAAATGGGCACCAGGACATTTATTTGGAAGCAAAGACGCTGGCCTAGCATTTACCATATCACCCGTTGAGTGCCGATCAGTCTAAAACTGAGACTTTCACTGCATAACCAATAACCTCATGACATAAAAAGGACTCCTGTAATTGTTACTTTACTACCTGTTCTGTTCATGTGCTTCATACATTTTGTTTTTCGTTTCCTTATGCATTTAATGACAAACGTGTCTGGAAGCAGGAACCTGTGATGTGATATGGCCATCACAATTTGTAGACTTGAGTACACGGAGGAGTAGATGGCCAGTCTTTCTCTCACTCAGCGAGATGACAAAAACAGACGTTGAACCATCATCCATCTGCGCTCATGACATTATCAGCGTAGCTCTCTATCAACTATGCTAACGTACCTGCTCATGCTTTTAATGAGTGATCTTGAAACACCTTTGTTCTCAATAGCTCTTACATATATTATCGTAAATACATACAATACATATACTAAACAAGTAGTTATCTTCTGTATTATAATCTGACATGACAGCAATAAATCACATGCAATATTTTGGTTACTTTTCAGCATTATCTATATTTACCATGCATGATGAATGGATGCATTCCACGCAGTCTGAGATGCTACTGGATTCACCTGCGGCACTTTAAAAGACAGACATTACCACCAGAAGTGTGCTTTCCAGTACAGAAAGTTCTCCCAAAGAGAAAACGATCATTAGTGTATGGTATGTGGGTGAACTCTGAGATTGCATGATTTAAAATAAGTATAATACATCTTATCGCATGTTCTTTTACAGGACGTTGCTATCACCCCCAGCATTTATTATCTGTTTAGCTCAATAGTTTATTATTGTCTCCTGAATGGTCGATGTCAGCTAAAATATAATAGACGGCTTAAAATACAATATTCTTATGGCAGATGTGTCACTGCTAGCGTATCCCGGGAGATATTGTTCAGGTCTGAGAATTAAAGGTCACTTGTCTTAGAACATTCGCCAAGCAATGCGCAAGCGGAAATTTATATTTCACTTCTGATAGATTAGAATGTTCCTAGCTGCAACTCTTGATTAAGGGGTAAGCATGGTAGAAAAAGCCGGTCTCCCTGGCATAGGAGTTATGGATGTGTTCGTAATCCCGTTAACTCTCATATGAAACACAACTGTGCGAGATTTGGCAGCGGATTGTGTCGCGTTGGTTACTTATGGGGGTATGTGACCCGGTCGTTCAGATAGCAGTGGCAAACTACTGAACATAAAACTTGTCAAGACATCAACAGCAGCTGAAAAATGCTTGTGTTGACTGCGATGTTCTGTGAAAAAGGATATGCCAGGAAAAAATGGTAGAAAAAACTGGATCATTCACATATTCTTAACTGAAATGGGGAGCCATGGTGGCACAATGGCACTTGTGGCTGCCTTTATGTATTCCAGTCAACATTGAGGCAGAGACTTTTTCAAATTTGACCTGGGCTTGCAGGTTGACCCAGCTTAAAATGGGTGCCATAAAATGTTCTGGGAATATTGATCAGATTATCCGTTGAGTGTTGATTGGTCTATAAAAATATGGGGCTAGCACCATTTACTCAACACACCTCATGGCATGAAAAGGTTCATTTACTTTACTTTTTCTTTAAATTTGTAATGAGGAATCAGATACAAATTTGTCAGTTTTAACTCTGGGTTAATGTCATTTAGAGTGCCAAAGAGGCTGATGCTTGAAGGTAAATTGTATTCTTTGACATATTTAACATATTTCTTGGCCTCTTCTATAACAATAAAGATAATTAGAAACAGTTGTACAAGTAAACATTTGAAATGTCATAAAACAGGAAAAGTTTTAAAACACAATTAACTGAATCTGATAAGAATGATATTGACAACAGCAATATATGGTAATTCAGAACTGAGGCCAACAATAGGGTTAAGATCCTGTGGAGAAACAACAGATGTAAACTCATGTGTTATACCTCACATTCCTTCTGGGCATGGGGTTTGAGTGTTAAAAGTTAATTGCATATCCTTTACAGGACGTAGCAGTCAACTCCAGCAGTTTTTGGCTATTTGTGATTCCTGGGCAAGTTTACATTCAGTAGTTTGCCATTGCTTTCTGAACGACCAGCACTCATACGAATTGCGTCCATAACTCCTTTGCCACAGAGCCGGTCGGTTGGAATGTATTGTCAATAAAACACCTAAACCCCAGGTGAAAACATTACCAGCCCATGTCTAATCCTACTAGTCCATATGTGCTGTACTGAATCATGACCAGCATATGTCTAATCCTACTAGTCCATATGTGCTGTACCAAATCATGACCGGCCCATGTCTAGTCCTACTAGTCCATATGTGCTGTACCAAATCATGACCGGCCCATGTCTAGTCCTACTAGTCCATATGTACTGTACCGAATCATGACTAGCCCATGTCTAATCCTACTAGTCCATATGTGCTGTACCAAATCATGACCAGCATATGTCTAATCCTACTAGCCCATATGTACTTACCAAATCATGACCAGCCCATGTCTAATCCTACTAGCCCATATGTGCTGTACCAAATCATGACCAGCCCATGTCTAATCCTGCTAGTCCATATGTGCTGTACCAAATCATGACCAGATGTCTAATCCTACTAGTCCATATGTGCTGTACCAAATCATGACCAGTATATATCTAATCCTACTAGTCCATATGTGCTGTACCAAATCATGACCAACCAGCCCATGTCTAATCCTACTAGTCCATATGTGCTGTACCGTATCATGACCAACCCATGTCTAGTTCTACTAGTCCATATGTACTGTACCGAATTAGGACCGGCATATGTCTAATCCTACTAGTCCATATGTACTGTACCGAATCAGGACCAGCATATTTCTAATCCTACTAGTCCATATGTGCTGTACCAATTCATGACCAGCATATGTCTAATCCTGCTAGTCCATATGTGCTGTACCGAATCAGGACCAGCATATTTCCAATCCTACTAGTCCATATGTGCTGTACCAAATCATGACTAGCATATGTCTAATCCTACTAGTCCATATGTGCTGTACCGAATCATGACCAGGCCACTTCCTAATGTACCTCTCCACAAATGTGCAAGCTCCAGCACTGGTCTTGCACACCCTGCAGGTTTGTGACCTGAAAGGAGATCTCTGCAGCACAGTTCCTTCAAGATGGTACTTTGGTACTGGGGCAGGAGAGAAGTCTCAACATCAGCCTCACTCCAGTAGATGCAAGCCTTTTTCAGGGCCTCAAATGACCTGAATGCTAAATGCATTCAGTTTAAGAGATAAAATTCAGTATTTCAAATGATTCACCAAAAACCACGCAGTACCTCACAAAGACACTAGGTCATATGTAGGATATGAGTAAATATTGTCAGAGGTCGGGAACCTGACATGTGTGCATGTCTTTATTTCTTTCTTTGTGTGTGTGTGTGTGTGTGAAAAAAGTTTGAAAGAGAGGGACAGAGAAAGTGAGTCAGAGCATGAGAGAGAGAGACAGATTAATTCTGTGTTTATAATTTTTTGAGAAGTGGACATTGCTTGTATCATTGACTAATATTTGTTAGTTTTGTAGTCTGTAGATTTGTTCTGACTCTACATTCACCACAAAATTGCACTATCATTGACATTGCTTAGATTGTCTCAGATTGTGTTCAATTACTATTTTCATTTCTTTGTTCATGTGCCAGTCTTAATGAGATTGCATTTCTGATTTGACCTGTTCTCTCTGCTTTCAGGTTTTGTTGTTTTAACTGCGATTGGAAGTGGGTAAGTATTCATTAAGTATTATTAGATTTAGTTTTTGGTTCAACTAAAATTCATTTTATTACTGTGTTATGTGAAATCATAAAATTAAAGAAAGCATACTGGTCAATAAATAACCTATATCATAATGCTCATTTAAAATGTATAATTCAATTATTTCCTACCCATATTTCAGAGATGGTGCTTTGGTCTGGGAGTTTTAGTTTGTGATGTTTTGGTTATCATCTCAACTACCACACTTTTAATAGTCTATTGAACTCTTTTAATTAAACTGTTCCACCTTGAACCTGTTTTTATATATTAATTCATCTGGTTTTCATATCTCATTGTGTAGACTCCTTACACTCCTGGTTTTACTAGCCTGCGATTTTACTGCGTAGGATGGCTAGGGTATAAGCCTGTCCTACTACAGGACATATCCACCAGATGTTGGATGGTAGAGTAGCCACCATATACTAATATTAGCTGTAAATATTCAATAGGTAGTTGTGGAACAAGGCAGGAGGTGGTCGTTGAGAGAATGTGAGTTAGCTGTGTGGGACAGCTAGCTTTAGAAAATACCTTAAAACTTTGGTATGACATTGGTGGGTAAGAGGCACCTCTCCCAATTGCTGCCTTGTAGGGTTTGCCACTTTAGACAAAGGCTGGTGGGATTAAACTGTATACATACTGGTGAAGGTCAAGGGGAACCACCATTGTATATCTTTCATCATCATCATGTGCCATGTTGATAAGCGTGGGCGGTCTTGCTTTGACATCTCACATGATCATCAGAGTCGTGGATCAGCTCTGTGCTCTTGTCATGAACATACCACATGGCCAAGCCATCCAGGTATTTACTTATCTGCCTTCCCCTTGTTCTTTTCCCCTAAATTTTGCCAGATTCACCAAGTTCTCTAATTTATTTCTTGTCATAGCGCATCAAAAAAATTGTGACTGTCTACGTCTAATTTCTCTAAACAGTTTACAGTTTTCATCTGTTTCTTGTAGGACTTCGTCATTGGTTTTTCTGTCTGTCCATAGTATTCTTAGAATTTTCCTCAGAAACCACATTTCCACAGCCATTAGATGTTTTTCATCTTGTTTGCTCATTATCCACATTTCACATCCATACAAAAGTATATCTTTAGTACACTAAAATTTAAAAAAAACTCACAGAGTTCCATATAAATGAGTGTTTATTACAATCCTGAAGAAAGAAGAGAATGGAAAACATTCTCATTTATCTTTGGCTTTAAAAAAAAACTGTTTGCTGTGAAGGGAGTTCTGATCATCATCATCTTCTGCTTCTTCTCCTATTCCTTCTTCTTCTTCTATTCCTTCTTCTTCCTCCTCCTCCTCTTCCTCCACCTCCCCTTTCTTCTTCTGTTCCTTGTTCCTTTGTTTCTAGCCTCAGACTTTGTCTATTTTCTGGGAAAAAACTGCATTGTCTCTTGTGGATCCTACTTTGTACCACAGAGTTTAGCGTAAAATGTGGCTCTTTGTGGCCAGAGTTGATGCCATATCTCTTGTTAGAGAGGAGAGATCTCATTAATGTTGGATGTATGTCATATATGCTATCAGGTATATGTGAGATCTGGAACTTGGGCCTTATCTCTCACATGCAACCAGGGGTATGTGAGATCTAAAGCTTTAGGGCCTATTTCATGTTAGTAGTTAGGTGTACTTGAGATAGTAACTTGCAAACTTATCTCACACATGCAACCAGGGATATGTGAGGTCTGGAATTTCAGACCTATCTCATACATGCATTCAAGAGTATGTGACATGTTTATGCTTTATAGATGTGTTCACAGATTATCATGTCCTTTGTATACTTTAAAGATGATTCATGATGCTTTGCAGGTGGTATTTATTAGAAAACTCATCTCCTGGAGCGTATCATCTTATGTTTACCTCTTTTTTTTTTCCACATTTGTGAGTGTCATATAATACATAATAATACCATTATTTATATGTTAATTTTATGACCGTCAGGGAACTCTCATTGCTCATAATATCTTTGTGTAAACAAGTTCAGGGTTACATTGACACATCTGTAAAAATAACATTTCGTATTTTTATTGTCTAATACAGAGGTGCATTTCTTTTATCTGCTGAGAAATTTGATTGGCCAAGATTATGCAGAAGTGTTTTTCAAAGACTGAATCAGAGGATTCAAACAAGTGTGGTGTCGTCTGACACCCTGTGGGTTGGACTTGAAAATGATTGGCCGGTGTATATGTCTGCGCCACATCACACTGGTAAGTTATTTCTTCTTGTATTAAATTCTTGCTGTATATTCCTGCACCACATCACACTGGTCATTTATTTCTTCTTGTATTACATTCTTGCTGTATATTCCTGCACAACATCACACTGGTCATTTATTTCTTCTTGTATTAAATTCTTGCTGTATATTCCTGCACCACATCACACTGGTCATTTTTTTCTTCTTGTATTAAATTCTTGCTGTATATTCCTGCACAACATTACACTGGTTATTTATTTCTTCTTGTATTAAATTCTTGCTGTATATTCCTGCACCACAACACACTGTTAAGTTATTTCTTGCTGTATATGTCTACCGAATGTTGCGAATTCCTTGGACTGCCAAAGTAACTAACAATGAATGCTTGAAAGAGGCTAATGAAACTAGAACATTATATACAACAATAAGAAAGAGGCAAACAACTGTTTTTGGTCATGTGATGAGAGGCAGAGGCAGACCAAGATAAATGATTCTGAATGGACATGGAGGAATATCAACGGTAGAGTTGATCCAGAAAACCAAATACCGAGATCTGTGGAGAGTCATGAACGCCTATGCCAGTCGCCATGGCACTTGATGATGATAATGGTATGTCTACATTACATAAAACTGGTTTATTACATTACATTTGTTTCATTAATTCCTTGTGCGTGCGTGCATGTGTTACATTTATTTTATTCAACCCATGCTGTATATGTCTACATCACATGATATTGGTTTGTTATATGTGGGAAAGGGTTACAAATGCAATTTGTAATCCTGCATACTGCGTTTGAAACAAAGCTGCGGGCGATTTGGAAGCTGACCACCTTGCATTGGTTTCCCATACAAAAAGTATGAGTGCCTGTCATTCAGAAAGCAGTGGCAAACTACTGAATGTAAACTTGCCAAAAATTCACGATCAGCCAAAAAATGCTGGGGTTGATTATGACGTACTGTAAATAATATGCAACTAACTTACCATTACATTTGTTTTATTAATTCCTTGCTCCTTGCTGTATATGTACACATTTGGCTGTTCGTGAATATATATATATATATATCTTCATTGTATGACACTGGTTTGTTATATACATTTTAAAAAATTCAACCCATGCTGTATGTGTCTACATCGCAAGACACTGGTTTGTTAAATTACATTTCTCTTATTCTGTTCTAGAAGTCTTGAGTTAAATATTCATTAACTAGCATTCTCTCATGTCAGATTTTACAAGATAATTCTGTTTCTTTTCTGGTAAAACAAATATGGTACACTTTGGTAGCTTATATTTGGCAGTTTCATTGGTACAGTTCTTCACCTGTTTTGCATTATAGAATTACATTTGGTAAAGTTAACCCATTTACATGTCATTAGCTTATATTGGAATATGGTGTAAAGCCCATATTGTTGGTGACTGAATGGCACACAAAGAGTCATGGGGCCAGTATTACACTTGCTGTCGTTAATTTCATATATAAATCTCTGGTGCTCATTTAATGAGGCTGATTGCATAGCCATAGTGGTGTGAAAATAAACCTAGCTTAAAAACTTTGAAAATTATTTCAACCATTTTTGTACACTTTGTGTTCTTTATTGTTTTCTTACTTGTGCTAATGCAGATGTGAATAACACTAGCCTGAGTATAAACTTAAGCCATGAAGTCTTGCATTTATAATTGCTAATCATCATAGAACAGTCTCCGTCTGTCTGTCTCTTTCACACACAGATATAAATATTTATTTATGTAAGAATCGCTGAAACAAACTGTTTATTAATTTTACTTTGATTCAGAGCTGTCGAGCAGAGTATTAATGTATGTCTCCGATATAATCAACTTTAACATAAATAAAATATGGGGTAAGTGCTCTTTTTTGCTAGTTTGAAATTCACAATCATTCTTGTAAAGTACCTGCTTGCAAGTTGAGAGTAGAGGGGCATAGGGAACAACATTAAATTACTGAGCTGTTGTACAGTTGTGGAGCCATGATAGCACAATGGCTGGAACGCTTGTCTACAGGCCTGGTGGTCATATCTTTGAATCATCTTCGAGGTGGGGATTATTTTCATTGACTTGAGTTGTCAGGCGGTCTCAGTCTGAAATGGGTACCAGGAAATTTCCTGGGAAGTCAAGGCAGCTAGTGGGATATAGATCACATCACCCATCGAGTGGCAAGCATGGGTCTGGGACTGTATACTCAGTACGCTTCATGGCATGAAATGGGGTACTTTACTTCACTGTACAATTGACTTTGCTGTGTAATCACAACTCCTGTTTGAAGGCAGAAGGTGGTTCGAGGGGTCATGGGTCTGAATTCACTTTGATGCAGTTGTATGTTATTGACCTTGGCTCTCATATTGACGCAGCCTAACATTGGTGCCTGTGAAGTAAAGTTGGCTGATGTGTTATAGTCCACATCATGCCACAATGGCCAGTTGGTCTGTAAAACATACGAGGCTTGCACCATATGCTGGATATGTCTTAAGATGTGTTTTTTTGTGTGCATATCCTTTACAGGACATCGCTGTCAACACCAGCATCTTTCAGCTGTATGTTGTTTCTTATTACGCTCAGTAGTTTGCCATTGCTTTCTGAGCGGCTGGCTCACATACCCCGTAAGTTACCGATGCGATTCAAACCACTGCTGATTCTCACCATCATCACGTTACCCACAAGAGTATATGAGATTACGGAGAAAAGTCATAACCTCTAAGCCACGAAGCCGGCAAGATGTTATTTAGGATCCTTTATTTTTGCTTTTATAACTTATGTTATATCAAGAAATTGTGATGTATACATGTGTGTGGGAAGGGTGTTTTGTTAAAAAAGTTAGTTGCATATCCTTTACAGGACGTCGCAGTCAACCCACACATCTTTTGGCTGTGTGTGATCTGTTGGCAAATTTACGTTCAGTAGTTTGCCATTGATTTCTGAATGACCGGCACCCAAGCTACTTTATTTTTAAAAAACCAACACAAGGAGGTCTGCTGCCAAATTGCCCGCAGCTGTGTCTCAAATGCAGTATGTGGGATTACGAACTGCGTCCGTAACGCCTTCTCTATGGAGCCGGCAGGGTGTTTTGTACATAAATTAAATGTCCATCATATTAATGAGAAATTTCAATTGGGAGATGAGTTTATTCACTGAAGTTGTTACTGAATTTGCAAGGATGTTACTTGACCTTGTCATGTTTTCTAACATTCAGATTGGTTATTTCCGTGGGAACAATCTAAAAGTGATGACCCCTGGGTCCTGCTGGAGCTTACAAAGTCCAGAAACTTTTGGATCAGACAAATGGGAGTTGCTTCCCTTGCAAACAAAGTTGACTGGGATAGTAAGTACTGTATTTCATGTAGTTGACTAACATGATGTTAACACTTGTGAATAATGTTTTGTTTGTTTGCCTTCCACTTATGCCATTATACATCCTGGGATGGAGTAATTGAAGTCCCAGCATCTGTGACTAATGCCCTTTCTTCAATTTTCTCTATAGTTTCATTAACATTTGTTTAGGATCGATTAAATTCCCTACCAGATTGCTAGACCTGTTATAAGTTCCTAACTTATTTTACCCAGGGAGGCATGTGTTCTACAGTTCACATTAATTCATGTAGCAATGTACAAAATAACAAAATTATATAAACTTAGATTTTTTAATCCTAATGTTGATGAAACCTCTGATTATTGTAAATGTTAAATCATTTAAGATTGTTCATGTCCATGTTACTTAACATAGAAGCATTGGTGGCATTTGTGATCACAACAAGAATAAGAAATAAAATTATATTTCTGTAACTTAGTAGTGGATTTTCTTACTTATTTGCAAATTGTCAAGAATTCACATGCATGTATTGTGTTAGAGAAATAGAGATTATGGTCATCCCCAGGAAGACATAAATAACATAACATCCAAGTAAGTGGGGAAATTCTTAAATAAGTGAATCAGTACAACTATCTCAGAACAGCCATAACATCTGATCGAAAATACATTCAGTTAGTGATTGTATGAAAGAGTTGCAATAGACAGATGTTCCTGGAGAAGATATGTACGGAACGGACTGGTGCTGTTTGAGTGCAATCTGATCCAACAAACTGAGGATAGGCGGCACAGGCATAAAATGCAGTAACTTACTGCAGGACCTGTCTCGTCTTACAGATGCGGATACTGTGACAGAGATTGTCACTCTCGCATTGGACTATACAGTCACCAGCGGTGCTGTCAGGTACCTCCCCAGTGGCACAACTCTATAGTCCTTCAGGACTGAAAGAGGCCAACTACTACTACTACTACTACTACTACTACTATTGGTTCCTTTATAATCATTAGTTTGCTTATGATGTTGATGGTAATTTGCTGTGTTCAGTATCAGCTTATGCCAGGTGGTCTATTCTGTAGGTTACAAATACAGACTTGTAGCCCAGGCTTGTGATCATCGTACAACTGCAGCACTAGCCAGATATCCACATGCAAGTGATTGCTATTTTTTACCTCAGCCTAGGCTACATCCATCAAAGGTAATACAGGTCATCATGCTTCACTGTTGTTCAGTTTATACTTTTTCTTCTTTTGCCTTTCATTTCCCAGTGAAGTAAAAGCCCTTGGCCAACTCATGCCAAGCCCTTTGAAAACATGTTTATGGTTATGAAAACGAAGACACAAACAATAGCGAAATATTCCTGACAATAAATCGTGCAATCTATTGTTTGTGTCTTCGTTATTCACATTCACTATGGGAAAACATTGTTTTGATGTTTATGGTTGGCTGAATTGTACAGCTTAAGTTCTCTATGTAATGAGGTAGTTAGTCCCAAGCCAACCCTCCGTAGTTGTCCCCCACAACATGTATGGTAGCTCACAGTGTTACTGTTCATTGCTTCCGATGCTCAAGTAACACATGGGGCCCAGTAATACATGGGCATTAGTTCATGTAATAGCATATATTTCTAAAGTGAGAGAGGGGTTAGTGCACAAGTTTATCATTAATGTTAACATACCTTTTTTGGGTCTTCTTCTTCTTCTGCGTTCATCTGGAGTGTTTTTTCGGGCGTAGTTGCGTTGTGCTTGTTTACAGCAGAGCTGCAATACTTGCACCTTTCGACCAACACATCCGACTTCTGCAGGCATTTGTTAACCGGGTTAACCTTCTCGGGTGTTTCAAAGGACATTCGACTCTCACTGTTATGGTGTCACCTACATCCCAGTTTGTCAAGTTAGAACGGCCAGAGACATCCCGGTCAGCCCTCAAGAAAAGGTAAGGCAGACCGTGGGCATTCCCCCTCATCCAAGGAGGCTTCCATAATTGCAGAGCCGACACAAAACACTCTGCTACTGGGCACACCCAAGGAATCGCCATGTCCAGCACATGACCCCTTAGCCTCACTTCCATATATTGGGCATTTCGTTCACCACAGGCCGCTCCCCATGTAAATCAGGAGAGGTTAGTCTGCAGATGACAACCACTCAGCGGTGTTTCGGTTCAGACTTTCCACAAAATTGGATTGTTAGCCAAGGATTTGGGTCGCAGTTGTGTGCTATCATATGCGGCTGCAGTTAATATCATTCTTTGCTAACATTCACACCCCAACTGCTGTATCTACAGGTCAAAATATGGCCCTTGGGTAGAATATTAGCTTCACTCACATTGTAGGACACCAGCATGACTGAATGGATACATTTGCTGATGGCATGGTAGCAGGTTCAACCCCTACACTTCTCCTCCTTGACTCAGAGACATAAATTACCATTACCCCTGAAGTTGTGCGTTCACCTGATGGCGAGGGGGGATGGTATTAGGGAGAGCTAGCCTGTATGCAAAAGTTAGTCCAGTGCGAACTACGCTCATGTTTGAAGCGAGCACACAAACAGAAAAAACTCACATTGCAAAAACTATGTGTCAGTTTTCTCTGATGTAAAAGGATGTATAGTTGTGGCAGCTATGGCTGAGGCGTTAGTGTCCACCTCAGGCTTGCAAGGTGTTGTGTTCAGTCCCAACATGAGGCTATGAGTTTTCCCAAGAACCATTGGTATCTAATGAGATTACATTCCCCCGGGGTAGTGTAATTGAATATTTAACCTTCTCAGATAAGGAAGAAAAACCAAAGGTATCATGTCCAAGTTGTAGAGATTACACATTCTATGGCAGTTTGAAATCACAAAGAGTAACCATAAGGTTACAGCCTGGGCAAAATTGTTAGGAAAAGAACATCTATCCACAGGTAGATAGAGCCCATTGCCTTGGTTGAAATCTGCCTGGTTAAAGTAAACCTTATGCAAATGCATGCCAAAATCCCACATTCTGATCTTTGAGGTGCATAACTAGGTGTATCACACTCCCCTCAGCAGAGGAATGAAGAAGAAGAAACTGTATTGTTTGTAATAATTTGATGTTTGAGGTACTTTAATTGCTGTAATTGATTTGCTATTTCACAGCACAGTATTTTGCATGACTTGAAGGATCAGCTGTCTAAACTGCCCATGCCTCCCTCAGTGAATTCCTGCACTATGTATTATCGCTTCGTTTCCCTGGACCATGATCATCTGTATCAGGTAAGAGCGTGAATATCCGTAGCTATATATTAGAGATTAGGTTTTATTACAATGTATTGTGGTTAACCTTTTAAAATAAATGTCATTCAAGTATATGCCCCAACAGGTGAATGCAGTGAAGAAAGTATAGAGGAATTTTATAGTGACACAGAGTCTGCTTTGAAGAACTAAAAAATCAGAAATAAATATCATAATGGGTGATTTCAACGCAAAAATAGGAAAGCAAAGCGATAGATGCAGTGTAGGCAACCATGGTTTGGGAGAGAGAAATGAAAGAGGTTACAGACTTGTAGAATGGGCAAAAGAACAAGAAATGGTTGTAGGAAACACCTGGTTTAAACAGCATCCTAGAAGATTATGGACATGGAGGAGTCCAGACAGCAGGATTAAAAACCAGATAGATTACATCCTGATTAGCAGAAGGTTTTGAAATGCGTTAACAGTCGTAAAAACAGTTCCAAATGCAGACTGTTACAGTGATCACAGATTAATTACAGGCACAGTGAGGTAAAGTTAAAGAAAGTCAAGTATACAGCAGGAAACCCTAAATATGACTTATGCAAATTGAAAACAGACAAAGAAATACAAGATAATTTTAACATAGAAGTAAAGAACAAATTTGATTTATTGTCTGATCTAGAGATCCTATTTCAAGATGTAGATGATCAATGGGAAATGCTGAAGAATTCAATCAGTTGTGCAGCAGAAAAAACTATCCCAAAATTAAAGAAAGTTTGCCGTAAGACATGGATGACCGAAGAAATTTTACAACTAATGGAAACAAGAAGACAGAACAAAAATAATCCTGCCAAATATGAAGAAATTCACAGAAAAGTCAGAACCTTATGTAAGGAGGCAAAAGAAACATGGCTTGAGAAAGATTGTAGAGAAATTGAAAATTGAAAAACAATACAACAGTAAAAATGCGAAACTAATGCACAAAAGAGTTCAGGAGCTTACTAATCAAAGAACACGTACATCAGCAGGCTGCCTAAAGACAAAAGATGGAAGCGTCATAATAGAAAAAGATCAGATCTTACATGTATGGTCAGATTACGTAATAAACCTTTATGACGGTAACAGAGACGAACAGTATGATGTTCAAAATAATCATGAAGGACCAGCAATTTTGAAGATGGAGGTTCAGAATGCTCTTAACCATATGAAATATGGCAAGACCCCTGGTTCAGACAGCAGCACAACAGAAATGATTTAGAAGAATACAGAATAGATAAAGTTACCAGACTCCTAAATACCATATATGATACTGGAGATATACCTCATGAATTATGTAATTCTGTATTTATTGCAATCCCAAAGAAATCAGGAGCCTTGGAATGTGATCAA
Organism: Cepaea nemoralis; assembly: GCA_014155875.1. Lineage (NCBI taxonomy): Eukaryota > Metazoa > Mollusca > Gastropoda > Stylommatophora > Helicidae > Cepaea > Cepaea nemoralis. The sequence goes on from JACEFZ010028326.1 coordinate 98,332, forward strand.
CATCGAACAATTAGTATAATGAGTCACATCACGAAGATTTTGCTAAGAATTATCATGCAAAGAGTGAGGAGGAAAATACATACTGAAATAGGAGAAAACCAATGTGGGTTTGTAGAAGGCAAGGGTACAGTAAATGCTGTGTATATACTGATAACCGTAATCGAACGTTCTATAGAAGTAAACAAAGATCTACACCTTTGCTTTATTGACTACACAAAGGCTTTCGATAAAGTGAGACATGTCGTCATGATTAGGATGCTTGAAGATCTACAAATTGATGGAAAAGACCTTAGACTTAGAAAAAACATATATTGGAAACAACAAGCTGCCATAAGAGTTGATAATGAAGTAGTCCAATATCAGCCTATTAAGAGAAGTGTGGGACAGGGATGTGTAATATCTCCAGATTTGTTTTCCCTGTACAGTGAAAGTATTTTCAGAAATATTGAAGATATGGAAGGAATTAACATAGGGGGACGATGCATCAATAACATTAGATATTCAGATGATACAGTCTTGATCGCAGACATTGAACAGGACCTGCAACTTTTAGTAGATGTGGTTGTTACATACAGTGAACAACTAGTGTTAGAATCAAATTGTAAAAAGACACAGATTATGGTCGTCACTAGGAAGAACGAAATACCACAATGTAATATACAAGTAAATGGAAATATTCTTCAACAAGTGAATAGGTACAATTATCTCAGAACAGTAATAACATCTGATGGGAGATGCCTTGAAGAGATTAGAACAAGAATCGCCATGGCAAAAGTAGCCTTTAGCAAGATGAAAAACATACTGACCAATAAAAAGATGTCGATTGAAACGAGAAAAAGCGTGTTGAGGTGCTGCATAGAACTGTACTTTTATATGGATGTGAAGCTTGGACAATGAGCAGTCAAGCTGAAAAACATCTGATGGCTGTAGAAATGTGGTTTCTGAGGAAAATGCAAAGAATACCACGGACAGCCAGAAAAACCAATGAACAAGTCCTTCAAGAAACAAATGATGATTGTAAACTGATTAGAGTCATTAGACGCAGACAGTCAAAATTTTTTGGGCATGTTATGAGAAGAAATGAATTGGAGAACTTGGTGACAACTGGTAAGATCGAAAGGGACAGACCAAGAAGCAAATACCTGGATGGCTTGGCCTCGTGGCATGGCCGAGACAGAAACACGGAGCTGATCCACGACTCTTGTGATCGAGTTAGATGGCAAAACATGTGCGCCTACGCTTACCGGCATTGCACATGATGTATGGATGGATTGTGGTTAAACACTAGAAGACATGACAAAACATCAGAAGAATACTAGATGGTAAAATCATTGCAACAGACATCAATTGAAATCATTCCACCTAAACATAGAATTGCGAAAAAGAAATGGAAGACAGTTTAAATTTTGCAGATGATGGGCAAAAGCTGAAAGAAAAGGCAAGATAAAGAAGAATATAATAGAATACATAAAGAAATAGTTAATAAATGCAAAGTGGCTAAAGGAGTATGGCTGAATCAACAGTGCATGGAAATTGGGACAAACTATGGGAAAGACTCACATTCCACGTATCAACGAATCATTACAATCACAGGTAGAAAAACACAAAATACCATGGGATGTTTAAAATCGAAGAACATTGCGATATTGATGGGACAAGATGATATAGTCAATAGATGGATGGAATATCTGGAAGAGCTGTATGATGATAGGAGACCGGATGTAAATATTCAAAACAATGGTGAGGGTCCACAAATACTTGCAGCGGAAGTTGAAGATACACTGCATCGCAAGAAGAAAGAAAAGGCATCCAGTCCAGACAGTATTTGAGTAGAGGAAATTGAGGCTCTTGGTGATTTTGGAACATAAATATTGACAAAAGTTCTAAATGACATCTACACGAGTGGGTACATTCCTAGTGACCTATTAAAATCCATCTTTATAGCTCTGCCAAAGAAACCAGGCGCTTTAGAATGTGAAGAGCATCGCACAATAAGTCTTATAAGTCACATGACAAAGCTGTTACTCAGAATAATTATGAAAAGAATGAGAAACAAGATTAAACCAGAAATTAGTGATGAACAATGTGGATTTGTGGAGGGAAAGGGCACAAACAATGCTATATATATTCTCAGGACACTATTAGAAAGCGCTATAGAAGTAAAAACAGATCTGTACTTATGCTTCATAGACTACACAAAAGCATTTGACAATGTGAAACATGACAAAATAATAAAATTTCTAAAGCAACTAAACATTGATGGCAAAGATCTGCGAATAATAAAGAACATATATTGGCAGCAAACAGCAGCCATAAGAATCAACATCCTTATAGGAACATTTCAGTGTATAAAGAATGTTGTCAGACGAGGTTGTGTATTGTATCCTGATTTGTTCTCATTGTAAGGTAAATATATAATTGCCATGTAGCACTTCAGAATGAGATGCAGAAGTTATAAGTGAGAAAGAACATGAAAAGTTAATCTCAAAGAAGCAGATGGCAAAAGTCGCCAAGTGACGTCACAATGTGAAAAACATCACTGTGTGATACATTAGCAACCGGCCAGTTATGTCTATGGCTGACAACAAGGAAGGTGGCATAAAATTCTTAGAGGCGAATTATTAACGTAAATCATTTAGAAGATGCAAATCGTGAAAGGGAACCATCACTTACGAAACATATATGATAAAGGCACACTCCAAAGTCAGGACTGACGATTGGCCATGAGTATTTAAATCAAAATTCGAAGGAATAGCTCAAGGTTAGCTAGTGTCAACAAACAGGAGTTTGTAAGTAGTTGATATTATGATAAGCGGCAAGGATGCAATCTAAATAATGCTAAACGGTTAAGCATTATCTTGGCAGTCGATTAATTAAATATAAAAATGTTCAGCATTGTGCGTTTGCCTATTCACCCATCGCCGACCCTCCCATCAACATGGGACCGGCGATGTTGATTGTTTAATGACGTCACAAGCTATTCTATATAAATAAATATTGCATTGCAAGAAATGTCAGCCTGCCTCCAGTCGTTTAATATTCATTGAAGTTGCTCCGGTTATTCTGCTGGACTGTTTTGTTGGACAGCGAGCTGAGAATCATATTCATTTTACATTGCTGGCAATAATGAGAAAATAAGCCAGGGATCCTGGTTGGTGGACATAATAAAATAACTTACGGTAAGCTGACGACACTGTCTAAATAGCAACAAGTCAGAATGATCTACAGGAAATGATAGATACAGTGGTTGTGGAGAGTGAAAGAATGGCTTTAGTTTGAATAATAGAAAGACGGAAGTCATGGTGATATCAAAGAAACAGATTGTGCCTAAATGTGCAATTAAAGTACAGGACGTTATTTTGGGGCAAGTGCAGAAATTCTGATATCTAGGCACATTGGTAACATCAGATGAAAGATGCATCACAGAGATAAAGAACAGAATAGGACAAGCAAACACTGCATTCTATCAAATGAAGAACGTTTTGTGCAATAAGTTACTGTCCTTGAAAGTCAGAAAAAGAGTTCTTGCATGTTACATAGAACCAGTTTTAACATACGGCAGCAAGCCCTGGACAATTAGTACACAGGCCAAAAAATCCCTAGAAGCCTTGGAGATGTGGTTTTATAGAAGAATGCTGAAAATTAATTGGAGAGCCAAACAGAGCAGTCAGGACATTTTAAGGGAAGCTGAGTCGCAAAGATAACTTATTACAAACATCAGAAAGAGGCAGTCATCGTTATTTTTCCATGTTATGAGAAGGCAAAAACTGGAACATGTTGTGACAACCGAAAAGATTTGCGGAAAGAGAGATAGAGGAAGATAGTGTGAAAAGATTATTGACAGTCTTGTGTCATGGCACGGAAGGGAGTCAACACCCGAAGTGATCCATGACGTCTGAGATCATAATTTGTGGAGAAGCATGATCACCCACACTGGCCGCCGAGGCACTGGATAATTATGAAAATATTACTGGGCAAAAAAGGACGAGGAATACTATGAAAAAGAGTTGTAAAGCGGGAATGCATAGATGTACCAATTCAGACATACATGAAATTAAAGAGAGTGGCAAGAGAAATAACATTGGAATGTTCAGGAAGCTTCACAACCAGCAACATACTAAAATATTTGCTGATGATGATTAGAACCATGGTAACCGAGAGGTGTTGCTGAGAGATTATGGTGTCCACCTAAAGTTCAGAATGTATATGGTTTGAATCCCAGTAGTGGGGTGGAAATATAAATATATAAATATATATATATATATACACACACCACACGCATACATACATTCATGCAAGTAGGCAGGCACATAGAGAAACAGCCCGACACACATGCACATACGCATGCTTCACACACAACATATGCTTGATGCATGCTAAAAATGACCAACGCTCCTTGAGTAAACTCTTTTAATAAGTTGTTACACTTAGCTTCAACACCTACAAATGTAATAAACAGATTGTTAGCTACATTTTGAGTAAAAATCATTGTTGGTTTCACCTTTGTCTTTGTCTCACCACATTTATGTTCTTTTATAGTTTGTGTGTGTGTGTGTGTTTGTGGGCTGGTATCCGTTGACAGTGAAATACATGATTCTGTCGACAGTGAAATAAATGATTCTGTTGACAGTGAAATACATGATTCTGTTGACAGTGAAATACATGAAATCTGTGTGAGAGGAATTGCTTTCCTGGCCTAATCCCAAACTAGAGTATGTGCTGTGCTAAATCTTGACCTGGTTACATCCTAATATGCCTTTCCACAATTGTCTGAAAGGCAATTACTGGCCTTACATTATTCCGATGGTGTCTTACCTTGGAGAGGGTAATTAGAACACCTGAAAATTACCGTGCAAATAGTAATTTGGTATTAGGTTAGGGGAAAAAACTCTACCCCAACCTAGCTTCAATAGATGCAAGCTCTCATCAGGGTTCAGATGACCTGAACACCAGTACAACAGACTTAAGAGTAAAACTAACCAACTAACCAATCATTAAAACATGGTCTTTCAGAGGCTTCACCAACTAACCAGTCATTAAAATGTAGTCTCTCAGAGCTTCACCAACTAACCAATCATTAAAACTTAGTCTCTCAGAGCTTCACCAACTAACCAATCATTCAAACTTAGTCTCTCAGAGCTTCACCAACTAACCAGTCATTAAAACTTAGTCTCTCAGAGCTTCACCAACTAACCAATCATTAAAACTTAGTCTCTCAGAGCTTCACCAACTAACCAATCATTAAAACATGGTCTTTCAGAGGATTCACCAACTAACCAATCATTAAAACATGGTCTTTCAGAGGATTCACCAACTAACCAATCATTAAAACTTAGTCTCTCAGAGCTTCACCAACTAACCAATCATTAAAACATGGTCTTTCAGAGGATTCACCAACTAACCAATCATTAAAACTTAGTCTCTCAGAGCTTCACCAACTAACCAATCATTAAAACTTAGTCTCTCAGAGCTTCACCAACTAACCATTCATTAAAACTTAGTCTCTCAGAGCTTCACCAACTAACCAATCATTAAAACATGGTCTCTCAGAGCTTCACCAACTAACCAATCATTAAAACTTAGTCTCTCAGAGCTTCACCGACCAACTAACCAATAATTAAAACATGGTCTCTCAGAGCTTCACCAACTAACCAATCATTAAAACTTAGTCTCTCAGAGCTTCACCAACTAACCAATCATTAAAACTTAGTCTTTCAGAGGATTCACCAACAAACATTTATCCATTTCTATTAATATTTCCAAGCATGCATCTAGCTTATATTAGTTAATGCTTTTTATTATTACTGTTTGTCTTCTTTTGACAGAAAGATCTTTTGGGTATGGATTTCTTAACGCACAGTTATTCCCTTCCGGGAGAGGATGAAAAGAAAAGAGAACAGGCAATAGGATTTTGTTTGGAGGGTATTGCATCATATACATCTGTAAGTTACGGTCATTTGTTTTATTTACAGTATTTTATTTAGACAATAGCTACTGTCATGGACCAGTTTGGTTACTGCCATGAAGAAAAGCTAATGGCAGACTATCTTCGTTACAGATACCCAGTGATTATGTCTGAATATAACAAGGCATCAGATAAGAGTGATTAGCAGCACAGGAAACAGAAGGCCATAGATAGTCCTGATAACCAAGCCACATGACATGGATTCAGAAGATAGGGTTTCTTTAATTTGTAGAAATGTACATTTCCTACCAAGTTTACTTAAGTCAGAGGCAAACTACCATAGATCTAAGCCACTCCAACCCCACATTTGTCTACAAAATGTCTTCCCAAGTGGTCACTAACCACTCCTGATGTTGCTTGCCTTCAGGGATCAGATGAGGCCAAACATTTTCAACGTGGTATGGCCTTAAACTATCAGCTTTAGGCATTGTTTACCATGGAATTACATTTATCTTTTATTTTTGTTTCCTGATTTGTGGATAATTTATTCTAAATTTTATGGTTTTGTTTGTGTAGCTTTTTGTGATGGTAGAGAAGACTACCAAAGCAGAATTTCCTATGCTTGAACAACAGTCTCCAGAGTGTTTTTGTCTATTTATTGTTGAAAAATCTCAGGAATGGTCCAAATAGATTAGCGACTGAGATAATGGTAATGAATTAACTCTTACTCTGAGGATCAATAGTATACAGAGGAGTCTAGTTATCTTACTGCATACTCATATTTCTGCCTGAAAAAACATTAATTTGGCCCTCTTGAGATGATTATGAAAACAAGGAAGGGACATAGTATCTCTTGGACTCTTTGACCCCCAAACCCACAATCACAATGATTGAAGATCCTGAAGAGATGGGTAAAGTTATGTCAATATAATATTTAAATGGATAAGATGGTATGATACTAGTGACTGGCGAAGTTGGAAATAATTGCAATGATAAGGTGTCTTTCCTGGGGAATAGTCCTATAAGATATGAGGTATCTTCGGTACAGATGGATCGGGGCATTATGGATGGCTTTAGTAGCAGACAGGCTTTCTGTAGTAAATTGAAAGTTAAAACATGTAGGTTTTAGTAGCATGTTGGTATTTGGTAAACATAAGAAGCAACACACACACACACTCACCACAACCCCATAGCAACATAGCACATAAGTGTTATGTAATGCGTTGGCTTTTAGCAGCAAGTTGATGTTTAGTAATATGTTGGCTTTTGGTAGCAAGAAGGTGTTTAGTAACACGTTGGCTTATAGTAGCAAATTAATGTTTAGTAATACAATGGCTTTAGTAGCAAGTGGCAAATTAGTAGCACTTTGGCACAACCAGGCTGTGAGAGGGAGGGGGGGGGGGGGGGAAGAAATGACCTCTTGTAGGTGGATGTTGTCTATTCATATATCTGTTACTAACATGAGATAATCTTATAATTTACATCCTCTCAAGCCTAATGACAAACTAGCGCAAAAGTTTAATTGTCCACTGTAAACATAAGAAGCAACACTCCCCCCCCCCCCCTTCCCAGGAACCTAGTAATAATTTCTAGATAATACTAGAAGGTAAACTTATCCTAGCCAGCCTCCCTGGCATAGGGGTTATGGACATTGTTTGTAATCCTGTATACTCAAGTACGAAACACAGCTGCATGAGATTCGGCAGCGGACCGCATCATGTTGGTTGCTTACGGAGGTATGTGAGCTGGTCATTCAGAAAGCAATAGCAAACTACTGAACGTAAAACTTGCCAAGACATCAACAGCAGCTGGCACATGCTGGTGTTGACTGCAATGTCCTGTAAAGGATATGTGAATAAAAGAAAAACAGAAGAAAAAACTTACCATGCCAGTATGGCAATGCTATACCTGGATGCCTCTAGATGGCAGTAGAATTTCTTAAGTCCACACATGTGACCATCACATTGCTTTTATCAAATGATTACCAACTAAGCTCACTATTACTTCACAAAAGCTAAATGTAAGTAAATTACATATACTATTTAAGAGTAAGGATATAAGTGAGGAGTCAAAACTCTCTGTGGTTTAATGCTGGTGACTTAAATCTCTGCCTAAGATTTAGGTAGATGATTTAGATAATTTAAGATAAATTACAGATATAATGCACAGATGCATACAACAAATACATGCACAGAGAGCTAGATTCTTATCCTATTTCTTCAATGAAATATCTGCTACTTCATGCAGTTTAACAGATGATAGACATTATGGCCACAGCTAAACAGATATGGTGACTAATTGCTGGTGGCATTGAGAGTTGTATGAAAATGGAAGTCATTCATCTGCTGAGGTGTTAGTAATAATTTCATCCCCTTTTAGGTATTGCATTGAGCTACATAATTTTCCTTTACAACACTGTCCTTTATAGCTCACACCATTTTTTATGAAAATATGTGGTATGTTTCACTAAGGTTGAAACCATAGGTGCTTGTGATGTGAGCACATAGATTTACTATTGCCACATACAAATACCTTGGGAACTTTTTGGCATAATTAATGTACATACAGTTCATTTTCTAGTATTGCATGTATTACGGGGCTATGTGAGCCGTTCGTTCAGAAAGCAGTGGCAAACTACCGAACGTAAAACTTGCCAAGACATCAACAGCAGCTGAAAAATGCTGGTGTTTACTGCAATGTCCTGTAAAGGATATGCACAACAACAACAAAATTGTGTGTGTACCATCCCGCTGTAGGTAAGAATGGTACAATGCCAACCATGTTACGAGGGGACTTTAAATGAAAACCATAAATGTTTTATTTCTGTGTGAATATATTCTGAGAATGTAAAGAACCAGTGTATCATTTTTTGATGCAGTCACCACTGCATTCAATGCAAGTCCTCCAGCACTGATAAAGTGGTAGGATTTCTGTAGAAAAAATTCTCTAGGGGCACTATTAGGTGTGCCTGACCCGGTCATGAACAATCTGTCACAGACGTCACGCAGTTTTGAAACTTCCTTCTCCACTCATACACTTGCTGATCTGACAGGCATGCATCACCGTACTGGACATTCATTAACCGATGAATTTCTATAGGATTCACCCCTTCACAGACACAAAGAAATGGATAACAGCACTTTGGTGCATGTCAAAAGTGGGATGGCCATCTTTAAACTGTCTTTATTTTTATGTCACATGCTTAACACTCTTGACATCTTTAACAACAATATTGGCAGGTTACAAGACAATGGCATGGTTAATGTAATTTCTATCACACATTACAGATTTTTCATATGAAGCCCCTCATACATTTACTATTTTCTGATTGGTTATAGCTTGTTTTAGTTTTGTTGGTTTTATTACATTTCTAGGATCCACAGTATGCACCAATATTTGTAGAAAACAGTGGGCTGGCAGTACTTCAACAATTGCTTGAAGAAATGCCAGAGAATTGGGTTCACATTTATGTCGCCACCATCTTATCAAATCTGTCAATGGTACCAGATTTATTGGATGCGATAGTTAGCACAGGTAAGCAACTAAAGTACTGTGTCATGTATCATACATGACATGATAGTTAGGACAGATAAGCAGCTAAAGTACTGACTGTTTTAATTTACAAATAAACTCTTAAGTCTGTTATCCTTTGCTAAAGTGCTTAGCATGTGCCAACAAGTGAATGGCTCTTTCACGTTTATTGGAGTATGGATAATTTTCTAATTTTAAAATGGGTATGCCAGAGTCAATAGGCAATTGAACTGTAACAGTTTTATTTCAACATAATATTAATTGATATCTCTTAAATTTTACGGTATGTTTATCATTTGAAAGCATACTTAAGTTCACTGTGACCTTTATTAATGAAAGTAAGATAATGTATGTATGATCGTTATAATATACGTTAATGTATATTGTAGCAGTTACTTTGGTATGTCTTATCTGCATGTTAGGTATAATTGTTGTAACAAATGGAAGAATGTAAGTCAGGTCTGTGTGCCCAATTCTTATCTGTCTTAAAATAAAGTTTGTTCGTTCTTTGTAGCGTGTTTTACCTACTAGCCACATCTCCCTAACCTGTTTTATCCATAAGTCACATCTTTATAATATGTTTTATTTACATATCACACGCCTGTAACATGTATATCTACAAGTCACTACTATGTAACATATATCTATAAGATATATTAAAAAAGATGTCTCAGAGCAGGAATCTGCTATCAGCTTGTGATGTTATAGAGAGATCACACTTTGTAGGCCTGAATAGCATGGAGGAATAGGTTATTAGTCTTTTTCTGTTTGCAAATGACGAATGTAAGGGTCAAACCCTAACCGAGTGCACTCATGATATCAGCATAGCCCCCTTTCAAATATGCATATATCCCCACATTTTATCTATATGTTGTATCTTAACCTTTTACAGGGCAGATATTTTTCTATTTTGTAGCTCTGAACGGGCAAGAAGAATTTTGAGGTTCGGTAAAATTTTGGGTTACGTTAGTAAAATCATCACATAAAAGGTGTTAGTCAATCGATTTTACTTAAATAAAAAACAAAATTAAGTAAAAAGCATGCAGAGTATTTTACTCATGGGAATAATCCCGGTAATCCACACATGAACACAAATATTTACAAAATACAACATATTGCTTGTGATCGTCAGTCATTTATAAGGCAATTTACAAACACATTTTCAGAATCAGAATCACTTTCTTTAAAGTCTGACTCATGACTGCTAACGCAAAGTAACGCTAATCACTGATATCTAGCTCTGATTCAGTCAAATTCGTGTGCTTAAATGTCACTTAAATTGAACCCAGTGAAATCTCCACTATCACTTGAAAAATCATCAAAATCCATTTTGAAATACAAAGCGTAAAACCCCCCAAAAGTATTTTTTAAATCTGTTCAAATTCAAAGTACACGCGTGTAAAAGGGTGTTAAAGATGCAATCGGACGATTTGCCCGGTAAAGGGTTAATAACAGGTTTTATCTACAAGCCACACTCTGTAACATGTTTTATCTATAAACCACATCCCTGTAATTATATAAACCACACCATTGTTAAATCACAGTTATCAGTCTATATAAATCTGTACATCTATGTTCCACTTTCCAACACCTTTCTCTGATTGTGCATTTTTGTTTTTTCAATTATGATTTGTCAAAATATATAAATTTTAATTGATTTTATTATCATTAGTATCAGGGTTGTGTTTAGTTCAACTTCCACATTTCCATGATGCTGGTTATAGCTGTAATATTCCTCTGGCATGATTTTCCTGGTTTTGCATATATTAAGGTTGGATATACATACTTCGCCTGTGGTCAAGGAGCAGTAACGCAGCTCTAGCACTTCTTGCACTCACGACCTTAGCCAACCTTGATAGGGACTGGATCTCCCGGGATTTATACCAGGATATGGTGCTCTTACATCCAACTCAAAGAAACAGGTGAGCGTCTTGTCTAACACACCACAGGGTCTTTCTTAACCTTTCCCTTAGAGTCATAATGAAGCACCATATAGGGGTGTATTGACAGTGTAATCTGACAGCTGGATCTCACTCAAATTACTGCTTGTATTTTCATATTGAATGATCTTGGAACCAAATGTCTAATACTAAGATGGTTAATATGTAATAAATCATCTTGTTCATTATGTCCAATGTTATATGTGAACAATATTGTGCCTAGACTAATGTCTATTAAGAAGAACAAGCTTCAGTTTTGTTTCTAGTTTTTTTTTTTTTAATATTTTAATTAATAGTTTATTAATTTGGAACTTTGGCATATTTATTATTCCTATTATAATAGACCCATGTCCTTTTTCTGACGAAGGATAATGTGTCCATTAGAGAAAGATGCCTTCTGTATAACTAGGACTTTCTTTTCATGTGTTCGTTTATCCTCTGCCTGTTGTGATATTTTTCCCCCGCCCAGCTTTAGATGTCTTATGGTGTATCACTGTTTAGCAATGTCAGTATTTTCTGTCTCCAGATGTGTTCGAAATGGGTACCAGGAAATATTCTGGGAGGTAAAAGTGCAGCATGATAATTATCCAATATGTCTCAAGGCATGGAAAGGGTCCTTTACTGTAGTCTGAATTATGCAAGGTCAAGCCAGTGCATTGTGCACTGTCTGAGCAGCATGTAGATGCTCATTTGGCCAGTGTGTGAGAGCACTTAGCATTTGGTATGGTGGCATACATTCAAGGTGTTCACCTATTCTTGTACTTAGCCTGGGTTGCAATACTTTGGGATGGCTGCTGAATCAGAGTATACATAAGAATGTCCAATGTGTGATGACAGCATTTGACATAACATAAAATTAACCAGGTCTCACTACTTGGAGGGTTGAGCTAACCAAACAAACATTGCACACTACTTTTTGGGGTTTTAACTTTGAATTTGAAATGTTCCCATCCATATTTGCTAAGACAGGTAGAAATGGCTGCAGTATTGCCAATGCAGTTTTCAGTTTCTACGTCCAAGATGAGTCTGCCATTGACAGTGGACTCTATTTTAAAAAATATTATATATTACATTCCTGTTAACATATTTAAAATGTCAGACAGCAGAAGTATTTTTCAAATGTTATGTTACATAAATTTCATATTTATTCATATTGTTTTAACACAAAACTGGGAGTTTGCTGAATAAATTTAAAAAAAATTGAGATTTATTTTATGTAAGCATGCATGCTTTTTGAGGAGTTTGCTGAATAAATTAAAACACATTGTTGAGATATATTTTATGTAAGCATTCTCGCTTTTTGAGGAAGCTGGCGCTGTGATGAAAGGGTTATGAACACAATTTGCTATCCCACATCACATACTGCATTTGAATCACAGCTGCAGGGGATTTGGAAGCAGACTGCCTTGTGCTTGTTTTCATACAATAGTATGAGTGCTGGGCATTCAGAAAGCAATGGCAAACTAGTGAACGTTAACTTGCCAAGAAATCATAACAACCTAAAAATGCTACGGTTGACTGTGATGTTCTGTAAAAGATACGCAAATATTTATATTTTTTTGTTGTTGCTTTTTGGCCATTTAATCTTCATTTCTCTTTCTATTCTGCCATCCATTTGTGATCCTACTGCTTAGATATTTATTTATACGTGTTTATTTAGCAATAGTCTTAATGTTTTAGAATGTCAGTTACCCATGCCCTTGCTTACATTGTGAATTGCTTGCCACAGCCAGCTGTTTCATGCTGATGTTGTGCTTGTTCATGGTTTGAGAGGCGGAGCTGTGAAGACTTGGAGGCAGAGGGATCCAGATAAAGACAGTCAACAGACCCAGTGTATGTTTTCTCCATGCTGGCCCAAGGTACTTTTTAGTCTTTCAATTTTAAATTGTAGATAGGTTTGCCTTGCCTTGCTTTGTTCTTTAATCTAGGAGGTTGTTAAAGCACCCAGGTTTATTTATGTTGTCAGGTGTCCAAAGCATATATCTTTCTTGTTGTCAGTGAGAGACAGCCACTTGCTTTGTCTTGTTCCATAACCTAGAAATTTGAGGTGCATTAGATGTGGCACACTTTCCTTAAAAGAGGAAATAAGAAGTTTACACACATTTGTATCCTCACTATGAAGTTTGTGTACTGTGTTGAGATTCTCCTAGAGTGACCTGTGGGAAGAGTCTGGGGCATTTCAACAGATATTCATGTGCAATAAATGTGATCTTTAATAATGCAAAGCAGTGTTTCATTCATGCTTGCTTGTGTTCGTTGGCTTGAGCTCCAACGCGAAGTCCTGTATGTCGGATGAAGGCATCCTGTTGTCCAACATCAGTGTGATGTCATACAGGACCTGAGTTTTGCGTGAGTATCCGTTGTCCCATGTCTGGCTTATTGGTGTGCAGACTGGTGGTTCCTCGCCATACAGGCAGACACTCTCCGACTTCGGAGGAATCGGCGATCCTATTGACCTCAGCCAGGACCCCGAAAGGACCTGTTGCCCAGGACGCTCGACGAGGACGCGTCAATAGGTCTTGGCCAGTATATAACCCGGCCCTGGTGCCTTGGAAACACCTCTGCGTCCCGTTTCATTCATTTTTCTTATAGTGTTTATGAGTGGTTTAATGGCAGCTGCAACTGTCAGTACATTGCATGGGTGATTTAATAACAGTTGCAGCTGTCAATACATTTTACATGACCAGCCAATACTAGTATGAACTCACATCCACTAGGACACTACACCTTAGGTTCATTCTTAGTCCACCTTCGAATATCAATTTTCTCCACTTTTCCTGCCATTTCTTTCCCAGCTCCACAACACCTAACCTAAAAAAGGTCCTGTTTAAGCATGTACTCAGTGTGTCCTTCTAGCATGGAAACCAAATCTTTACCTGCTTTCCTTGTTCTATGATGTAGAGGATGATACAACTATGACATCTTTTATATTTTATAAAACTATGCATGTACTGCATTGATCTGCCCTGGTCAATGCAGCATCTTATGGGGAAACTGAACCATTGACATCCACTGAAGTAGGCAAGGGTTGTGCCTTTCTTTCCATTTCCATCACCACAGTCTCAATAAACTGCAGTGTATATCATCAGCATTAATAACATTATTGGAAACTCATTAAAAGCTAGATAGTCTATTTGCTTTGCTATTAGCATTTGGAGTTGTGGTAATCATGAAACCATTCTTGCCACTTCTGTGTTCATTTAGGATTGGCTTGCAGCAGATTGTCCCAATCTGCGAATAATCAGTATTGGCTATAACTCTTCGCTGCACAGATGGGGTGACAGTTGTCCTTATGAACAAGAAAAGTAAGTGTTACAGTATCATTCAGCACCCAATTCTGCTTGTGAGAATTTGAGAGATATTATTATTTAATGACAAGCTTCCTTACTATACTTGTAGAATTTGGCTGTTTCATTTGTTTGTTTTATTTATTTGGAAGATTAATGATTAGTAGTGAGATAATGGTTGTATTCTATCTGTGTTTCATCTAGCAACAGTGGGTGATGTCTCTTTGATTAAACCACACCTGCCATCAAGTGTAGAGTTGGGGGACATAATCTTGTATTCCAAGGCCTGATGTGTTGCCTTGGTGATGTCATATCTGCATTGTTTAGTGTTTCCTTCAGTGTATTTACTTATAATTGTCTTGGTTTTTCTCTGGCTCACTACCCATGGTTGTATGTTTGCATCAGTGGTTGTGTGCTTGCATCAGTGGTTGTATGCTTGCATCAGTGGTTGTATGCTTGCATCAGTGGTTGTGTGCTTGCATCAGTGGTTGTGTGCTTGCATCAGTGGTTGTGTGCTTGCATCAGTGGTTGTGTGCTTGCATCAGTGGTTGTAGTGCTTGCATCAGTGGTTGTGTGCTTGCATCAGTGGTTGTATGCTTGCATCAGTGGTTGTGTGCTTGCATCAGTGGTTGTGTGCTTGCATCAGTGGTTGTGTGCTTGCATCAGTGGTTGTGTGCTTGCATCAGTGGTTCTGTGCTTGCTTTCAGTGGTTCTGTGCTTGCTTTCAGTGGTTGTATGCTTACATCAGTAGTTCTTCTGCCTTTTATCCACCATTGAGGCATAGGCTCTCAATGAAACCAGGCCAAGCCATCCTATCGTTTACTATCTTCTACAGCTTCCTCCATGTTTTCCCAGTATTATTCATATTTGTATTTCCCTTCTTTGTTTGTTTTTGGGTCTCTCACTATTTTGTTTGCCTTGTGGGTTCCAGACAAGAGAGCCTCTATTTACATTGTCCTCAGGTTTTCTGTCTTTGTCCTATTCAGCACCAGCGTCATTTCCTTCACTCTTGGTTCCCTGGAATTTGTTTAGTTCTCTCCATGAGCTCTACATTGGTGATATGTAATATCATTTTATTCCCATTATTCTGTGCGGACACCAATTAGTGAATGTTTGTAACTTATTAGTATTTCCTTTGTTGGGTGTCATGTTTCTGATCCATACAATAGTGCAGATTTAACATTGGAGCTAACAATTCTAAGTTTGTGGTTAGTTTAACTTCCTTGAATTTCCACACATTTCCTAGTGCTGTGAAGGCTACTCTTGCCTTTTGTTTTCTTATTGTAATATCTCTATTCCCCCCATGTTTGCCTTCAATACTTCCCATACAGGGGTGTGATCTTGATGTGAGGTTTCACTGAGGGAGATTGGGTTTTATATGCTTGGTTTAATTTCGTTATCTTTGTTTTTCCTCTATGAATTGTTAGACCTAATTGTTGTGACCTCCCATCAAGTCTGAGTAGTTTATCCTGCATCTGATTATGTGTGTGTGACAGAGTGCAATGTCATCATCGAAGTCCAAATCTGGGGAGGTAGCAGTTACGGATTATAAGTCCTTGTCAATTGGCGTAGATAAAATAAAAGGACTTCTGTTTTGGTGAATTACAGATGGGTACGAGATCTCAGGCCGGTCTTCATGGCCTAGGAGTTAACGTCTTTCTCCGTAATCCTGTATATATTTGTGAGGAATGTAACCTGCGCGAGAATTGGTAGTGGTTCTAGCACCGCAGGTAACTTACAGGGTATGTGGGCCTGTCGCTCAGAAAGCAATGGCAAACCACTGAGCATAATCTTGCCAAGAAATCAACAATCAGCTGAAAGATGCTGATGTTGACAGTGATGTCCTGTAAAGGATATGTAAAAAAAAAAATCTCAGTGTCAGCTTCTACTACGATACAAGGATGTGTGTAAGTGGGGCATGATTGATACAGGCATTGATAATGCACATTGGGAACAAGTCGCCGCTGAACGTGTTGCATGGAGGGCAAATATCAGAAATGGAATAAAGACAAAGGAGAAAATGATTGCAGATAAGTCACACACCGAGCGTGCGAGACGTATGATGGTGGAAATGACCATGTGTTCACATGCATGCACTGTGGACGAACATATACAGGGCGAATTGGCCTTATCAGTCACATTCGCTACCGCCATGGGTTGTAGGTGCTATGCCTTTTTGAAGCACAATGTAACAAACTATCATCTGTCAAGACAGCAAGGTGTCAATATCTGTAGCTTGAACATAATTCCTTACTTCATGGCATTATACAATGTAAAATAATAAACTACTTTTCTTGCCACTTTTTCCTTCAATGAGAAACATCTGGTTCACACTTTTTTAGGCTGGCTAAACTTCAGAGCCATGTGTGGTCATGAAAAGGTCACATATTAACAGGAATGTTAAACCTGTCACACTAAACTCTTAAGTCGGTGCCCTTTACATGATTTACAATAGTAAATGAGTGAAATGAGATATAAAGTTAATGAAGATTGGTGATATCATTGTGCACAAGTGTTTGAGCATTTGCTTATACTTGATAGCAACCAAAGAACTGGTAAACAAGATACCTAGCTTAGTAAAATAACAATGTTTCATATTGCTGTTAAAGTAATGGTGGTTTTGGCCATTATTATTAAAGTAACACTTGTTTGGATTAATGTTTTTTAAAATTATTGTTACTACTCTTATTGAGAGACAGTTGTTAAGATTATTAGTATTAAAGTAACAGTTGTTTTGGTCATTATTATTAGTATTATTAAGATTCATTTTCAGATTAATTTTTAAAAAAAAACATGTTTTCATATTGTTGTTAATGCAACAGTTGTATTAGTAAAAAGATAATCATTAAGCAGATGAAACTAAATAATATTACATTCAAAACTACTCAGTAGAAACCAGAACTATGATCAGAGATGACAAGAAACAGTTTCTAATGAATACTTGTACTAGAATAGACTATATCCAGTTGCAAGGAAAAGATGGAAAAAATTAGAATATTAACAAGTGAATTCAGGCCATAATTACATATAATAAATGAAAGAAAATGCAACTCTTTAACAGAAAGTAAAGATATATTTGAAAGATGAAAATAGTACTTGAGAGAAATGAATGAAGATATGTCAAAGAGAAAGCATTTCAAATTCTGTGTTGTTCTTTCATATTTACTTCATTAACATGACTATAACATTTATTTTTTCTTGCAACATTGTTTTTCATTGTTATAGTAACTAGTATTTACATCACACAAATTGTACTAGACTTAACGTGTATGTTTTAGTCATAGTCTTCTCATAATCTGTCATAGGCGGACAATTGATGGGCGAAGCAGAGAGTTGCTGAAGAAATTGCAGAATGCTGGAGTTGGTTCAAGGCCCATTATATGGATAGGACATTCAATGGGAGGTAGGTTATACATCTGTGTGACTTCTTCAGTTATCACAACTATATGTTATCATATTATATGTTAGAACTGTCAGTGGGAGGTATTTCATTGTTATGTTTGACTTCTTCAGTTATCATGACTATATGTCATCATATTATATGTTAGAGCTGTCAGTGGGAGATATTTCATTGTTATGTTTGACTTCTTCAGTTATCACAACTATATGTTATCATATCTTCTTCTTCTTCTTCTTCTTCTTCTTCTGCGTTCATCCAGAGTTTTTTTTCCCGGACGTGATTGTGTTGTCCCTGTTTACAGCAGAGCTGTGTTCTTGCGCCGTTAGGCCAACACTTCCGACTTTTGCGGGCATTTGTTGACCGGGTTAACCTTCCCAGGTGTTATCATATTATATGTTAGAACTGTCAGTGGGAGATATTTCATTGTTATGTTTGACTTCTTCGGTTATCCTGACTATATGTCATCATATTATATATTAGAACTGTCAGTGGGAGGTTTTTCATTGTTATCTTTGACTTCTTCAGTTATCCCGACTATATTCATCTTATTATGTTAGAACTGTCAGTGGGAGGTTTTTCATTGTTATGTTTGACTTCTTCAGTTATCCCAACTATATGTCATCATATTATATGTTAGAACTGTCAGTGGGAGGTATTTCATTGTTATGTTTGACTTCTTCAGTTATCCCGACCATATGTCATCATATTATACGTTAGAGCTGTCAGTGGGAGGTATTTCATTGTTATGTTTGGCTTCTTCAGTTATCTTGACCATATGTCATCATATTATACGTTAGAGCTGTCGGTGGGAGGTATTTCATTGTTACATTTATCTTCTTCAGTTATCATGACTATATGTCATCACACCATACGTTAGAGCTGTCAGTGGGAGGTATTTCATTGTTACATTTGACTTGACTATATGTCATCATATTATATTTTAGAACTGTCAGTGGCGGGTATTTAATTGTTACATTTGACTTCTTCAGTTATCATGACTATATGTCATCATATTATATGTTAGAGCTGTCAGTGGGAGGTATTTCATTGTTATGTTTTACTTCTTCAGTTATCCTGACCATATGTCATCATATTATATGTTAGAGCTGTCGGTGGGAGGTATATGTTAGAACTGTCAGTGGGAGGTATTTCATTGTTACATTTGACTTCTTCAGTTATCATGACTATATGTCATCATATAATATGTTAGAACTGTCAGTGGGAGATATTTCATTGTTATGTTTGACTTCTTCCGTTATCCTTCTGTATGTCATTCTATTATATATATATGCTACAACGTTCAGTGCGGTGGGTTATTTCACTTTTATATTTGACTTCTTCAGTTATCATGTCTATATGTCAAGTTCTTATATGTTAGAACTGTCCATGGAAGGTATTTCACTTTTATATTTGACTTCTTCAGTTATCATGTCTATATGTCAAGTTCTTATATGTTAGAACTGTCCATGGAAGGTATTTCACTTTTATATTTGACTTCTTCAGTTATCATGTCTATATGTCAAGTTCTTATATGTTAGAACTGTCCATGGAAGGTATTTCACTTTCATGCATGACTTCTTCAGTTATATTGTCTGTATGTTATCTTATTATACGTTAGAACTGTCATTGGGAGGTATTTCACTTCTGTTTTTGACTTCTTCACTTATCACTTCTGTATGTCATCCTATTAAATGTATGTTACAACATACAGTGTGAGGGGTTATTTCACCTTTGTGTTAAACTTCTTCACTTACCGTTCAGTAGTGCATATTTCAGTGCACTGTGACATCTTCATATTAGTTCATCTTTTTGTTACTATATCCAATAAGAACATGTTAGTCCTATTTTTGAGCCCTTGTTTTAGCTCTTCTATATATCTTCTTATTATGTGTCAGACAGTTAGCTCATACTTAAAAGGCATAGCTATCATAACTGTTGTGACCATTTTTAGACCATGCGTACTGGAGTACATTCATATAATAAGTACTATGTTTAGACCAAGCACACTGGAGTACGTTCATATATGAAGTACTATGTTTAGATTGCATATACTAGAGTACATTCATATATGAAGTACTATGTTTAGACAGCGCATACTGGAGTACATTCATATATGAAGTACTATGTTTAGATCAAGCACACTGGAGTACATTCATTCATAAGTGAAGTACTATGTTTAGACAGTGCATACTGGAGTACATTCATATATGAAGTACTAGCTGACCCGGCCCGGCTTCGCCCAGTCCCTGGCGGGAATGAATCTATCTGTCTGTCTGTCTGTCTGCTTGTTTGTCTGTCTGTCTGTCTGACCCAGCCCGGCTTTGCCCAGCTCCTGGTGGGGAGCATCTCATTTAATTCATATAAGTAGTCATATAAGCTCCCGTTCCCGACTATCTGTCTGTCTGACCCGGCCCGGCTTCACCCAGTCCCTGGTGGGGAGCATCTCATTTAATTCATATAAGTAGTCATATAAGCTCCCGTTCCCGACTATCTATCAGTCTGTCTATCTGTCTGTCTGTCAGATCCGGCCCGGCTTCGTCCAGCCCCTGATGGGGAGTATCTCATTTAATTCACATAAGTAGTCATATAAGTTCCCGTTCCCGACTGTCGGTCTGTCTGACGGCCCAGCCCATCTGTCTGTCTGTCTATCTGTCTGTCTGCCCGTCCGTTCGTCTCTCCCTCCGTCTATCCCACCCTCTCTCTCTCTATCTATCTATCTATAGCCAGGGAACTTAACCTAAGATATAGCAATGCTACTAACAGTTATGTCCCTTTATGTAATTTTTTTTATGTTAAGTCATGTAATTTTAATATTAAATTTTAGTAAGTAAATAGCTGATTTGCACTAAAAAAAACTATGACAGTTGGTTGCACGTGAATGAAAAGAAAACGTAGAAAATTTCATCTCAATCGGATGGACCATTCGCGAACGCATAAAGAACGGACCCACATACATACATACATACATCCTTTTTTATAGATATAGACTATGTTTAGATCAAGCACACTGGAGTACATTCATTCATATGTGAAGTACTATGTTTAGACAGCGCATACTGGAGTACACTCATATATGAAGTACTATGTTTAGACCACACACACTGGAGTACGTTCATTCAAATATGAAGTCATACAATCTTTTTGGAGGTCTCCATGGTGAAGTGATTAAGTTGCCTGCCTTGTGCTCCAATAGTTGAGTTCACAAGTGCAATTTTATCTGAGACTTCTCAGACTGGTTGCTGGAGCTATAGAGTTCATGCTGTTTGCAACATTTTTGGCATTCCGCTGTGCAGAAAGAGATCAAGCTATGTTAGGGTAAAACCTGGTGCAATGAAGCTCTCGCCTGCAAACTTTTGTATACAGTCTTTTTGATAAAACAACTCATAACCTGTTTAACCCATTATAAGTCTATGACAGCTTATCACAAACATCAGAAAGAGGCAGTCATAATTTGTTGGCCACATTATGAGAAGAGAACAACTGGAACATGTAACTGTGACAACTGCACAGATTTAGGGAAAATAACATAGAGGAAGACAGCGAGACAATATTCTTGACAAACTTTTGTCAATACACAAACAGGTGTCAGCACACAAATTGATAGGTGCTCTTAGGGATAGCAATATGTCAGCAAGACGCTGGATCTTTTCTTTATTTCTCTTTCACATATTTCTTTGGTGTCACTGTGTAGCCTAGATATTTAAATGAATACATTTATATCTATGAAAGTGATCAAATATTGTTGTAATTATTCTCATAGCTGAATGCACTGTTTTCTATGCAGGTCTCTTGATAAAGCAGATCCTGTCCCTGGGTCAGCAAGAGAGTGAGTTTTCCCAGTTTGCATCTCAGACTCAGGGAGTGATCTTCTACAGTGTTCCCCACCATGGTTCCTCTGTGGTTGATGTGCTGATGTATGCCAAGTATCTACTGTTCCCTTCTGTGGAGGTCCAGGAGATGCACACACGTAAGGCAATTACATTTTGAGGTTTAGTTCTCAAGAAAGGCAGTGACATGGTGGTTAGTGCACTTGTTTACCAAGCTAGTGGTCCAGGTTCATCCCCTGCTGTGGCAGGTTTATTTCTTCCCACCAGGAATGGAGCATTATGGGGCAACCCTCTGCCATGAAGTTGGAACCACAACTAACTAACCCCAGTGACAGTATCTGCCATGGGACTACCTATACCTTACTCAAGATTCAAGGGACATTGTCACTTTCATGTTTGATCTTCCAACATAATCTTTAAAGCATATTTATAATGGACTTCATTTTCATGCTATCGTGGCATATTAGAGATATTTTAAATAATTGATCTAGTAACTGGATAAAGTGGAGGTTAGCCTGGCTGAGAGGTTTAGCACGCTTTAACTGTCTCTTCTGATCGTGGAGTAGTTGTATCTTTCTACATGCCAGTCATTTAAACATAAACATTGACTTCTCATCCTTGACTTGGGGAGATAAAATACAATTGGGCATTAAATAAAAACCTTCAATTTGTGTGTGTGGTTTTTTTTTTTTTTTTTTTTTTTAAAGTGAACAAATGTATCATTTTTTTATATAGTCACCACTGCGTTCAATGCAAGTACTCCAGCGCCGATAAAGTGCTTGGATTCCTGTAGAAAAAATTCTCTAGGGTCACTACTTTGGTGTCCTGACCCGATTGTGGACAGTCTGTCATAGAAGTCATGCCATTTTAAAACATCCAACTCCACTCATACACTTGTTGGATCTACAGGCATGCATCGCCGGATCTACAGGCATGCATCGCCATACTGGACCTTCATTCACCAATGAATTTCTATTGGTTTCACCCCTTCACTGATCAAAAAATGGATAATAGTGTGCTGCACCTCTTTAGTACATGTCAAAAGTGGGGTGGCCATCTTTAAACTGTCCTTATGATGTTACCATGTTCGTCTGCACCGTGATGTCAATGCTAAACACTCTTGACATCCTCAACAACAATACTGACAGGTTACAAGACAAATGGCATGTTTGTTGTAATTTCTATCACACTTTTAAGGTTTTCTTTTGAAGACCCCTCTTACAAGTACCCCAGAACTTTGAGAGGGTTTGCCTGGTGGCGAGGGGCACTGGTAATAGAGAAAGCTAACTCATGCAAATTCAGTCCAGTGCACTCACCAGTAGCTGCAGCTAACTACTAGCAGTAGTAGCATGAGCATGGACTACACTCGTGTTCAAAGCAAGTGAATAGAACCCATTTATTTCCCAGAACAATTTTGGTACCAGTTTTAGGTTGGGTTGACCTGGAGGTACATGTCAGTTTTTATTTTTAAATCTCTGCCTCAATGGGAATTCAAACATTTTATACGCTTGGCCTGTCTTTTTGTGGCCAAATATTTTATTTAAATTGTGATGGGTGATGTTGTCAACATCAGACGGTTTGCCTTAACTACTTGCCTACAATATAATGGCTAGTGAGTTCTTTTACACAACACACTCCACTATGAAAGTAAGTCCAGTCTTCATTGGTACGTCAGTGTTTTACCGAAAGTCCAGTCTTATTCATACATCAATTTTGTACCTAAAGTCCAGTTCTGCTGATATATTGTGGTGTACTTGAGAAATTATGAGGGCATTTGTTTCCTTCCACATCTTGGCTGTTAAAGGTAGACTTCCAGTATCTTAAGATAGAAGCTGTCATGGCTGATGTTCCCTTCAAGCTGCACTAGTGCATATATATTTAACTTTTGGCAGAAATATTTTTGGCTCAATGTACGAGTATATTTATAACAAGGAGAAGTATGTCATTGTCAGATGTAGCTAAGTCACCATATTAAAATTAGTAGCTCACAAAGAAAGGTCTTGCTGACACACTCCACACCTTGATGGCATATTAGTTGCTTGTCTTGATGGCATATTAGTTGCTTGTCTTGATGGCATATTAGTTGCTTGTCTTGATGGCATATTAGTTGCTTGTGTGCCTCCTGGCATGGTATGTAATCTCTTACCTCAGCACCTTTTCATAAAACAGTGTGTGCTCAGGGCTCTTCTTACTGGCTAGAAAGTTTGTCTTAGTCTGTACCTCTTTTGCTGTCCTATCTTGCCTCCCCTGGGTTAATTCGCAGCTTTCAGGAAAATTCTTGGACAAAACAGTGTCCGCCATAGACATATGAGTTAAGCTTTGGTAGGAGAGACTTAAAGACATAATGAACCTTGGTTTCAACATTACTGCTCCATTAGAAACTCCCCACCCTGAAGGGAACTGAAACTGCCATCATTGTTAAGATACAACATACAACTGCTGATTACAAACAGAAAGAAACAGTTGTCATGTTTTGACCATACTATGAAAAGAGAAAAACTAGAAAATGTTATGACAACTGAAAAAGTGTATGGAAAGAAAGATAGGGAAAGACATTGAGATGACTCTACAGTCTTGTGTCAAGGCGTCAGCACGTGAGTTGATATATGCTGTTGGAGACCACAAGATTTGGGAAGCATGATTGCTTATGCCCATTTGGCAAGGCACTTGATAATCATGATGATCTTTATTGTACTTAGTACCATTACCGCAACATGCCAGGAGGATTTTAATAAGGGCTGTTAAAGTGAAGACCACTTACCTAGTCAGTTGCCCTGCAGTCTTGGTGTGTAGGATTTTCTAGTTAATCTCTAGTAGATCAAAATTTCTAGCTTCATCAGGGATTAAAACTCTGGTCACCAGATATGTGAGGCTGGTGTTGCAACTGCTCAGCTTCCCCAAACCAGGCACATAGACTCATTAAATGATTCAATTACATTTTGGCTTGGTGGTCTTGACCAGGCACATAGACAGAAGCTACTCATTAAATCATTCAATTACATTTTGGCTTGGTGGTCTTGACCAGGCACATAGACAGAAGCTACTCATTAAATCGTTCAATTACATTTTGGCTTGGTGGTCTTGACCAGGCACATAGACAGAAGCTACTCATTAAATCGTTCATTTACATTTTGGCTTGGTGGTCTTGACCAGGCACATAGACAGAAGCTACTCATTAAATCGTTCAATTACATTTTGGCTTGGTGATCTTGACCAGGCACATAGACAGAAGCTACTCATTAAATCGTTCAATTACATTTTGACTTGGTGATCTTGACCAGGCACATAGACAGAAGCTACTCATTAAATTATTCAATTACATTTTGACTTGGTGGTCTTGAGCAGGCACATAGACAGAAGCTACTCATTAAATTATTCAATTACATTTTGACTTGGTGATCTTGACCAGGCACATAGACAGAAGCTACTCATTAAATTATTCAATTACATTTGACTTGGTGGTCTTGTGTTCGAATCCACATGGAGGGGGATTTAAAATAAAACTTACCTGAGCTATTAGGCTGACTCAGTCTAAAATGGGTACAGAGAAATGTCCTGGGGAAGAAAGACAGTCAGCATGGTCTTATCCTCACCACTGGTCACGGTCCATTAGGTCTACAAAAACATGGTGTTACTACCATATGTCAAGTATGCTTCAGGCATCTAAACGGGTCCTTTACCACACTTCTTTTACTCATTAAATCCAAATGTATTATTTACTTCACCTGGAAGTGGAGTTGAGTGCACACAACCCACAGTATCATATTTACCATCTGGGAGTGGATTCTGGTATTTCTGAGCTGAAATGTGTGCCACTTGAAGTAACACATGGCACACTAAGAAATAGCTTACTTTTGTGTGCATCTTAGAAAGAGAGATGCACACAAAAGTAAGCTATTTCAAAAAACTGGTCAAGGTGGTTAAAAGCGAAAAATGGGCAGAGGTGTGTCAAAGAGTAAGCACAGACAAGTCACTGAAATTGTTCTGGCGACTACATAAAAGCATGAGTGGGGTAGTCAAGAATAAGAGCATTTCTGACTTCCAAGGTGCTGACCTCATCTGGCAGAGGACTGATGAGGACAAGGGCAAAGCCCTCTTTGAACGCTACCTTGAGCAGATCAACCAGACAGACATGGGAGGCCGGAATCTGGCCAAGGAGGTCACCTCAGACAGATGCAAGGCCCAGAACACTTCGGATGAAGACACAGTGACAGTGAAAGAAATCAAGGCTGTGCTTCGACGATCAAAAAACAGTGCTCCAGGTCCTGATGGCATAAGATACGACGACATAAATAGGTGTACCGACAATGAGCTAGAGAAACTAGCAGACATGTACAACAACAGTATAGGGAGTGCTAGCATCAAGAGGAATGGTTACATAGCTATCTGATTCCCTTGCCGAAGCCTGACAAAGACCACCAAAAAATTCAGGGATATCGAATTATAACCATGCAGAATACAGTAGGCAAGCTGCTGGAGAAGGTAATTGCCAGGAAAATATCAAGCCAACTAGAGAGGCAAGGTGTTTTCCCACCTACCCTGGGTGGGTACCGTCCAAAAAGAGAAACCTGGACCAATGCAGCAGTCTTTGCCCATGATGTCTATGAAGGTTTCCACTCAGGCACTGAAACTGTTGCTGCAGCGATTGATCTTGAGGATGCATACAACAGAGTACCACTGGATTTTTTAATGTTTCAGCTTCTTGAACTAAACGTAAGTCCATTCCTCCTTAGTTGGATCGCTGCAGTTGGACTTCGGAAACAACAACAATATATCCTGGCCTACCACAGGGATCCCCATTATCTCCGGTACTGTTCAACGCCTACACAGTGAGAATCACCGGTGAGCAGATCACTGGACCTGGCAGGACATTGTCATATGCCGATGATGTTTTAGTGTATCGTCAGGGTAAGGATAGAGAGGAGGTTGCTGTGGAACTACAAACCGAACTCAATCGCATAAGTACTTGGTGTGATGAAGCTGGGGCAATGGTCAACCCAACAAAGGCAACAGTGACTTGGTTCTCGTTGAATAATCATATTGTCAACAATCCAACACCAACTGTAATGCTGTGTTCAGAGACGGTGGAAAGAACGCAGGCAATGAATTACCTGGGGATACGGTTTGATCGAAGCCTTGCTTATAATGTGCACATAGACCAGGTGATAACAAAGGCCAAGCGGGGCTTGGCAGCGATGCGGGTGATGGCGGCAGCAAACTGTGAGCAGCGCCATCTATGTCTTCTGTACGAGGGGCTGGTCATGTCTGTTTTGGAGTAAGCAATGGCAATCCTGACTCTTCAGCCATAAGCAGATAGAAAGGATGGAAAGGATACAGAATGAAGCTATGCGCATTATTCTTGGATGTACAAGAGATACAGCATGCAGGGCGATGCGCTACCTTCTTGATTTTCCAACCATTGAAGAGAGAATGCAAGTTTGCAGGGCACGCGCCTACCTCAGAATTAACGCAAACACACAGCATCCACTGCATAGTGAAATTAGGAAGGTGAAGGGCAGCAGGTTAAAAAGAGGACGGTCGTGGATGGGTCAAGCCGAAGACATTCTTCAACAGGTGTGTTCACTTGAGGACTTAGAACCTGGCGAGGAGTGGGTGCAAGTGCCAACAGACTTCTGCACATCCTTTTCAGTTTGCATCCAACTAGATAGAAAATGCAGACAAGAAAATCCGGCTGCTGTGGAGGCTGAAGTACAAGCGTTGATTTTCGAGAATTCGCTAGACAGTGACGCGGTCATCTACACAGATGGGTTGGTCGTCTGACATGTGAGAAGCTCATGGGCCTTTACAGCTCGGGCCGGGGGGAGAATTGTGAAGGAGGACTCTGGTGCTTTCACTGAAACCACAAGTAGCCTGACCATGGAAGTCATGGCAGTAAGTAAAGCAATAACATGGCTCGAGACACAGACATTCACTAGGGCTTGTTTCCTTAGCGACTCAATGAACATGATCAAGAGGATAGAGGAGGGGTCGATCCGAAGAGAATGGTTGCTGCCTCTGGAGCGGTCTCGGCTGGCAAAGATTAGTTTCATCTTCGTGCCAGGTCATGCGGGAGTACAAGGAAATGAGCGGGCTGACAAGCTCGCAGGTGAGGCTACTGTGGAGGGCGGACGCGCCATGGACCAGGCTGACATTCTGAATGCTCTACGAGAAGTGAGACTTTTGCAAGAACCAAGTGATGACTGTGAATCTACAACAATGGCCAGACTGAGAGAGCAGCAAATTAAAAGAGGGGTGGCCAAACAAGAACACTACGCAGGAAGCCAAAGAAGATTGATAAACCAACACAGAACTGGCGTCGTTAGCCGCTACACGCTGCGGGATTTGCTGAGGAGGGGATCCGAGCACTTATGGACTGAATGGTCCGATGTGCAACGAGGATGATCTGTCGACTAACTAACTAACACTAAGATTTAATGAACATCTACATCATTGATAATTCTTTGTGAAATATGACAATCTTCCTTGTATTCAAAATATAATCTCTTGGATAAATATGAAAGGCTGTTTGTGATAATAGAAATACACAACATATCTTTTTTAAGCTGCATTTATCTTTTTGCAATCTTTTGTTTTATCTAAACATGAACTTTTATTTCATGGATCTATCTTGATTTTCTATTATAAAATGTGTCAACGAGAATATATTTTCATCTGTATTTAGATTAAACAAACAACTAAGTTAAACTCACTGCATATTTCTGGTTCTTTATCACTTTTTTTTTTACCAGTGTAAAGGTGATGCACAGAAGGAATTTATTGATTAATTATTCTAAGAACATAAAAATAACTTTAATTCCTGAATTCTCTAATATTTTAGCATAAACCTTTGATACTTAAACAAAAGGAAATGAACTTCATGCTTCTCCCAGAAAAAAGAATGTTTTATTTTATTTTCAGATTCTCCAAAACTGAATGTGTTGCATGAAGAATTTGTTAACTTCATGACCGAAAACTCAATTCCTTGTCTCAGTTTTGGAGAGAATGCAAAAACAAATTTTGGACGTACTTTGCCAAAAGTGCTTGTAGTTCCTCTAGAATCAAGTGGTAAGTGGTTTCTAGTTGTATACATATGACGTATGTTAATACAGGCAATCTATTCAGTCTAAAGGCTACTATGAAATTATTTGAATATCTCATTCTAGTCTACATCTAGCTATTACCTACTACCTATAAACTGATTAACACATGGCTGCAAATCCTTGACTATTACTAATCAGGCGAAAAAATTCCTAGAAGCCTTGGAGATGTGGTTTTATAGAAGAATGCTGAAAATTAATTGGACAGCCAAACAGAGCAGTCAGGACATTTTGAGGGAAACTAAGTTGCAAAGACAACTTACCACAAACACCAGAAAGAAGCAGTAATAATTTTTAGGTCACATTATGGGAAGGCAAAAACTGGAAAGAGTTGTGACAACAAGAAAGATTTGTGGAAAGAAAGATGGAGGAAGACAGTGTGAGAAAATTCTTGACAGTCTTGTGTCATGGCGCAGAAGGGAGTCAACACATCAGAGATCGCAATTTGTGGAGAAGCATAATCGTCCATGCCAGCAGGTCTGTACTTGATGGCCGGAGAACAGCACTATTTTGCCTGTGTTTAGAAGCTTTTTGCCTGCTTCGTTCTACCTTGTTTCACATAATTCCAAAATGCTAATTTTATAATAGTTCATTATCCATACCACTTGTGCTCTGATCAGTTCACGCATAGTTGTAACATCCCAGGTGCATTTTCTGGAGATCTCCCTAGGTGAACAGAAGTACATGGGCTATTCAAACTTCTTGCAGATTCCTCTGCATCACATCTCTTCAAGAAGAGCCTCCTTTCCCTGTGGTTGACTGGGTTGTTCTGTTTTCCTTTCTTTTAAACTTGTTCATGATTGGTTGGATTTTGCGGGTGAAGATTTCTACAGTAGTTAGCCCAAAACCTATCCTCCTCAGCCATGTCTTGTAACATGCATGGTTGGTTATGGTATTACTATTCTTTGCCTTCCCTGAGGGCCCCAACAACACATGGGTGGGAATTAATCTACCACCCTGTAGATATCTTTACCTGTAATGGATATTTTCCTGGTAAGTGTGCTAGTACAATCATCATCATCATCATGTGCCCTGCCAACAGGGTTAGTCGTTCATGTCTCTCCACAGATCTCGTTTCTTGGTGTTCCAGATCAACTCACCTGATGATGTTCTCGGTGACACTGTCTCAGTCCATCCAGCATCATTTCTCTAAGTCTGCCTGTTTCTTCTCCCACTTACCGTTCCAGTTGTAGTGATATTTTCCATTGCCTCTCTTCTCATTATGTGACCAAAGTATGCTGTGTATCTCTTTCTTATAGTTGTATATAATGTTCTACTTTCATTAACCTCTTGCATGCTTTTGTTAATTACTCTGTAATTCCAAGGTATTTGCAACATTCATCTCAGGACCCACACCTCCATTTCTTCCAAGCTCTCTCTAAATTGTTCGTTTATGCTCCATGATTCACTGCCATACTGCAAACACGATTCTGTAGTACTCTCTTTCTGACATTCAATGATAGTGATTTATTGCGTAAAAAAGTTTTCATTTTCTAAGATGCAGCTTTTGTTGATACAGTGCTTAAACAGATTCAAGTTTGGTTTTTGTGGTTCCTTTCATATAGATGACCACTTTCTTTTACAAATTCATGTTCTAATATCAGGATAACTAAACATTGATTGTAACCTCCCATTTATTTTCCAGTTACATGTGTAAAACTCCATTCTTAATATGAGGAGTGAAAAAATTATCCGGTGTGGGGGTAGTGTGCTATGGCCATGAGTAGAAGATTAGTTGGTATTCAGGGTAGAAGAAATCGATTTTCTTATTGCCAGTTCTCTAGTTCTCCCTTTTTGTTTGTGCGAATAATCCTCCAATGGGTTCTGTGCACATCATCTTTAGGGCTTTACCAGTTCTGAGATCCTCTGCTACTTAAGTTCAGATTTCTTGAGTCTTGCATGAGATTCCATAGAACTAACAAAGGCCGTCTTACTGACTGCCAGCCTTTTCACCTTGCAGTTAGCTGGCATCCACAATGACCTGTATGAAGTGCCCTTCCTACGTGTCACTGTGGCCTTAACTTTCCATCGTGTCTGTGTGCTAGACTCAACTAAGATGTGCTTAAAGTGGTTGGTTGCTGTGTTGACAATGCCTTTGTATCAAGTCATTCACTCTTGTTTGAACTAATGAAATTAGAGACAGTTGGTGATTTGGTTGCATACCAGTAGATATGTCATTCTGTCTGTTCTCCATGCTGGTTGTGCAGGATGTACATATTGGTTGTCTATCTTCATAGTGAAGAATCGCTGTAACTTTCTTCCAGTGTCACATCAGGCAAGATATGTAGTCCTTAGCAGGCTGCATCACAGTAGATAATAGCTGGTTCTCTCTTCATTAACCAGACAAGTGTCTATTTCCAGCATGCCCCACAGGATGAGACGCAATCATGGCCAAGATGGTTTGAAACCCCAGGTGCACCAGAATGCCCTCATTTCATTCTGAAAGTCAGCTTGGAAGTTGTATTTTTATAGGTTTTAATGCTCAGTTTTACATATACCAGTACAACAATATTGTGTTAATTATGTTGTTTCCTATCTGAGTGAAGGTGTGTTATCTGGCCCTTGCATGTCCATTACTTTGTGCCTTCTTTTATTTCAGATCCGGGAATCGGCGAGTTTGTTAGTGTGCCCAATAATCACATCAACACCTGTAAGCCATGTAACAGAGATGATATTATTTACCAGCTGACCTGTTCTTTTGTCAGAGATATTCTTCATCGGATCAAAAGATAGCAACTGTCCTTTAGCTAACTGTTAAAGATGGGAAATGTTTTAAATCTGCTGTATCAATTCTGATGGCTTCAACTTGTTAAAGGAGAAAGGATTACAAAATTGGGTATACTTTGCCTTTTTGACATCCGGATTTTAACAATCATGAAAACATATTTTATCTTGACATTTTATATTGTTATTATTAATAGCCAACTGAGGATAGAATGCTTTAAAAATCATTTATATATTTCAGGGGTAAACACAGATTAATTTGCTTGTTCCAATAAATTTGTTCATTATAAGCTTGTGCTAGTCTTTTTTTTAAATCATTTTCAGTATAAATGTACATTTTATTAAAACAAAGAGGGAAGGGGAGAGCAAGTGGTATGAGACATGAGAGATCTCATTTTTAGTTTTATGACAACTGTCTTTTGTGATCTCATGGCAAGTTTACATTTAGCTGTTTGCGATTGATTTCTGAACGACCAGCACCCATACCATTTTATAAAAGACCCAATGCAGGGCAGTCAACTGCCTGCAGCTGTGTTTCGAATGCGGTATGTGGGATTACAAACTGCGTCCATAACACCTTAACCGAGGAGCCGTTGAACAAGAAGTCTTTTGTGTATGTGGAACTAGAGTGGCGTAGTGGTAAGTTCCTGCCACAACAGTGGTCCAAGTTCAATCCCTGGCAGAAGCAGGATATTTTCTTTCAATGAGTATGGCTTGGGAAATGGGTACCACAAAGGTTTGAGAAGTTTGTGGGAATTGTTTGAGAAGGAAAGGTAATGACAATAGAACTTGCTACTCCGCCTCATGTGTCATGGCCTAGAACACGTGAAGGTTAACACTTCACATTCCATTGGCAGTTTCTGCTATGGGACTGCATACACCTTTGTGTATAAAGCCAGCCAGCTCAGAATGTGGATTCTCTCACAACAACCTCAGGTATTATGTTAAGTTTATCTCAGGTAAATGAGAACAGTTTTCATCATCATTCGTTCATGCTGATTTAATTGTTGAGCTTTGACTTCTTCATTCTTGCTGGTTACAAACATTCACGTGAGTAACTCCTAACACAGGCAGCAGTCAGCTCAAGGCTCCCAACATTTCTATGCAGTTGTTTACATGGAAAGAATTTGGTTGTTCTCATTTTCTACATCTGTCACTCTGCGTGTATTGGCAGGACTGCAAGTGATGTTCACAGAGATGTAGAAGTTTGCTACTGTGGTCTTGTACCTATGGCAGTGATGAGTTGTCACCGCTTATGGTCTGAACTTGTTTTAATTTTCATGGTCAATTGCAATCAGCAGTGCCGATTGTCTTTCCTTGATTTTTTCTTTTCATTTTTTTTTTTTTTGGCGCTCGCTCTTTTGGAACTCAAGCGTAGTCCATACATGATACATCTAGTAGCACTAGATTGAATTTTGCATGTGGATTAGCTTTCCCTATTACCAATGCCCCTTGCCATCTGGGGAACTCTCTGATTTCTGAGGTGCTTGTAATATATGTCCCCAAATCAATGACGAAAAGTCAACATTTTAGTCCAACTAGCCGGTGTAGGGGTAGAACTCCCTACCTCAATATCAGCTTTCCGGATGTTTAAAAAGAGCCCTTTTATCCATTCAGCCGTGTTGACCTCCCTTTACTGGGTATGAATAAGGGTGACGATAGCTTACAATTCTGTGCTTTGAATGCTAGTATTAGCAAACTAATTCTGTCACCACTGTCAGTCACTGCTGATAGAACCTTAAAAGCATAGTACCAACCGGACATACATTTTCCGATGACATAAAATTTCAGTGCCAAGACCTATATGTTCAATGAGGAAACCGCAGTAGTATTGCTCGTCTGCTATTCCAGTGGTCTTGGGTTCAGTTCATATTTGGTAGTTTCAAATTATAAAAATTGACCTTGGCTCCCAAGTCAAACCAGCCTAAAATAGGAACTAGGAAATGTCTTGGGATGTAAAGGCTGCCAGCATGATGCCGACCTCATCACCCACTGAGTGTCGTGTGGTCTATATAAATATGGGTCCAGCACTGTATGCCTAATGTGCCAGAGTTGTGTAAAAGGAACCTTTACTTTGTATTTACTTGCTCAGTGAATTTAGTCAATCAAGTCAGATACAGGGTGTATTTTTAATGATTGTGGGGTTTTTGAAAATATTGCCGTTCCAAGTTTTGTATTTACCTTCTGTGACCTCGTGCAACATAAAAGGTAAAACCAAAACTTGGAACGGCAATATTTTCAAAAACCCCACAGTCATTAAAAATACACCCTATACCTTAGTTGGTCATTGTCATGCAGCTTTATTCAATACTACAGCTTGTTTTGCAAAATCACATTGAATCTGTTGGTGTCATTGTAAACACTTCTATTAGTCATATTTATAAAGGGCATTAATTTGAAATCCGTTCATGCAGCACCGCGTGTAATTGCGTACGCTGAACATGATCATGTCATAGTCACGTAATAAGTACTGACCAATGAATAAAAGAGCAAGTGGTTATCGTCCTATGATGCATAGGTTCTGTTTCTGACCGTCGAGAAAATGGCCGGGTTGATCCAAAATCCGTCCAAAGAAGCTCAGAGAGTGGTGATTCAGTTTCTTTCATTTGAAGGATGTCGACCAGTGGACATTCATCAAAGAATACAGTCAGCGTCCAGTAACAAATGTGTGTCAAAGACAACAGTGACAGACTGCGCACGAATGTTTCGGAAAGGACGTCAGTTTATGATAGATCTTCGATGGCCGGGTCAAGCGCATATTGTTACAACAGAAAAAACCATCACCAAAATTGATGCAGCAGTACAGATGAACCGTTGTTGAAGCATATGTTAGCTAGCGAAAGAATTTGATGTGTCAATTGGGACAATTCAAAAGGTCGTTCGTAAGAAACTTCAACATCGGAAGGTGTGTTCACAGTGGGTACCACAGATGTTGACAGACCACCAAAAAGAGGAACACATGAGATGGTGTTTGAACCACTTGCTGCGTTACAGAGTGGAGGGTGATACATTTCTCTTCCGCACAGTGGCAGGCGATGAATCATGGTGTTACCACTTTGAGCCAAGCATCAAAAGAGAGAGCATGCAATGGAAGCATGCTGGATCACCAAAAAATTCAAATTACAGGTCTCCGCTGGTAAGGTTATTCTGAGTGCATATTTTTTACCATGAAGGGCTATTGTTGGCCGACTCTAAAGAACTTGGTGTCAACATCATCTCTACCCACTACTTGCAAACACTAGACAAGCTGCAAAAAGCCATCAAGAATAAACGACTTGGCATGCTTTCTCGCAGTGTAGTTTTGTTTGCATGATAATGCTCGTCCGCATGTCACAAAGATTGTGCAGGAAGCATTAGCAAGGAAGAAGTGGGAAATTCTGCAATATCAAGCCTATATTCTTGATTTGTCACCATGTGATTTTCATTTGTTCGGACCTCTAAAAAAAGCTCTCAAGGGGCAACGATTTCACACAGATGCAGATGTAATGAACGCGGTAAACACTTGGTTCAATGAGCAACCACAATCCTTTTTCTG
This sequence comes from Cepaea nemoralis, assembly GCA_014155875.1. Classification (NCBI taxonomy): domain Eukaryota; kingdom Metazoa; phylum Mollusca; class Gastropoda; order Stylommatophora; family Helicidae; genus Cepaea; species Cepaea nemoralis. The sequence goes on from JACEFZ010028326.1 coordinate 133,578, forward strand.
CGGACGGCATTCATCGCCTACCTAAGCAATGGGATGCTTGCCTAAATACCTACGGCAACTTCTTCTGACCAACCCAAATAAACACACACATATTGATATAAACATGTACACATATATCTAAACAGGAAATGTCTTGGAAAGTAGAGGCTATTTAAGTATAATAAGTATAATAATAATATAAGTAGTGCCTATTAGTCTATATAAATATGGGTCTAGCCCAATGTGCTAGAAAAAGGCATGAAAAGTAGTCCTTTACTTGTTACTGTTTATTCTGATATACACACGCATTTGGATCCTTGCTACTGAATGTGTGCAGTGTGTTGAGTTCCTCCTTATATAATCTGTAGACAAACTGGAGCACTTATGGAGGTGTCACTGCGACGAATGTGGTCCTATACACATGTCAGACTCACTCTCAGGAAACACTGGTAGTACTGAATGTTGAATGAAGTTACAAAATGTGTTCCCGGTATTCGCATGAGGGAGGAGAATAGAAGTAAATAAGGAATAGTATTAGTAACAGAAGCTGGGTGGTGGAGCAGTTGGGATCTTAACTTGATGGCACAGATTCAGATCCCTGGTAAAGTAATGGTTGTTGAATCAGTCGGGAGGTAAAATAAGTGGCCTTACACTATACAGTGCTGGCCTGGGAGGTTCGTCTTTCACCTCAGTCCTTAACAGAAACCTGACCTTACACTGTGTAGTGTTAGCCTAGGAGATTGGTCATTAACCTCAGTCTTCAACAGAAACCTCTTGGTTTAGACCAGCAATGCTATGGCGACCAGTATTAAAATTTTTATGTTTAATTATTATAATAGCAACAGCAGTATCAGTTCATAATAGTATTCATATTTCAAATGGGCAGTATGGTGTGAAAAACCATGTTTGTATGAAGTTGTAGAGCTTACGTGCTGCTATTTGTTTCAGTAAATGATTTGATTTGAGTATGGTCAAATAAAAAGTGAGAGGTTACTTTGAGCATGCAAAGAAAATTTTTTTTTTTTTTTAAATGTTGCATGTCCTTTGCAGCACATTGCAGTCAACCCCAGGTGGATTATGTAGGCAATTTACGTTAAGTAGTTTGCCATTGCTTTCTTAATGAGGCATCAATTGACCAGTGTGTAGAGTGAACCCGCTACTCCACAGGAAGTGTTATCATTAACGTTATACATCTGTTGGCTACGCTGACCTCTTAGTGAGATATAGTCAATTATAATGTATCTATGTCAAAAGACAATCAATGTCCATTAAACAATAATTTGTAATGATCAATTTGATAACATAATAAATTAGACTTTTTGGATCTGTATGTATTCTGAATATTATTGCTTTACTTTCCTGATCTGATCGGATGAATCATTTCTTAGACACTAACTAGCCTCTAATTTTTTGCATGTGTAACCTCTCTGTGGGTGGTTGAGTGTGTACGTGTGTGCATGCGTGTGTTTCTGTCACTTTGTATACAGAGAGAAGTCATTCTGAGAGAACTCCAGAGAGATTGCCGGTTTAGTTTGCCCTCTGACTATGACTGCATTCTGGGATCTGTTTGGCTTCCATACATTGGGATACTGTAGCCTCACCATCCGTCCACATATTTATTATTGATTCTGTTTGCCTCCTATCTATCATTTCCATTGTGTTTTCATTGCCTGCCATGCATGTATGTTGCCTACATTACTAGTTGCCAGTTATACAAATCTATAAAGTCTATAGCGCTTTAATATAATGAGTATGCAGATTCTTCAAGGAAGGTAATGCTCTGAAACCAGAAGCACATAAACAGTCTAAGTGTCTTAATCTTCAACATAGCTTACTATGACCTTTACTGGCTGTCTCTGGACATTGGGTTGGAGTCTGTTGACAATAAAATACCTACTATCTGAAGGAAAAATGACCACCCTAGACCTAACCCCTGCCCATGTGGTGCTGCATCGTGATATGACCACCCTAGGCCTAACCCCTGCCCATGTGGTGCTGCATCGTGATATGACCACCCTAGGCCTAACCCCTGCCCATGTGGTGCTGCATCGTGATATGACCACCCTAGGCCTAATCCCTGCCCATGTGGTGCTGCATCGTGATATGACCACCCTAGGCCTAATCCCTGCCCATGTGGTGCTGCATCGTGATATGACCACCCTAGGCCTAATCCCTGCCCATGTGGTGCTGCATCGTGATATGACCACCCTAGGCCTAATCCCTGCCCATGTGGTGCTGCATCGTGATATGACCACCCTAGGCCTAACCCCTGCCCATGTGATGCTGCATCATGATATGACCACCCTAGGCCTAATCCCTGCCCATGTGGTGCTGCATCGTGATATGACCACCCTAGGCCTAATCCCTGCCCATGTGGTGCTGCATCGTGATATGACCACCCTAGGCCTAATCCCTGCCCATGCGGTGCTGCATCGTGATATGACCACCTTAGGCCTAATCCCTGCCCATGTGGTGCTGCATCGTGATAAGACCACCCTAGGCCTAATCTCTGCCCATGTGATGCTGCATCATGACATGCCCACCCTAGGCCTAATCTCTGCCCATGTGATGCTGCATTGTGATATGACCACCCTAGGCCTAATCTCTGCCCATGTGATGCTGCATCATGACATGCCCACCCTAGGCCTAATCCCTGCCCATGTGATGCTGCATTGTGATATGACCACCCTAGGCCTAATCTCTGCCCATAGTGGTGCTGCATCATGCCATGCCCACCCTAGGCCTAATCTCTGCCCATGTGGTGCTGCATCGTTATATGACCACCCTAGGCCTAATCTCTGCCCATGTGATGCTGCATCATGCCATGCCCACCCTAGGCCTAATCTCTGCCCATGTGATGCTGCATCATGCCATGCCCACCCTAGGCCTAATCTCTGCCCATGTGGTGCTGCATCATGACATGCCCACCCTAGGCCTAATCTCTGCCCATGTGATGCTGCATCGTGATATGACCACCCTAGGCCTAATCTCTGCCCATGTGATGCTGCATCATGACATGCCCACCCTAGGCCTAATCTCTGCCCATGTGATGCTGCATCGTGACATGCCCACCCTAGGCCTAATCTCTGCCCATGTGGTGCTGCATCATGACATGCCCACCCTAGGCCTAATCTCTGCCCATGTGATGCTGCATCATGACATGCCCACCCTAGGCCTAATCTCTGCCCATGTGATGCTGCATCATGACATGCCCACCCTAGGCCTAATCTCTGCCCATGTGATGCTGCATCATGACATGCCCACCCTAGGCCTAATCTCTGCCCATGTGATGCTGCATCATGACATGCCCACCCTAGGCCTAATCTCTGCCCATGTGATGCTGCATCATGACATGCCCACCCTAGGCCTAATCCCTGCCCATGTGATGCTGCATCGTGATATGACCACCCTAGGCCTAATCCCTGCCCATGTGGTGCTGCATCATGACATGCCCACCCTAGGCCTAATCCCTGCCCATGTGGTGCTGCATCGTGATATGACCACCCTAGGCCTAATCCCTGCCCATGCGGTGCTGCATCGTGATATGACCACCCTAGGCCTAATCCCTGCCCATGTGGTGCTGCATCGTGATATGACCACCCTAGGCCTAATCCCTGCCCATGTGATGCTGCATCGTGATATGACCACCCTAGGCCTAATCCCTGCCCATGTGGTGCTGCATCGTGATATGACCACCCTAGGCCTAATCCCTGCCCATGTGGTGCTGCATCGTGATATGACCACCCTAGGCCTAATCCCTGCCCATGCGGTGCTGCATCGTGATATGACCACCTTAGGCCTAATCCCTGCCCATGTGGTGCTGCATCGTGATAAGACCACCCTAGGCCTAATCTCTGCCCATGTGATGCTGCATCATGACATGCCCACCCTAGGCCTAATCTCTGCCCATGTGATGCTGCATTGTGATATGACCACCCTAGGCCTAATCTCTGCCCATGTGATGCTGCATCATGACATGCCCACCCTAGGCCTAATCCCTGCCCATGTGATGCTGCATTGTGATATGACCACCCTAGGCCTAATCTCTGCCCATGTGGTGCTGCATCATGCCATGCCCACCCTAGGCCTAATCTCTGCCCATGTGGTGCTGCATCGTTATATGACCACCCTAGGCCTAATCTCTGCCCATGTGGTGCTGCATCATGACATGCCCACCCTAGGCCTAATCTCTGCCCATGTGATGCTGCATCGTGATATGACCACCCTAGGCCTAATCTCTGCCCATGTGATGCTGCATCATGACATGCCCACCCTAGGCCTAATCTCTGCCCATGTGATGCTGCATCGTGACATGCCCACCCTAGGCCTAATCTCTGCCCATGTGGTGCTGCATCATGACATGCCCACCCTAGGCCTAATCCCTGCCCATGTGATGCTGCATCATGACATGCCCACCCTAGGCCTAATCTCTGCCCATGTGATGCTGCATCATGACATGCCCACCCTAGGCCTAATCTCTGCCCATGTGATGCTGCATCATGACATGCCCACCCTAGGCCTAATCTCTGCCCATGTGATGCTGCATCATGACATGCCCACCCTAGGCCTAATCTCTGCCCATGTGATGCTGCATCATGACATGCCCACCCTAGGCCTAATCTCTGCCCATGTGATGCTGCATCATGACATGCCCACCCTAGGCCTAATCTCTGCCCATGTGATGCTGCATCGTGACATGCCCACCCTAGGCCTAATCTCTGCCCATGTGATGCTGCATCGTGACATGCCCACCCTAGGCCTAATCTCTGCCCATGTGATGCTGCATCATGACATGCCCACCCTAGGCCTAATCTCTGCCCATGTGGTGCTGCATCATGACATGCCCACCCTAGGCCTAATCTCTGCCCATGTGGTGCTGCATCATGACATGCCCACCCTAGGCCTAATCTCTGCCCATGTGGTGCTGCATCATGACATGCCCACCCTAGGCCTAATCTCTGCCCATGTGATGCTGCATCATGACATGCCCACCCTAGGCCTAATCTCTGCCCATGTGGTGCTGCATCGTGATATGACCACCCTAGGCCTAATCCCTGCCCATGTGGTGCTGCATCGTGATATGACCACCCTAGGCCTAATCCCTGCCCATGTGGTGCTGCATCGTGATATGACCACCCTAGGCCTAATCCCTGCCCATGTGGTGCTGCATCGTGATATGACCACCCTAGGCCTAATCCCTGCCCATGTGGTGCTGCATCGTGATATGACCACCCTAGGCCTAATCCCTGCCCATGTGGTGCTGCATCGTGATATGACCACCCTAGGCCTAATCCCTGCCCATGTGATGCTGCATCGTGATATGACCACCCTAGGCCTAATCTCTGCCCATGTGATGCTGCATCGTGATATGACCACCCTAGGCCTAATCTCTGCCCATGTGATGCTGCATCATGACATGATTATATCCTAGTATGCCTTTGCACAGATATGATGTTCCAGTACCAGTCTTGCCCACTCTGCTGCACAGATGTCATGTTCCAGTACTAGTCTTGCACACTGCTGCACAGATGTCATGTTCCAGTACCAGTCTTGCACACTCTGCTGCACAGATGTGGTGTTCCAGTACTAGTCTTGCACACTCTGCTGCACAGATGTGATGTTCCAGTACTAGCCTTGCACACTCTGCTGCACAGATGTGGTGTTCCAGTACTAGCCTTGCACACTCTGCTGCACAGATGTCATGTTCCAGTACTAGTCTTGCACACTGCTGCACAGATGTCATGTTCCAGTACCAGTCTTGCACACTCTGCTGCACAGATGTGGTGTTCCAGTACTAGTCTTGCACACTCTGCTGCACAGATGTCATGTTCCAGTACTAGTCTTGCACACTCTGCTGCACAGATGTCATGTTCCAGTACTAGTCTTGCACACTCTGCTGCACAGATGTCATGTTCCAGTACCAGTCTTGCACACTCTGCTGCACAGATGTGGTGTTCCAGTACTAGTCTTGCACACTCTGCTGCACAGATGTGGTGTTCCAGTACTAGTCTTGCACACTCTGCTGCACAGATGTCATGTTCCAGTACTAGTCTTGCACACTCTGCTGCACAGATGTCATGTTCCAGTACTAGTCTTGCACACTCTGCTGCACAGATGTCATGTTCCAGTACTAGTCTTGCACACTCTGCTGCACAGATGTCATGTTCCAGTACTAGTCTTGCACACTCTGCTGCACAGATGTCATGTTCCAGTACTAGTCTTGCACACTCTGCTGCACAGATGTCATGTTCCAGTACTAGTCTTGCACACTCTGCTGCACAGATGTGGTGTTCCAGTACTAGTCTTGCACACTCTGCTGCACAGATGTGGTGTTCCAGTACTAGTCTTGCACACTCTGCTGCACAGATGTGGTGTTCCAGTACTAGTCTTGCACACTCTGCTGCACAGATGTGATGTTCCAGTACTAGCCTTGCACACTCTGCTGCACAGATGTCATGTTCCAGTACTAGTCTTGCACACTGCTGCACAGATGTCATGTTCCAGTACCAGTCTTGCACACTCTGCTGCACAGATGTGGTGTTCCAGTACTAGTCTTGCACACTCTGCTGCACAGATGTCATGTTCCAGTACTAGTCTTGCACACTCTGCTGCACAGATGTCATGTTCCAGTACTAGTCTTGCACACTCTGCTGCACAGATGTCATGTTCCAGTACTAGTCTTGCACACTGCTGCACAGATGTCATGTTCCAGTACCAGTCTTGCACACTCTGCTGCACAGATGTGGTGTTCCAGTACTAGTCTTGCACACTCTGCTGCACAGATGTCATGTTCCAGTACTAGTCTTGCACACTCTGCTGCACAGATGTCATGTTCCAGTACTAGTCTTGCACACTCTGCTGCACAGATGTCGTGTTCCAGTACCAGTCTTGCACACTCTGCTGCACAGATGTGGTGTTCCAGTACTAGTCTTGCACACTCTGCTGCACAGATGTCGTGTTCCAGTACTAGTCTTGCACACTCTGCTGCACAGATGTGGTGTTCCAGTACTAGTCTTGCACACTCTGCTGCACAGATGTCATGTTCCAGTACTAGTCTTGCACACTCTGCTGCACAGATGTCATGTTCCAGTACTAGTCTTGCACACTCTGCTGCACAGATGTCATGTTCCAGTACTAGCCTTGCACACTCTGCTGCACAGATGTCATGTTCCAGTACTAGTCTTGCACACTCTGCTGCACAGATGTCATGTTCCAGTATTAGTCTTGCACACTCTGCTGCACAGATGTCATGTTCCAGTACCAGTCTTGCACACTCTGCTGCACAGATGTCATGTTCCAGTACCAGTCTTGCACACTCTGCTGCACAGATGTCATGTTCCAGTACTAGTCTTGCACACTCTGCTGCACAGATGTCATGTTCCAGTACTAGTCTTGCACACTCTGCTGCACAGATGTCATGTTCCAGTACTAGTCTTGCACACTCTGCTGCACAGATGTCATGTTCCAGTACTAGTCTTGCACACTCTGCTGCACAGATGTCATGTTCCAGTACTAGCCTTGCACACTCTGCTGCACAGATGTCATGTTCCAGTACTAGTCTTGCACACTCTGCTGCACAGATGTCATGTTCCAGTACTAGTCTTGCACACTGCTGCACAGATGTCATGTTCCAGTACTAGCCTTGCACACTCTGCTGCACAGATGTGAAGTTCCAGTACCAGTCTTGCACACTCTGCTGCACAGATGTGAAGTTCCAGTACCAGTCTTGCACACTCTGCTGCACAGATGTGAAGTTCCAGTACTAGTCTTGCACACACTGATGCACAGATGTGAAGTTCCAGTACCAGTCTTGCACACTCTGCTGCACAGATGTGAAGTTCCAGTACCAGTCTTGCACACTCTGCTGCACAGATGTGAAGTTCCAGTACCAGTCTTGCACACTCTGCTGCACAGATGTGAAGTTCCAGTACCAGTCTTGCACACACTGATGCACAGATGTGGTGTTCCAGTACTAGTCTTGCACACTCTGCTGCACAGATGTGAAGTTCCAGTACCAGTCTTGCACACTCTGCTGCACAGATGTGAAGTTCCAGTACCAGTTTTGCACACTCTGCTCATTTCTGAGCTTGGAGATGGGAAAGAGGGCTCTACAACACAGTCCCAAGTGAAGGTGGTTCTTTGATAGGTGCAGGATCTTGTCAAGGCTCTAACGAGCTGAGCATCACTGCATTAGACTGAAGAGTTAAAATGGAGTTTTCCAGAGGATTCACCAACTAATCAATAATTACTGTGTTGTGATTGTTCACTTTTTGCTGCAGTGATATTTGTTGCAGGTGTTTACATCTTGTATTCTGTTCCTTCTTCTTTCTGTCACCTGAAATTTGTCTCTATCTGCAATGTTGTCTTTTGTATGAATTTCACTTCACCACAGAGACTGGTCAAGCCGTTTGACTCGGGCTCTGAAGGTTGTGGGTTCGATTCTGGGCCGCATCCGTCGGTTCATGAGTGAAATTTTTCAGAGACTCCTGTGCGTCGTCGCTAGAGCTACGAAGTTCATGCTTTGTGTGACGCTTTCTGCGCTGCGGAAAGAGACCGAGCCATATGGGATAAACCCAGTGCAATGAAGTCGACCCTGTCGACTTTAAAACAACTTTTTAAGTTTGAACTTCACCGTCTTTTGTTAGTTCACTTAATGGTGCATAGAGTTTAATATCTCGTATTCACATCTTGTGATGTGAGATATAGAGTGCAATGATCTGATTTCCCACCATAAAGTCCATGCCTGTAATCTAAGTTGAGTGATATTAATGTGTGTTATTTCTGTATATGTATTTGTGTGTGCAGTGCTGCACCTTCAAAAACGTTTTTAAAGCCTCTGATACATTAACACATTATCCTGTCAAATAAAGTTTATTTGCTTTATGTTACTTGTCTTTAAAGGATTTGAATTTTCGTATGGTCCCAAAAAAGATGTTAAATGTTACATAACATCTGTGTTTTTATATAGCTGTGAATCAAATAAACATGACCCTGTTACATGCCTTATGGTGTATTGATTATATGGTATTATTTTTTTTTATTTTTGCATATCCCTTACAGGACGTTGCAGTCAACATCAGCATTTTTCAGCTGCTGTTGATGTACTAGTCAAGATTACGCTCAGTAATTTGCCTTTGCTTTCTGAGCGACTGTCTCACATACCCCATGTTACCAACGTGGTGAGAACCGCTACCGATTCTTGCGCAGGTTGCGTTACTTACGAGAATATACAGAATTACGGAGAAAGACGTTAACCCCTAGACCAGGGAGACTAGATAAGGTGTTATACCATGTTTTTATATACCTATTGGCACTCAGTGATTGATGTGGTTAATATCACAGCCGCCTTTGCTTCTCAAGACATTTCCTGTTTCCATTTTAGGCTGATTGGACCTAGGAGTCCAGGAAAATCCAACCAACCATGAACAGGTGTGAAGCTTATGAAAAGACCATTGAGGACACGGGCCTGGGGTAGTGAGCGAAGACTGAAAACTGCTAATCAGTGTTTGTGCAGTAAATCGGAATGTCGCTGGTGGAAGTGGTTGTCCACATGAAAAAAAAATGCATAAGACAACGTGCTTGTCACCTGACCATTTTGCGCAGAATCAATTTAGTCATGTTGACAAGAGATTGGAATTATTTGTGCGTGGATGAGAGTCTTTAGAGGCGCTGGTGAGGATTCGGGTCGTCATCTGTTTATAGATAAAGGTAGGATGAGACTCGGGAGATGACGTGACATCTTAAAGACAAGGAGGTCGGTGCAGGGTGGGAGACTGGACAGCCAGGGGGAAGTTTATGGTCGCGCTGGATAGTGCAGGGAAACTACTGACGGCGGGACAAGGGCATCTGGTACGAGTCGTGTATAGGAGAATCTTGGAAAAGGGAAATGAAAATGTGGGGCGTGGATGGCACCAGAAACCTATGGGAAAATAAAAGAGGGTGGAAAGTAGAGGATAAGATTTGGATAATAGCAAAGCCATGACTACTGGCGCTGGAGTCCATAGATAGATGTACAAACATGTAGGCAGACAGATATATAGGCAGAGAGATGTCATATAAGACATATAACCATAAATCACAGGATACACTGGCAATGCGTCCTCTAAGATGAACAATCAGTTTTTAATACTGTACACCTGTCTAGTTTCAATATCCACGTGATGAGGTAATATTAGCCCCGATCTCTTACGTCTGCAGAGTTGACCCAACTTCGTAAAATGGCTCTCAAGATCTCATTATCAAATAATAGGTCGTTTTCGGAACGTCGCTGTCTTCACGGCCTTTCGGAAAGACTCTCTGCCAGTTCAGTGACCTTAGGGGAGGGAGGGGGTGGAATATGTTTGATGGTAAATGTACAAGGGTTGGTGCTGATCTCCTCACAGTGCCTTGACCTGGTATATACGAAGCGATAGCGAGAACTATATCTGTTTGGGCACTACTGTTGTTAACTAGTCGGTGCCAAACGAAAAGTAGATTTAGACCAAACATGGTGCGCAATCAAAGGAACAAGTATTATCATGTACATTTCCTGTCACTGAACACTAAAACTGCAGAAGATACAATGACGTGACAAAAAATAAAATAAATAACACTGCCCCTACTATGACTATCGTCCTTTTGTACACATGAGAGGTCACATGTAGCGATATATTATCCTTCGGCACTGAATCAGTTAATGAAATATATAAGTGGGTAGGAGTCGCGCCAGCGCAGTGGCTAGCGCGCTTGCCCGAGGTGAGTGGACCCCTTTGTATGCCACACAACGGCCGACGCTTGTCCCCGTGACCGTAACCTGCAGCACCATCCATCCATCATGGGTCATGCCGGTAAACGCGGGCTGTCATGATTTGTGCTATTTCACTCCATCACCATGTAATGAGAAGAAATAAATTAGAGAACTTGGTGACAACTGGCAAGATAGAGAGGAAGAGAACAAGGGTAGGACAGAGAAGTAAAGATCTGGATGGCTTGGCCACGTAGCATGGTCGAGACGAAAACACGGAGTTGATCCACGACTCTGCTGATCGTCTGAGATGATGAAACATGACCACCCACGCTAATCAGCGTGGCACAAGGTGATGATATAATTGCAACTGTGTAAGTCTTGAATCGACGTTTGCAGAAAGTAATACTTCAACAGGGCCTGTTAAAGTTAGTTGAGTGTTCTTTTACAGGACGTCGCAGTTAACCCCAGCATTTTGTTGGCTGTTTGTGATTTCTTGGCACGTTTGGCTGGCGTTTTACTGACCGCATCATGCATTGACTGCTGATTGGTCTATACAACAGTGGATACAGCACCATATGCCCATAATCACTTTAAGGTGTGTAAAGGAGCCCTTTACATTAGAAAAACAAACTTACTATCGTTTAAATAAGGTCTTTATAATATGTAAGTAACCTGTTTACCCAGTTGATGGGACCTCATGGTTATCGCCTTTTGTTTAACTTGTGTGTCTGATTGATCAGTTGATGTTGTTAGTTTAGCAAACACCAGACATAACTGTCTTCGCAGACAGGTTTTTTTTTTTTCTTTTTTGTTTACATGTTCGCATCCAGTTTTTCCTTGTGAATTCCTCTCTGGAGCATCTCACCTGAGCACGTTGTTGTACAAGGGCCGCGTGCTTCCTTCTGGCAGAGATGCGCGCGGTACGTTCTTCCATCCCATTACTCACAAGAAATCACGTAACGGTATGAAACAGGAGCAGAGTCTATACGCGTTAGCTTGAAGGGAAAGTAATTCTGAACAGTTATGCAGGACGCTGTAAGTTGTTTTTTTTTCCGCATAGATTTAGATGTTTGATCTTAGACGATAAATGAGGGGTAAGTAACTAGATAGTTGTTTAAATATCATCCGTAATAGCAGAATCAGTTATTTTATAGAGTTGTAGCATTACTAAGTGCTAACGTAATGCTTTTATAGGCAGGAAGTTCTATGTCCTGTCGTTTGGCGATAACAGGTGTAAAGAATTAAGCAGATCTTTAGTTGCACCGAGAGTTAATGTAATGGCGCTTTCTAGGTCCATACTGTAGCGTGTAAGTATATTGTGGTACTGTAGCATGGTACTGTGGCGTGGGAATATAATAATGGTACTTTAGCATGTGAGTATATTGTGGTACTGTAGTTTATGAATATAATGTAGTACTATGGCGTGAGAGTATACAGTAGTACTGTATTTTAGAGTGTGGGCATACTCTGATATTTTAGAGTGTGAGCATACTGTGGTATTTTAGAGTGTGAGCATACTGTGGTATTTTAGAGTGTGAGCATACTATGGTATTTTAGACTGTGAACATAGTGATTGTACTGTAGAGTGTGAGCATACTGAGGTATATTAGAGTGTGAGCATGCTGTGGTATTTTAGACTGTGAGCATACTGATTGTACTGTAGATTGTGAGCATATTGTGGCATTTTAGAGTGTGAGCATACTGTGGTATTTTAGAGTGTGAGCATAGTGATTGTACTGTAGAGTGTGAGCATACTGTGGTATTTTAGAGTGTGAGCATACTGTGGTATTTTAGAGTGTGAACATACTAATAGTACTGTAGATTGTGAGCATATTGTGGTATTTTAGAAAGTGAGCATACTGTGGTATTTTAGAGTGTGAGCATTATGTGGTACTTTAGAGTGTGAGCATACTGATTGGACTGTAGAGTATGAGAATACTGTAGTATTTTAGAGTGTGTGCATACTGTGATAATTAGAGTGTGAGCATACTGAGGTATTTTAGCTTGTTAGCATATTGTGGTATTTTAGAGTCTGGGCATACTGTGGTATTTTATAGTGTGAGCATACAGTGGTATTTTAGAGTGTGAGCATACTGTAGTATTTTAGAGTGTGAGCATAGTGATTTTACTGTAGAGTGTGAGCATACTGTGGTATTTTAGAGTGTGAGCATACTGTGGTTTTTTAGATTGTTAGCATACTGTTGTATTTTAGAGTGTTAGCATACTGTAGTATTTTAGAGTGTGAGCATATTGTGGTATTTTAGAGTGTGAGCACACCGTGATATTGTAGAGTGTGCGCATACTGATGGTACTGTAGAGTGTGAGCATACTGTGGTATTTTAGAGTGTGAGCATACTGTGGTATTTTAGAGTGTGGACATACTGTGGTATTTTAGAGTGTGACCATACTGATTGTACTGTAGAGAATGAGCATACTGTGGTATTTTAGAGTGTGAGCATACTGTGGTAATTAGAGTGTGAGCAAACTGTGGTATTTTAGCGTGTTAGCATACTGTGGTATTTTAAAGTTTGAGCATACTGTGGTATTTTAGAGTGTGAGCATACTGTGATATTTTAGAGTGTGAGCATACTGTGGTATATTAGAGTGTGAGCATACTGTGGTATTTTAGAGTGTCAGCATACTATGGTATTTTAGAGTGTGAGCATACTGTGGTATTTTAGAGTGTGAGCATACTGTGGTATTATAGAGTGTGAACATTCCGTAGTACTGTAGAGTGTGAGTATGCGTGTGAGCATTCTTATTGTACTGTAGCATATGTAAGAATACTGATGGTACTGTAGTGGGTGAGTATACTGTGGTATGGTAGCATGTGAGTATACTGTGGTATGGTAGCATGTGAGTATACTGTGGTATGGTAGCGTGTGAGTATACTGTGATATGGTAGCGTGTGATTATACTGTGGTATTGCAGAGTATGAGCATACCGTAGTACTGTAGAGCGTGAGCATACTGTGATATTGTGGCTTGTGGGCATATTGTGGTACTGTGGCGTGTGGGCTTACTCGTGGTACTGTAGGTGTAAGCATACTGTGATACTGCAGAGTTTGAGTATATTGTGGTGTGTGGGCTTACACGTGGTACTGTAGCGTGTAAGCATACTGTGTTACTGTAGAGTGTGAGTATACTGTGATATTGTGGCGTGTGGGCATATTGTGGTACTGTGGCGTGTGGGCTTACTCGTGGTACTGTAGCGTGTAAGCATACTGTGATACTGACGCGTGTGAGTATACTGTGGTACTGTCGCGGGCTGTACGATAGCGTGGGCGCATGCTGGTGGTATTGAAGAGTGTAAGTTTTAAATGGCACTGTAGCAAGCGAGCATACTGATGGTATTGTAGCGAGCTCTTTGTTTTTGAAGCTCTCGCTTGGCAGGGTTTACATTAGTAAATTATTACCAGAAATACCAATAACCCTGGAACTCTTAATACTATACAGTTTTTAATTATTAAAGGTCGGGAGACCAATGTCTGAAGCCAATATTTCCAAGCTGTCTTAAGTAAATGACATCATTCTTCGTCACCACACGTTCCAAATGTGTTTATTTGGTGTATTACATTTTTATGATTTTAAAACATTATATTTATAAACTTGTAATTACTTGGAAACAACTCCTTAATCTTAACCGAATATGAGAACTCAAAGAGTGGCGATAGAAAAATTAATCCTGCACAAAACATGGCAAATGCCTGTGTCCAATAAACAGACATAAATAGATATGTTTATTAGTTTAGTTTAATCAACGGATCATTATCACGACACACTGATGTAACCCAAAAGTGCTCCGTTCTACTCCTAACTTAAGCCTGAGTCTGGAGAATCTCTGCTTAGTGCACGAACTCCGTAGCACCGGTGAGGGTCCTGACAATACTTTGGGTAGATTTTTAACTCAAAATTTTTCCCGGGCAGCGACGTTAAGCTACTCATTTTCGATTCCCATCTGCCAAGGGATGTTTTACGTGCGCAACAATACACACTGGCATCCAATCTCAATAGCCAAATACAAGGGGAAATTTAGTTACTGGAAGTCCACGTGAAATAATCCCGGGCCTCACCGGGGCTTGAACTCGGGACCTCCAGCACTCGAGGCGGACACCATACCTCGAGACGACTCAGCCCCCTAGATATTTTTGTATGTTTATAAGATATTTGGAGATATGTTTGTTATCATTTTGAATGTTGCATTGTTAACGAACGGTATGCTAGGTTTCTATTGTGTTACTTTACGTAGTATAGGAATAATAATAACTTTCATAATATAACCAACACACTTGAGGGATGGGCTACAGGTGGAAAGAGAGAAACTATAAATATCGCACATCCGTAAAGGCAAACATAGTTCAGGAAAAATAACAGATGGAGAAACGCTGAGGTTATAATGGTTAGGCATAAGAACATAGAAATGCGCACTGCTTATAGTTAGAGAAAATGTTAGGGGGAGAAATTCTACCTACAAGCAGACTGCCTTGGATGAAATCCATCTAACTGAAGTAAACTCCTCAGAAATGCACGCCGAAGTCAGACATACTGACCTCGAAGTTAGACAGGTATCTAACGAGGTATGTTGCATTCTCTCCAGAAAAACAATCAGAAAAAGAGAGTTGTAGGGAGGAGGAGGGAAAGAAGGAGAAGATGATTATGGTGATGATGATGATATTGATAATGACTAGGAGGACGAGGGGAAGCAGGGGGATGAAGAGAATGAGGGAGAAGAAGAAGAAGAAAAGAGAAGAGTCGAAACGAAAAGAGAATAGAAAAGAAGTAGAAGTAAAAGGTTCAGGGCGAAAGGAGGGCTGGGGGGGGGGTGTGGCGGATGAAGAAAAAGAATAGGAGGAAGAAGATGGAGATAAGAAGAATGAGCAGAAAGAGGAAGAGGAATAAAAGGAAGGAGGATGAGAAGGCTGAGGCCAGCACTCTTGTCTGCCTATGTTGTGGGGGTGTGTTCCAGTTTCAATTGAGACGGGCGTATTTTATTGATTTGGGATCCCAGGTCGACCCAGTCTAAATGTATTACCAGAAAATGTCCTGGGAAGTAAAGGTGGCCCGAGGATATCGACCGCATGACCCGTCGAGCGCTGATTGGTCTGTACAAATATGGGAACAGCACAGTATACACAATACGACCCGAGACGTCAGCAAGCATCGCAGATATCGTCGGCGAACGAAATAATGAAAGACCACGAGAAGAGGAACCCTACATGGCATATATCAAAGGAAAAGGTCTTTTATATAGAGGACCAAGAACAGACCAAGCCGCAATATGAACTACTTCAATTATAACCAAGGCTGAGGAAGCAAGTTGAACCAGGTAGGAAGTTTCCATTTTCTTTCGAAGATCGGATAGACGGACGGACTGTCAACTGTTTTATTCTACTGTTCAGATCATATCTATGCAGAAGGCGGCATGACACACAAAATGTCCGCAACAAAGGGGCCCAAAAAGGCCAACAAAGGGGCCCAAAAAGGCCGACAAAGCCAAAGCAGTGAGGACCGTATATAAGAATAAGAAGAGGAGGAGAAAGGAAAGCTTCAGCATCTATGTTTACAAAGACTCAAAAGGCTCCCCTTCTTACTTTGCTTTACCGAAAATTGATTGCTTTTCTGTCAGTGGGAACTAAAAATGACGTCTTAAGCCAAGATATACCACTGCAGTCGTAGAGAGAAACTGTATTGTGTAAACATCTGATAAACAACAAAAGAAGAGTACAATGAGACTGGTATAGTTGAAATTAATGTAAAAGTAAAGTACATTCTCTCTTCCCTTTTACGAGAGATTAAAACACACTGAGAATATGACTTTGACGGCCCACGGTTTCTGGTAAACGTCCAGCACACCTGCAACGGCTTGGCAGTCTCACACCGGTCGTCTTTGCTGTCCCAGATAAACCCCTGGTTGGTATCTCATCAGACTGGGCCGACCCCAGAGTTGTGCCTCACGGGGTTTTGGGAATCTCTCCATTACTGGGAACTGAACCAAGGGCTGCTGTATTGATACGTAATATAACAATTCTATACACTATAGAAAGGCATGTTTCATAAAATTAGTTAACAAAACGTCTGTTGCATATCCTTTACAGGAAGTTGCAGTCAACACCAGCATTTTTTTTTGCTGCTGTGATCTCTTAGCAAATTTACATTCAGTAGTTTGCCATTGCACCCATACCATTTCGTAAAAAGCCAACGTAGGGCGGTCTACTGCTAAATCTCTTGCAGCTGTGTTTCAAACGTGGGTACACGAGATTACGAATTGCTTCCATAACACCTTCGCCACGGAATCGGCATAGAACTAGAAACGAAGCGGAATTGTTAATTCCCGACCACACAACAAGTGTACATGATATCTTTACATCCAATATAGAACTACTTAACATTCTTAGCATTTTCCAACCCCGTGGTAGTAATAGTTGCCAGACTGCCAAACCTGCCCCTCATTTATCTTAGTACCTTCCTACGAAAAACATCCCGACTGTGTTTCTCATTTAATCTGTGGCTTAGTGGCGCCGTAAAAATCTATCTATCTATCTATCTATCTATCTATCTATCTATCTATCTATCTATCTATCTATCTATCTATCTATCTATCTATCTATCTATCTATCTATCTATCTATCCGTCCGTCCGTCCGTCTGTCTGTCTGTCTGTCTGTCTGTCTGTCTGTCTCTCTCTCTCTCTCTCTCTCTCTCTCTCTCTCTCTCTCTCTCTCTCTCTCGGTCAGTCGGTCAGTCGGTCTGTCGGTTGGTCGACGGTCGGTCGGTCTGTATCATGATCAAGTTCTTTACCGACTGATGTGGGCGATCATGTTTCTCCACATCTTGTGATCTTCAACAGGATGTATGACTTCGTGCGTTGATACAGTTCCGTGCCATGTCACAAGGCGGTCAAGAATCGTCTCACGCCACCTTCATTATCTCTCTTCCCACAGAATGTTACGGCTGTCGACATTGTTCCAGTTCTTCTCTTCAAAGAATGTGGCCAAAATGTCGACTGCCTTTTTCTGATGTTCCTGATAAGTTGTCTTTTTTTTGGGGGTGGGGGGGGGGGGGTGGGGTGGGGTGGGTGGGGGGTCTTAGTCTGTTTCAAAATATTTAGATCACTAATTTTGTCCGTGGCGGGAATTGTCAGCATACTTCAGTGAAACCACATATCTTAGACCTTGTATTTGTTGTTATTGTTGTTGCTTGTTTACTGATTGTTCTTAATTCCCACCCATATGTTAAAACGGGTTATAAGTAGCACGCAAGAACTCCTTTTCTAACCTCAAAAGATATGGTTCTATTGCAAGATGTACAAACACGCATTTGCCACTGGAAACGACTGTTCGTAAATATATGTGCATGTGTGCGTGGGCGTATATATGTGTGTATGTATGTATTAAATTTAGCATTCACTGGTTTTAAACGAAGTAGAGGTACAAACATACTTAACATGAGGGAAATTGTAGAAAAAGAAAACAAGAGAGTACAATGTAGAGGTGCACTCTTGCTGTAAATACTACTCAAAGGCACTTGACTGCGAAGAACGTAAAGAACTATGGAACACAAAATGTATACATTTAATACGGATAAGAAAATAATGCCCTATTGTGAACAAAAGGCAGCCTTAGGAAAATATGACTGCCCCTTATAAGGTTAACCTATACGCTGAAAACATCGGGAGGAATGTTGAAGAATCTATTCACAAGACCGAATATGATCATATTTTTTTGCACTCGCTCGCTTTGAACTCAAGCGTAGTCCATACACACTGCTTCTAGTAGTGCTGGGCTAAATTTTGCTTGTGTATTGGCTTTCCCTTTTAACAATGTCTCTCGCCATCATGTTAACCCATCCGACTTCAGAGGTACTTGTAATTTACGTTGCCAAGGCAAGGTCGAGATATGATCAATTTGACATCGAAGAAACAGAAATGCTGAACTTCCGACTTGCTGACAGTACAACATTACTATCAAAAACACAAATGTGAATGGGGAAACTAATACAATTAGTGTAAGAGCAACATGAGAAACAAAAGAGAAAGAATTATTTTGTTCTGCGTGTGCTATTTGAACTCAAGCGTAGTTCATACAAGAGCTACTACTTCTAGTACTGGACTGATTTTTGCGTGTACATTAGCTTTCCCTGTTACCAGTGTCCTTCGCCATCAGGTGAACCCACTCCGACTCCTGAAGTACTTATAATTTACGTCACCAAGCTAACGGCGAGAAGCCAACATTTTAGTCCAGCTGACAGCTGTAGACGTTGAACCAACTACCTCGGCATTAGCTCACCGGAAGTGTAAGAGCGAATGCAAAAAAAAAAAAAAAAAAAACGATAAAAACTAATATGTCAACATATATATTTATCAATGTAGAGAAATTTCAGAAGTTGAGCAGGTTTAAATATCCAGGGTTACTGCTGCAGGGTGATCGGAAGATGATGGCATAATTTCTCGGTCTTTTGGCTAAGATCAATGTGTTTATTTATCTGCACTTGATCTGGCCAGGCCACATAGGCGGTCATCAAAGTGACAAACATGAATCATTGATCACTAACACTGACAGGCAGGCCTTGGTGGACCACAATGGACCGAAAGGCACGTGGTAGGACTAAGTGGACTTAAAAAATAAAAATAAAGAACAAACATTGCTCTGCACACACTAAAGCAATTAAAAACGGTGTTGATTGGAGCAGCTGGGTTCTATTAAGTAAAATTAAACGGAAGACATTTTAAAATAAATGTCATTCAAATGCATGATCCAACAAGTGAATGCAGTGAAGAAAGTATAGAGACATTTTATAACTACATGGAGTCTGCTGTTAAAAAAAAAAAAAATCAGAAATAAATATTACGAGTATAATGTGTGATTTCAACGCAAAAGTAGGAAATCAAGGCAACCATGGTTTTGGAGAGCGAAAGAGGATACAGACTTGTAGAATGGAAAAAAGAGCAAGAAATTGTTGTAGGAAATACCTGGTTTAAACAACACCCTAGAAGATTATGTACATGGAGGAGTCCAGACAGAAGGATTAAAGACCAGATAGATTACATCCTGATTATCAGTTGTGCCGCAGGAAAAAAAAAAACTATTCCAAACTTAAAGAAAGTCGTAAGACTTGGATGACTGAAGAAATGTTACAACTAATGGAAACCAGAAGACAGAACAAAAATAATCCTGCTAAATATGAAGAAATTCACAGAAATGCCAGAATATTATTTAAGGAGAAGCATGGCTCGAGAAAAACTGAATAGAAATTGAAAAGCAACACAACAGTAAAATACAAAACAAATGCACACAAGATTTCAGGAGCTTACTAATCAAAGAACACATACATAAACAGGCTACATAAGGACAAAAGGTGGAAAAATCATAATAGAAAAAGATCAAATTTCACATGTATGGTCAGATTATGTGAAAAACCGTTATAATGATAACAGGGAAGAGCAGTATAATATTCAAAATAATATTCAAGGGCCATCAATGTTGAAGATGGAGGTTCAGAATGATCTTAAACATATGAAATCTGGCAAGACCCCGCATCACAACAGAAATGATTAATGCTTTAAAAGAATATGGAATAGATAAAGTTACCAGACTTCTGAATACAATATATGATACTGGAAATATACCTCATGAATGATTAACTCTGTATTTATTGCAATCCCAAAAAAATCAGGAGCCTTGGAATGATCAACATCGAACAATTAGTATAATGAGTCATATCACGAAGATGATGCTAAGAATTATCATGCAAAGAGTTAGGATAAAAATAAAACTTGAAATAGGAGAAGAACAATGTGGCTTTGTAGAAGGCAATAGTACAGTAAATGCTGTGTATATACTGAGAACAGTAATTGAACGTTATATAGAAGTAAACAAAGATCTACACATTTGCTTTATTGACTACACAAAAGCTTTCGATAAAGTGAGACATGTCGACATGATAAAGATGCTTGAAGATCTACAAATTGATGTAAAAGACATCAGATTTGCAACAACAAAAAAACAACAACAAAAATAAAATAAAAAATAAACAACATACATTGAAAGCAACAATCTGCCATAAGAATTGATAATGAAGTAGGTAAATATCAGCCTATTAAGAGAGGTGTGAGACATAGATGTGTAATGTCTCCAGATCTTTTTCCCTGTACAGTGAAAATATTTTCAAAAATATAGAAGATATCGAAAGAATGAACAGTGGGGGAAAATACATCAATAACATTAGCTATGCTGATGATACAGTCTTGATCGCAGACAATGAACAGTACCTGCAACATTTATCAAATGCGGTTGTTGCACATAGTGAACAACTAGGGTTAGCATTGAATTGTAAGAAGACAGAGATTATCGTCGTCACTGGGAAGAAGGAGATACCAAAATGTAATATACAACTAAATTGGCATATTCTTAAACAAGTGAATCTGTACAGTTATCTCGGAACAGTCATAACATCTGATGGGAGATATCTTGAAGAAATTAGAACAAGGCTTGCCATTGCTAAGGTAGTCTTCTGCTAAATGAAAAACATACTGACCAATAAAAAGATATCATTTGAAACGAGAAAAAGAGTGTTGATATGCTACATAGAACCTGCACTTTTTATGGATGTGAAGCGTGGACAATGAGCAGACAAGCTGATAAACATCTGATCGCTGTGGAAATGTGGTTTCTGAGAAAAATGCAAAGAAACCCATGGACAGACAGAAAAAACAGTGAACAAGTCTTTCAAGAAAAAACATGAATATCATAAACTAATTAGAGACATTAGACATAGACAGTCAAAATTGTTTGCGCATGTTATGAAAAGAAATGAATTGGAGAACTTAGTGTCAACTTGCAAGATTGAAGGGAAAAGACCAAGGGGAAGATCAAGAAGTAAAAACCTGGATGGCCTAGCCACGTGGCATGTTCGAGACAGAAACACTGAGCTTATACACGACTCTGGTGATCGAATGAAGTGGTTAGTCCTGACCGCCCACGTTTTCCGGCATGGCAAATGATGGATGGATTAAAAATTAATGGTAGATTCTCTATAAATAAGATAATTTTCTGTGTTAATTAGTTCATTTCATTATAGTATTCTACCTCTTCGACAATGTTTTAGCCCATAATTGGATCTCACTGTATTTCATGAGGTTGTAACATGGATAATGGCCAAGTCGCTTACCCGTTTCCGTCTTTTGGCTAAGATCAAAGTGTAGTATTGCCTTTACTGCTCTTGGTCTGGTCAGGGGCCGAGATGGTCACAAGACTTCACACCTCCTCACAGTAGCTGTGGGTCTGGTTGCCCACTATGGACATAGGCTAATAGTGGGACTAGGAGCCCATTCACTTGTACCCCCACCCCACGTCGGCCTACCCTGCACGCGCGAGCACACACGCGTAATTTTTAACAATTATTTCGGATATAATTTACCTTTTAATAATTAAAGTTTAACTTTTTACACACCCGAAATCGGAAGTATTTAAGTGCCGAAAATGCGGGAAATTTAAAAAAATGAGGTACAGTTTTGTGACTTTGCGTTTGATGTGCTAGACTCTTCATATAGTAAAGTATAGGAGGTGCTCAAATATAGGAGGTGCACATTCCGTACTACTTGCAGGCTGTCGTTACTGAGCAGAATGAAGCTTAAAGGGCTGCAACATCAAAAATGAGCATAGGGGTGGCTGCGATTACTGCAGCTTTGAGGTGGCTACATAGTACCCGAGTCACCAGAGCAATCACTCAAAGTGTCTAATTCTCTGTTAGTATTGGGTACAGTTGAAAATATACAGATGTTGCATAAGTGAGTGCCAAGCATTAACACGCTTTTGTTTACAAAGACTTACATGGATATACTGTCGGGGTCATCTTGAAGTGCGATTTAACGAGAGCGTGGATGTCTGCTTCAAGAGCAGAAATTTTGAAGACTATCTAAACATGTCTGCTAGTTGAAGATACAATAGCAGATTAAACAACATATTTAAGGATGCTTGAAATTGCATTTAAGTATGGTTCTATCAAGAAGCTTCGTATGAGGGTCGAATCCAATGTGTTTACATCCAGTATGTTACTGGAACAATCAGCATCTATACATTATGGTGTTTGCCGAAGAAGACAGAACACCTAAGTGTTTGTCCGGAGTGTTATGATGTCGATTTTTAGAAACCAAGATTATACTGTGTGTAATAAAATGTAAGAAAAAAAACTATTTTAGAAAAAGTAAAGGACCATATTACGCACCTGAATGCGCATTGTGTGTATGATTCCAGGCCTGTTCTTGCCAAGACATTTCCTGGTACACATTTTTGGTTGGTCCACCTGGGATCACTTTTCAAAATCCACCACAATTCGGATTCGATACCATGGCCACTGAGTCGGCACGGGAGCGTCTAGCCTCAAAGTTAAAACTGTGTCCATGAAAAGCTATACAGAAACAAGACTGCATGGGTGTGCATGGATATTATTTTATAATTCATTTGGCTTTCAAGCATTGCATGGACAAAAGCTGGTAATCAACGCAGGTAATAGCACTGGTTTGTATATGCTACCTACAGGGAACAGACACCAGGTAACACAGCTTCATGAACGCTGGAATGTAGTTTACAAAAACCAGTTGCTATATAATGAAAACAAATTTGTAACAGTTAAACACCGAGTTGGAAATATTCCACCAGACGGATGAAGTATTTTGGGTCTTATGTTTCCATCTTTTTGTTTGCATATGTTAACACTTTCCCTGTATAATTAACTGATTCAGTGCCGAAGTTTAATATATCGCCATGCTAAGGACATTGTGTTATTTATGTTCTTTCGTGGTATCTTCCACAATTTCAATGCACAAAAAACGAAAATTTACATTATAATACAGCGTGTATGTTTAATAACTGTGCAGTCTTTGAAAATATTGCCGGTCCAAGTTTTGTATTTACCTGTTATGTTGCATGAACTTTACAGTGGGTGAAAACAAAACTAGGACAGGCAATATTTACAAACACTGCACATTTATTACAAATATACCCTATACGTGTTCACTTGATTGTGTACCATGTTTGGTCCACACCTACTTTTTGTGTGGCACTGAATCAGTAGTGACAAGTTAGCTCCACGTCCTTTATATGACGTCGCAAACAACCCCAACATTGTTTAGTTGTTTGTGGTTTAACTATGCGAGTTTACGTTCAGTAGTTTACCACTGCTTCCTAAGCGATCAGTAATCGTTATGTTAATTGCGTTCGCTATATCTTCGCCGCAGACGCCGGCACTTATGAACCTAATTACTAATTGGCATCAAAATATGGGCCAGTATGATTTACATTCACACTCATATCCCTCTATGGAAAACTCACATCCATGAGCGTTTATTATGAGCTAGCAATAGGTTGCACCCAGGTATTACCGAAGCCCATGGGGGAAGCAAGGAGCAGTAATACTATAACACAACAAGCATGCCGTAAGAGGCGGTTGAGGTGGCGTGGGTTGAGCTTGGCTGCCTCATCCCACAGAATAATGTCTCTGCCAATCATTAATTAGTCTACAAAGAGTTATGGGTGTGTTGGCTGTGGCATGCGTTCCAATGGGAGATAAAAGGCAGAAGAGGAACAATCATCATCATTATATACCTTGCCAAGTGGCGTAAATGTTCGTCTTACCACAGATCTCGGTCTCTAGATTTCTGGATCAATTCTATTTATGACATTCCTCCATGCCATCGTTTCAGACCACCAAGCATAATTTCTCTCTGTCTCTGCCCCTTCTAGAAGAACAATGTTTGTGGTAAATGTGACGTAGCATTTTCACATTTCTGTGAAGTTTAGTTATCCTTCTGCCTATTTTGCATGCTACTTAATATCGTAAATTTACTTTCTTTTCTTTTTATTTTTCATATCCTTTTCACAGGACATCGCTGCCAACACCAGCATTTTACTGCTGTTGTTGATGTCTTGTTGATGTCTTGGCAAGTTTACTTTTAGTAGTTTGCCATTGCTTTCTGAACGACCGGCTCCCATACAAGTTCGTTAAAACCCAGCGCAACACGGTCTGCTGCCAAATCGCGCAGCTGTGTTTCGAACGCGGGTGAGCGGGATTACGAATCGCGTCCATAACACTGTCGCCACGGAGACCGGCCATGATAAATTTACTACACGTATTATTTCTATGGCAGTAAGGGATCTCCGAGCTTAATTTGTAATGAGTGTTTGATAAGCGAAAGTTTTCAGTTTGCGAATTGAGGGACATCTTAGTACAAGACATGCTTCCTTTGCTATAAAGTTTTGATAGTTTCTGTAAAATCCTGCTGACATCTTTTGTTAAACAAAAACAATCATTTTAACAGCTTATACGTGCTTTGAAAAACACTTTAGAATATATTATAAGTAAGTAAATAAGTAAAAACCTTTTCAAACGCCTTAAAGTGTATTGGGCATATAGTTAGTTAAAACGTTAGTTGCATATCCTTTACAGGACGTCGCAGTCAACACCAGCATGGTTTGCTGTTGGGATCTCTTGGCAAATTTACTTTCAGTAGTTTGCCATTGCTGTCTGAACGACCGGCATCCATACCATTTCGTAAAAAACCAGCGCATGGCGGTCTGTGGGCATATACTGCTAGGCTCATATTTTTAAGGAGCAATGGCCTATCCTTGGATCATGTGGTCAGTATCACTGTCGCTTTATTTACATTTCCCGGTTCCCATTTTATATCGGGTCGATCTTCTTCTTCTTCTTCTTCTTCTTCTTCTTCTTCTTCTTCTTCTTCTTCTTCTTCTTCTTCTTCTTCTTCTTCTTCTTCTTCTTCTTCTTCTTCTTCTTCTTCTTCTTCTGTGTTCATCCGGAGAGTTTTTTCGGATGTGATTGCGTTGTGCCTGTTTACAGCAGAGCTGCGTTCTTGCGCCGTTAGGCAGATACATTCGACTTCTGCGGGCATTTGATGACCGGGTTAACCTTCCCGGGGGTTTCTAGGACGTTTGACTCTCACTGTTCGGATCGATCTGATAGTGCAGATCAATTTTAAGTAGTATCTCTGATGCGGATTGGAGTCACTATGCTACCGCAATTCCCCAAGAATACATTATGAACTCTAGAAATTAATTGCTACAGCTACAAATACACCACGGGCGAATACCAGTGGCAATTAGAGTACAGAACTATTCATGGGCAAAATGTGCAGACGAGCTAGACACGGTTCTGTTGTCAAATGATGCCGCGTATAGACGGATTTCTGAAACAAAACATAACCAGCTTGAGCAACTGGCTAGAAACATTAAACTGAAGCTCTCTCTATACATAGTCGGCATCTATGGCTTCTTTTGTAGTGGACACAGTTTCTTCTTCTTCTTCTTCTTCTTCATTCGTCCGGAATGTTGTTTTAGACATAATTGCGTTGTGCCTATTTAAAGCAGATTTGCGATACCTGAACCTTTCGGCCGACACATCCGACTTGTTAGCCAGGTTATCTTCCCGGGGGAAGCAGTTCCATAATCCCGGGATACTGGATTTGAAGTCGGCCGCACGCAATTTGGCAGCAGATCGCTTTGCGTTGATTTTCACAATGATATAAGCGTCGGCCATTCTGGAAGCAATGGCAAACTACTGAACGTAAAATTGTCTAGAAAATCGCAAACTGCTAATAAATGCTGAGGGTGATCGCGACGTCATTTACAGGACATGCAAATGACTATAGATGCCAGTTAGCTGGATATACACCTGGCATAACCATGCCACAGCTGTGGGCACGTATTGATCGTTGTTACGATAGTCGAATCAACGGAGACTTACAATTATATTGGTCAACAGTTGCAGGAACAACGGATGAAGCTTTCTATAGAAATGCAAATATTTGTTTTCAAGGAAGTAGTTTTAAACGGGATATCTGTGTTGGAGTATACACACACAGACCAGATATATTTAAGTCAAAGTTAAAAGTGTAAGCATTGAGCCCTCTACTTTCACCCAGTGCATGATTCATCATGGGGAATTGGTGGCTAAGCACATTTCTGCGCATGTGAATGTGATACTACAAGAAACAGTTAAATTATCATCTTCATTAAAAGTCGTGCCTTTTATAGTCGCTTCTTTGCAAACGTGTATAGGGTCGTCAAATTGTATAAATCTAAGAGCAAGGAGGAATAGGTGGCCAAAATAGGTACCCGTATGTTAGCAGACGGCGAGCCCAGGAGTCGAACCCGCGTCTATCAGCACAGTTCCGGATCAACTTTGCTAATGCTCTCCGCAGTCATGACATGTAATCCATCTTGACGCATCCTCTTAACTCTGACTGCATGCAGATGTGAGATGGTTGTCAAAGAAACGCTTTCAGGTGGCTGTTAGAGTTGAAAAATTAAAGAAAACCTTTCTGTCTTAATAAGGATTTTCCTAGACCAGACAGTTGGACTAAACTGTTGAATTCTCATCCTTGACTTGGGAACGTAAATTACAAGTACATCTGAAGTCGGAGTCGGTTAGACTGATGGCGAGGGACACTGGTAATAGGGGAAGCTAATCTACACACAAAATCAGTCCAGTACTTTAGAAGTATTAGCACGTGGATGTACTACGCTTGAGTTCAAAGCGAGCAAACATTAAACAGCAGGATTTGTTGGATTGTTTCACAGTGAAACTTAGTTCTGAGATGATGCTGATGTAGATATGTTTGAGACATTCGGTGAACTGAATGTCTTACTGCAAAGGTAGAGCATCTTCAACTTTTACATGTACAATTATAGTATTCATGGTGTATTGAGTGTATGCTGCTAGCTACATATTTGTATAAACCAATAGGGGGTTGATGGGTGATGTGGTCAATGTCACGCGGCCGCCATGACTTCCCATGTAATTTTCTGGTACCAATTTTAGACTGGCTCGATCTGGGAGTCCAGGTACATTTAGAACATCCTTCTCAGGGGGACACTTGACCACCCGGCTGAAGGCAAGTGTGCTAGCCACTACGCCACCGGGGATAGCGCGAAAACCACTGCATAAGAAAAATAAAGAGGCGATTCTTCTGAAATGTTCATATATATATATATATATATATATATATATATATATATATATATATATATATATATATATATATATATATATATATATATATTACTCTATTATTTAACATTTTATTGCAGATCACAATGTCAGCTTTAAGTGTGTTACTCTGGATCAGTTGTTGCTCCCCCACTCTATACGGCTCCATGCCCATTCTCCGTGCTCATGACCCAGTGTTGCTATTACATTGTACCAGTTCGTCATGTCTTCCGGAACTTCAGCCCACTCTTTTTCACGATTGATGTCTCTTGATCACACACCTGACGTAGAAATATTCTTTCCTGTACAGTTTTTATTTAATTAAGCAGATTATAATTTATCATTTGGCAGGTTTGGATAATGATTTACGTGAACATTTCAAAACGATATTAAACAGCAACCAATTATATTATTCGATCCAAAGTCAGTTAGTCACGGGAATGGGTTTATTAAACACGTCTTTGAAAGCGGACATTTAGTGAGGCTGTCACTAGAGCCACCCGGGTGGAAACTCTTCCTTGGCTACTGAAGAAGTGGACAGGAGCACGTGTGGAGAGTCTCCACATGACAGTGATGCTGATTCTTGAACTCTTTAAGGGAAGCAAAGGCGGTCCAGTGTGACATGGACCATATCATCATCATCACGTGTCGGGTGGACTAAAAATAAGAGGCTAGCACCGTATAGGAAATATGTATCAATGTGTGAAAATTAGCATTTCAAGTATCTCTGCATTACATAGTTAAATGTACTATATTGGTTAGTGCTCTTGCTTGCCAAGCCAGTGGTCCGGGTTTGATCTCCAACAGTGGTAGGATTTTTGTCCCGGCCATTACGGCTCTGAGGTCAATCCAGCCTCAAGAAAGTGGTCATCATCAGATACCCTGCACAGTGGCGTAGGCGCTCATGTCTCTCGCCGATCTAGGTCGATGGTGTATTGGATCATTTCTACCGATGATACTTCTCTTTACCATCGTCCTAGACCATCACGCATCATTCCTCTCGGTCTGTCTCTTCTAGTGCTGAACCATTCAGTCGTCACGATGTTCTCCAATGCCTCTCTCTCTCTCTCTCTCTCTCTCTCTCTCTCTCTCTCTCTCTCTCTCTCTCTCTCTCTCTCTCTCTATCTCTCTCTCTCTCTCTCTCTCTCTCTCTCTCTCCCTTCTCATGTTATAACTAAATAACACCGTTTATCTAATTCTTATAGTTGTGTATAATATTTTACATTTAAAAACCTCTTCCAGGCGATCGTTACTGGTTACTTTGTCGCAGTCCAGGTATTTACCATATTCATCTCAGGAATCAGAACTCCGCTGCCCACAGGCTCTTCCAAAACTACTCTTGCACATTTCAAGACTCACTGTCACACAGCAGAACAGGTTCGATATAACAATTCAGCATGATCTTTCTGGCAATCAATGAAAGTTATTTATTGCATAATATATTTCGTCTCTTCTGAAATGTAGCATTTGCTTAGTCTATCTGCAAGCTGCCATAAGGATTGATAATGAAGTGGGACAATATCAGCTATTAAGAGACGTGTTAGGCAGGGGTGTGTAATGTCTCCAGATCTTTTTTCCCTATACAGTGAAAATATTTTCAGAAATGTAGAAGATATAAATGGAATCAGCAGTTGAGGACGAAACATCAATAACATTAGATATGCAGATGATACAGTATTGATTGCAAACAGGAGTGCACAGAATTGATTGCACAGGATCTGCAACAATTAGTAGATGCGGTTTTTGTACACAGTGAGCAACTGGGGTTATAATTAAATTGTAAAAAGACACAGGTCATGGTTGTCACTAGGACGAACAAAGTACCACAATGTAATATACAAGTAAATGGGAATATTCTTCAACAAGTGAATCGGTACAATTATCTCGGAACAGTCATTACATCTGATGGGAGATGCCTTAAAGAGAATAGAACAAGAATCGCCATGTCGAAAGTAGCCTTTAGCAAGATGAAAAACATTCTGACGAATAAGAATATGTCAACTGAAACGAGAAAAAGAGTGTTGAGGGGATACATAGAGCCTGTTCTTTTGTATGGATGTGAAACTTGGACAATGAGCCGTCAAGTTGAAAAACATCTGATGACTGCAGAAATGTGGTTTCTGAGGAAAATGCAAAGAATACCATGGACAGACGGAAAAACCAATGACTAAGTACTACATGAGACAAATGAAAATCGTAATTTTATTAGAGAAATTAGACGTAGACCGTCAAAATTTTTTGGACATGTTATGAGAAGAAGTGGATTGAGAACTTAGTGACAACTGGCAAGATCGAAGGGATCAGATCAAGAGGAAGACCGAGAGGAAAATACTTGGATGGCTTGGCCACATGGCATGGACGAGACAGGAACACTGAGCTGATCCACGACTCTGGTGATCGAGTGAAATGGCGATTCATGACCGCCCACGCTTTTCGGCTTGGCACATGATTGATTGAGTCTGCTTTTAATCTATGCTACGTATCTTTGGTACCGAACAGTTGTCGGTTTCAGAAATGTTCTGGGTTTGTCTGTCAATGACAGGCGGAAAGGAATAGAACTGATCACCACGCCTCTTTATTTATTTATTTTTTTTTATGTTGCATATCCCTTATAGGACATTGCAGTCAACACCAGCATTGTTCAGCTGCTGTTGATGTACTAGGCAAGATTACACTCAGTAGTTTGCCATTGCTTTCTGAGCGACCGGCTCACATACCTCGTAAGTTACCGACGCGGCGAGAACCGCTACCAATTCTCGCGCACATCACGTTACTCACGAGAATATACGGAATTACGGAGAAAGACGCTAAATCCTAGGCCAGGGAGACCGGCTTTATACTGAGGTCTAAAATGCGTGAAGGCCTGACACTTCACATCTCAGCGGCAGTATCTGCGTGTGACTATCTTTTTGAACCTACCTTATAAGACAGGGGTTGGCTGCGACCTCCTGAAAAGGATATGAAACTAACTTGTATAAGACAGGGTCCACTCCTAGACCCGCGTTAGTCAGAACAATACTCAGCTATGTCAATACTAGGGGATTGAAGCTTGAACCGTGTAATAATAAGTGAATGTACTAACCATTACGCCACCATGGCTCGACATCATCATCTGTACACTCCAGACCGGTGTAGGTCAGAACAAAACTCAGCTATGTCAGTACTAGGGGATTAAACCTTGAACTGTGTAATAATAAGTGAATGTACTAATTATTACGCCACCACGGTTAGTCATCATCATCATCAACGTCATCATCATCGTCAGGTGCCTGCAAAATGACGTTGGCGCTCATGTCTCTCCCCAATCTCTGTCCTTGGTGTTCTGGATCGATTCTCTTGATGATATCCCTGCACACTGTCATCTTAGACCATCAAGAATCATCTATCTCGGTTTAACTCCGCCCCTTCTACCGCTGATCTTTCCTGTCGTCACGATGTCCTCCAATCCTCTTCTCTCATATTTTGACAACAGAACGCTGTTTCTTTGTATAATTGTGTAGTGCTTACTTGCATGATGAAAACGACGTCCGTCTCCTGAAGGAACGTGTATTTACCAATGAACGTTAGGCGTGCTGCTTGATGTAGCAGACTGTACAAAAGCAAAACCAAATTTCATTACATTTACTCTCTCTCTCTCTCTCTCTCTCTCTCTCTCTCTCTCTCTCTCTCTCTCTCACACACACACACACACACACACACTAATTACCCCTGTAGCAAGATTGAAGCTATGTAACGGGCCTTTTCCAATAGTGAATGTCTTAGTCTGTTTTCCTAAGCTAATATACATGTCTATGCTGACAATACATCTAACTATTATTGTTTTCTTCACAGGACACGCGAAACTGCAAAGGGTCTGCAACAGCCATTATGCCGACGCACAAATAGAATCATTTCATCGAATGGACAATAGTTCTCGTTCCTAGACATCTCGTGTGCTGATGACGAAGTGGCGGGTTCAAACCCTACACCGGTCAATTGGACTAAAATGTTGACGTCTCGGCCATGACTTTGGGAACGTAAGTCTGATGGCGAGGGACACTGGTAACAGGCAAAGCTAATCCACAAGAAACAATCAGCCCAGTTCACTATAAGTAGTAGCGTGTGTATAGACTACGTTTGAGTTCAAATACAGCGAACAAACCAACAAGAATATACTGAAGTTGAAAATAACAGCTTCAATATGAAGTTGACATATAACGCTGGTATATTTGATGAGTCATGACCGCCCACGCTTTCCGGCATGGCACATGATTGATTGATTGATATTTGATGAACAGTTTATAGCTACAGCCTATTCCAAATAGACGTCTGCGAACTATAGTTAGTTGTGGCGGTTGAATCAACGTTTAAAACATGAGTAGTGACACTTACTGAATTGCTTTAGTCGTAGTTGTGTTAGAACACGGACTTTCAGAGGACTCTCTATTCTATTCACAGGTAGAAAGCTTTATACAAACTGATGCCTTTTATCTTTGCAGTGTGTAGTTTATGTATTCATTGATGGCTTAATATGTAAAGATATAAGGACATGATTGATCGGATAAATACAGAAATTAATAAACGGCCATTGATTTGGGACAAAAGAAAAGAAGACAGCAGACAACATAAAAGTACATTATTGTTACACCGAAGATCTTTGTGTTATTAATGTTTTAAGTAGTAGGTCGTCACATTTAGTTATGCAACTCTCAAATTCATTATTATGCTACAGTGAAAACCGCTGAGATGTTGAGGAGGAATTACGTCACATCAAGCTATTTATCTGTGAAACTTCGTTTTCATAGAAAAGTTAAGCACATTGAGATGCTGTGAGAAGAATACATCAGACCCAGGCCCACAATTCTCTCACTTGACATCACAAGAAAGTGAAATACTTTGAGTTTTTGTGAGGAGACTGCGTCACATCTCATGTTACACCTCTGTAACTCGTCGTCACGCTAGTGAAATGCGATGGGGTGCTGTGTGGGAAGTACACCACATCTCGTTACGAACCTCTGTAACTCGTCGTCACGCTAGTGTGAAATACATTGGGATGCTGTGAGGGAAGTACACCACATCTCGTTACGAACCTCTGTAACTCGTCGTCACGCTAGTGTGAAATACATTGGGATGCTGTGAGGGAAGTACACCACATCTCGTTACGAACCTCTCTAACCCGTGATCCTGCTACTTTGAAACACATTGAGATACTGTGAGGGAAGTACGTCATATCTCGCTTTGCACCGCTGTAACTCGTCGTCACGCTAGTGTGAAATACATTGGGATGCTGTGAGGGAAGTACGTCATATCTCGCTTTGCACCGCTGTAACTCGTCGTCACGCTAATGTGAAATACATTGGGATGCTGTGAAGGGAAGTACATCATATCTCGCTTTGCACCGCTGTAACTCGTCGTCACGCTAGTGTGAAATACATTGGGATGCTGTGAGAGAAGTACGTCACATCTCATTTTATACCTCGGTAACTCGTCATGTTAGAGTGAAATACACTGAGATGCCGTGAGGGAAGCACGTCACATCTCGTTTCACACCTCTGTAATCTCATCGTCATACTAGAGTGAAATACATTGAGATTTATTGATTGATTTAGGAACCGACATCACAGCATTCGGGACATTCCCATAAGCGCTCCGTCCCCATCCTCAGCAGCCAGCGAAGAGTTCCAACAC
Source organism: Cepaea nemoralis (assembly GCA_014155875.1). NCBI lineage: Eukaryota > Metazoa > Mollusca > Gastropoda > Stylommatophora > Helicidae > Cepaea > Cepaea nemoralis. The sequence goes on from JACEFZ010028326.1 coordinate 166,949, forward strand.
TAATAGTTCCAGTAGCAATCTGATTATATGTCCGTCTCGCCTTTCCTCTGAGCGTCGAGCGTCGGCCTGATCCCTCGTCACACCTCGCTGCCTCATTGAGATGCTGTGAGGGAAGTACGGTCGCATCAAGTTGTGCATCTCAGATGTTGTGAAAGGATTATGTCACATGCATTTTACTTAATAGTCATTGTACTGAAGTGAAATGCGATGAGATGCTGTTGAAAGTACACACAATAGTAAGTTTGTATATTTACTTATGATACCTCGGTGCAGTCAGACATGGATGACACGCGAGCTAAACAAAATGTTGTCTTTTCTGTACTGGTCCTTCTTTTCAATGCGCTGTCGCTTGCTCTCATCACAACATCGCCATTTCTTAGAAAGTTATCCAAGTTTCACATTATTGCTAGCATGAGTACAGCCAACATACTTGGTTGTTTGGCTTTCTTTCCAGCTGACACCCATTATGTTCTATACGAAGCTAGTTTTTCAGATGGTAACTTGAGTATTATTCTTCACTGTATCCACACTTACTGTATGCCTTCTGTCCTGTCATTGAGTCTTGTTTGTTTGGGCGTCGATTTCATGGTGAACAAAGTGTATGATATCAGGCTCCGGAAGAGGATAATCACATCAGTTATCAGTATTATAATGTCATGGATTTTCGGTCTTCTGTCTTTGCTTCCATTTTCGTACTGTCAGCATGCAGCAAATACTTCAAGAGACTCACCAGACTCCTTGCTCTTTGGTCACAACAGTGCGGGCAACATTTATTCTAACACCACAGTCAAATTAGCAATGGTGCACATTCAACAATACACAAGAAATGGACAAATACTACTCACTCTCATGACTTTCTTATGGGGAATTTTGCCTTTAATTTTGGCATTTCTGACATCGAAGTTTTGCGTGATCCGACATCTGATAAAGAAACCGTTCTCTGCGTGCATGTCTCAAGACAGTTCATCTCTGCGGTACGACACAGAAGACCATACACGAGAAATAAGCATTCTGGACACAGTAGTATCCACTGTATTTGTCATTGTTCTAACGGTGCCTTTTTATGTGGAGTCGCTAACCACAATCTCTTGCACATCTAACAAGGAATGTCTTGTGAAAGGTGGACAGAATCGCAGCTCTGAGCTCGCGCGGTGGTCAGTGGCTTTCACTCTACCGGCCTTATGGATGATCGATGCTGATTTTAGAGAAGCATTCATTCTCTTCTGTGGCAGAATAGGTTTCGCATCATGTGTTGTAAATTATTAACGTGCCTATTTAATGACTAGTTCATCATCATCTACTTCATTGTCATTTATATCACCGTAATTATTGTATAACATTTACTATCATCACCCTACTATGTAACTGAACATAAAAGATCGTAATTTACCTCGACCACATATTTGTTATATCATTATGTTGGCTATATGTCATGTAACCTGGCAGTAATTTTTATGCTTGAAGAAACTGGAGGGAATGGAAACGTAGTTGTTTTTTTTTTTTTTTAAATATGAATGTTGTGGCATGTCCACCTAACTTACTGTCAGTGAACAATTGCAACATGTGTATGTGCATACAGTTTCACATGCGCGTGGTGTTGACAATATCGACCATACCCGGAGATTGCTCCGCTGAAGAACAGTGTTCAGTTGTGAGGTGTTTTAGGACCAGTTTTTTTAAGGACCAACATCACCATCATCGTCATGCTGCTTGTGGTCACAACTGACTTATTGAATGGTTCGGCCCGCTGAACGTGCCGTGAATGCCCACACACTTCTCTGCTGATGTATAACAGATCCATCTGTATGGATACGCACATCTGAATGTTCACGGATGAGCGAGTTGACCTCTGCATTGACAGTGTAATCACCGAAGATACAATTGCAGAAAGAAGAAACGGGGCAGTCTCAGGGCGGTCACAATATGTCGTGAGTTCCATGACAGTGAGTACCACACAATATTAAAAGTAACAACCGATTTAGAAGATAACTGCAGGTTGGTGAACAAGAAGATTATTACAGGTAAGCCAGTACAAGTGTGAAGGTGTAGAATATAACGGTTTTACCAACTAAGACTTGTTTCTTTGACACTTCTACTCTTGAATTCCGACAAAATACATGTAGGATTTAGGAAAAGATTGAGAGCTGGCATTATTCTGAGAAGATGGTAGCATGAAATGATGTCTAACAATGGAATTAAAAGCTACAGAAAACTTGATTGTGGGAATATTTGATCTACACCATACATTCTGGCACATGAAAGAGTACTGATTAAACCAAACAGGTATTCCTCCAATTTAGTCTGAGATCTTCTGGAACTTATTTCAACAGTGCATATATTTTTGTTTCTGTTAGCTCTGTTCCATATCTAGTCCTGGGTTTCTAGACTGCATTACGGTGCCGCCCACCTGCATGTTTCAGTAAGTAAGGACTCTTTGTATATGACTTGTGGCATGCTGGGCATACAGTGTTGACCCAATATCTGTATAGACCAGTGGGCACTCGGCGGGTGAAGTGGTCAATATCTGTATAGACCAGTGGGCACTCGGCGGGTGAAGTGTTCAATATCTGTATAGACCAGTGGGCACTCGATGGGTGAAGTGGTCAATATCTGTATAGACCAGTGGGCACTCGATGGGTGAAGTGGTCAATATCTGTATAGACCAGTGGGCACTCGATGGGTGAAGTGGTCAATATCTGTATAGACCAGTGGGCACTCGATGGGTGAAGTGGTCAATATCTGTATAGACCAGTGGGCACTCGATGGGTGAAGTGGTCAATATCTGTATAGACCAGTGGGCACTCGACGGGCGAAGTGTTCAATATCTGTATAGACCAGTGGGCACTCGACGGGTGAAGTGTTCAATATCTGTATAGACCAGTGGGCACTCGACGGGTGAAGTGGTCAATATCTGTATAGACCAGTGGGCACTCGACGGGTGAAGTGGTCAATATCTGTATAGACCAGTGGGCACTCGACGAGTGAAGTGTTCAGTATCATACTGACCACCTGGACTTCCCAGGACACTTCTTGGTAGCAATTTTAGGTTGGGTAGATGTGGACGCCCAAGTACATTTTTCAAAACATCTGCCTTGATGGGGATTCAAACACATGAACACTGGGCCAGCAGGCAAGCAATCTGGCCACTGCGGTTCTGGCTTGTCAAGCCATCCTAAATCTCTGGCATTTGCTATTTTGAATTAAGTAAATGTAAAGATGAAAGTTTAAGAAAAGTAACCTTAATTTACCTTAAGCAGGACATATCCATGATGGTACTTAACATGTGATCAGACAGAGTGATAGAGCAGAGCACTGATGTAAACTGATTAGACAAATTAAATGTAGAGAGTCAAGGTTTTTGGGCATGTTATGAGAAAATAATAAACTAGAAAACAGTGACAACAGGCACGATGGAGGGAAAAACAACAAAGGAAAGGCAGAGAGATAAATGTCTAAATAGCTTGCCCACCTGGCATAACTGAGACAAGAACACAGAGCTGATCAATGACTGGCGATCGTGTGAGATGGCGAAACATCTGCACTGCACGGAACATGATGATGACGAAACATGACTGCCCACACTGCACTGCATGGAACATGATGATGGTGAAACATGACTGCCCACACTGCACAGCATGGAACATGATGATGGCGAAACATGACTGCCCACACTGCACAGCATGGAACATGATGATGGCGAAACATGACTGCCCACACTGCACTGCATGGAACATGATGATGATGAAACATGACTGCCCACACTGCACTGCATGGAACATGATGATGATGAAACATGACTGCCCACACTGCACAACATGGCACATGATGATGGCGAAACATGACTGCCCACACTGCACAACATGGCACATGATGATGGCGAAACATGACTGCCCACACTGCACAGCATGGAACATGATGATGATGGTCATGGCTTCCCTGTAACCATCTCTAGCAAAGTCTACTCTCTTGCATGGCTGTGAAAGGTGAACACTATACACAGACATGTGGGCAACGATCCATGCTTTCAAATATATGGGTGTGGAGGGTGGACAATATACAGACATGTGGGCAACGATCCAGGCTTTCAAATACATGGCTGTGAAAGGTGGACACTATACACAGACATGTGGGCAACGATCCAGGCTTTCAAATATATGGGTGTGGAGGGTGGACAATATACACAGACGTGACAGCAAGGATCCAGACTTTCAAATACATGGCTGTGAAAGGTGGACACTACACACAGACATGAGGGCAAGGTTCTAGACTTATACACAACTTACAGGAAGCTTTCTACAGCATGTGGAGAATAAAACATATCCATAAGAGGGACAATGAATGCATATACGGACTATTGAAATCCATTCTTGTTGGCAGTGAAATGTTGAAAGTCTGCTTGCTCGTGATGCTTTGTCAAAGTTAACCTCTATGAAACATTTGACAGTAATCAGCAAAGAGGTAGACAATAGAAATTCTGAACTGATAACATGGAAGAATGGACAGGTAATAGCACTGCTGCATGTATACATATGACGGAAGATAGGAACAAGTGGAAGGGCCTGACTTTTAATACATCCACCATGACATCCCAACAACCCATGGATTGTGTATATAATGTAAGAAACATGCTGACAACATATGTGTGTAGCAGAGGGTGTCTTATTACAGTGTTTGCAAACCTGTCTAACACTATGAAAGTTGGGGGATTTTGCAAACCTGTCTAACACTATGAAAGTCGGGGGATTAAGTCTTTACAAGGTGAGCGTTTGCAAAGTAAGCCAATGTTTCACTATACCATAATGAAATTAGATCATAAGATACACCTGTACCTCAAGTTGAAGAGGAAGAACTGTGAACTAATATAGGAAACAGTAAATAAACAAGGATACACTAATACAACGGCCAATTAATCTAGCACAGATTCAAATTATACAAAAGAAACTAGCAACACAGGCTTCTGAAAACACTTTCAAGTAAATAAAATGCTTGAAATATTACAAGTAAAGAATAAAACAAATCTAGAAAATGGTGTTAACATTTAATATTGTAACAATCTTGAGGCACATGAAGTGTTAGCTTTCATACATGCAAAAGTGAATGGAACACCATTAAAAACAGACATACTCTTCATCTCTTGTGCTCTCAGAGAGCAATGCATATGCCATCAGCAGAACACAATCACACATTCATATGTAACACAAATCAATTTTTTCAATAACAAAAAATGAAAAACCATGACAGCTAAAATACTAAAAACTGTACCAACTGATGCAGATACATACTTTGGTATATTGTTAAAATTACTCTATGACGACAATGATTTACTGACTACAGAGTATTTTCTGAATGACAACAGACAATCATAACAATGACATGTATACAGTTACTTGAGCAGGAACACTAAATGACACATGATGTTGAGATATGATAACGTATTATTCCTTAGCATCTTCCTTTTCAACAGTAAATGGCTCTGTCACTTCTAGTACGCCGCTGTCAACAATAACAACATCCTCCTTAGGGTTTATCCCTGCCGTCTGTCGGTGTTGATTCAATTTTTCTTACAACGCTCTGAAAGAGATAGCACACTCCATGTAATGCCAGTATGCAACAATATACACACATATCTCTGTTATTTTTTATTTCCTGTGAGATGTCTTGCTGGTCAAACCAGGGCAGTGTTTGTGCATGTCTATGCCAAAATAAAACACTAATGTACAACACCTTTACGACATAGATGAGGAAAGACGCACCCAAACCAACGCAAAGCAGTCTGCTGCCAAATTGCACGCAGCTGTGTTTCAAATGCGGGTATATGGGATTACGAACCACATCCGTAAGCCCTTCGCCACAGACATCAGCAATGGCAAACTATTAAACGTGAAATTGCCTACATATACACCTGGGTTTAAGTGAAACATTCTGCTAAAGACAAGCAACATTGTGGTGACTGTATTTTTGTCACCTGAAATAAAAATATATTACTACACAAATAACCACCACTGTGGGAGTTTTACTGTGCACTTGCAAAGGACTTGATACAGGGAAGCATATCTACTTTTCTAAAAAGAAGCAGCTTTGCATAACAAGGAGTTATGGTTTACCACGTTGTGTGAAATAATACAAGCAGTGAACCTGAATGATTCTCAATAGGAATCCTGATACATTACTCAGATACTCTTTTATTGCACACAGTAAAAGTCCACTGTTATTGTCACACAATAGCATATGTTATATACAATAAACTTTCCGACTGGATATTTACAACCAACAAAAAAGTTTAGTATCTTGTGAACCAGCAGCTTGCAGTCTAACCTTTAGTGGCTGTAACATTAACTAGAAGACTAGCATATATCTTTAAGGAAACTGGCAAACAATGAGCAATTTCATGATGTATACATAATAGATTACTTTATTGCACATAAAAGTTATGTGTCTCATAAAATGGGTACTAGTAAATTTTCAGAATTCTCTGGGAAGGAAAAGCGACAAGAAAGGCACCTGGCAACCCAAGCTTATTTCTTGTGGCCAAGAATAATGAAGGCCTAACACTTCACATGCCAACTGCAGTACTTACTATGTGACTATCTCGCAATAAAGTTACATACTGCACATAATATTCATACCATGGACATCAGTAGGTACAACCATTTTTGGTCATGTCTTGAGAAGAGTAAAACTGGTTGGACTAACAGAAAAAGATACAAGAGGACAGCAGAGACAAATGGTACCAGACAGATGAGTATTGTAGTAATAAAGGTGGCAGCACATGACTTGGTACATAGTTGTCACAGCCTCACATAGGGACGGTACCAACATAAAAGTAAGAGATACTGGCGAAGGGATAGAACTCCAGCTAAAGGGAAAGAACCGAGTCACTCGAAGGCTCAAATGATCCAGAGCCTTCTCGAAGGACCGGTCAGCGTGGACACTGATGGGGCCCGCCGATTGCGGGGTCCACGAGAAACTCAGGGAGAGTTGCCACCCGTGTCGGATTGCGACACGTGTGGAAGGACAGACACGGACTGGACATCGAGGAAGCAACAGGGCTTACCTTAAGGGGACTTGATAGTAGACCCAATTGTATTTAGGGGTCTTATACATGTGTTTAGATAGCTGCTAGAGTTGTTGTGTTAATCATGTTCATTGTAAACTCCTGTGATACGCAACTTGCTGAATGCTGGCTTGTGAAAACTCGCTTTGCCAGCGTACTGTAATATACATGTAAATAAATGATGCTAGATTGTATCTGAACGGAGTTTGTTGCCTGTATGAGCCCGAGTTTCAATCCCCTAGAGATCTAGGACGGTGACAATAGTCTTAAAAATCAAAGGTTGTAGAGTCATGATCATCCACACCAATCAACAATACATTTGATCTTTTTTTAATCTCTACACAAGAAGTCTGGTTTTATTGATATGTTACTGTAAATGACAAGGGGTTACGGACACAATTCATAATACCGCATACTGCGCTTGAAACACAGCTGAGAGCGATTTGGCAGCAGACCGCTTTGCGTTAGTTTTCATACAATGGTATGAGTACCGGTCACTCAGAAGGCATTGGCAAACTAATAAACATAAACTTGCCAAGAGATTACTAACAGCCAAAAAATGCTGGGGTTGACTGTACCATCCTGTAAAGGATATGCAACAAACTACTGTAACAAGAGTTAATTTAGGCTACCTATTTATTGAGAGCTGATTTAGACCTATTTATAACATCCTTTGGGAGAATGTTGAGTCTGGAATTGAAGAAAATCAGGACATTTTGCAGGGCATAAATACAGCAGTGTTTCTGCAAACACCATGATGACACTGCTGGATATATGTGAGATAGAAATTTCAAACCAATATAGAATGCATTGGCAAACTAATAAACATAAACTTGCCAAGAGATTACTAACAGCCAAAAAATGCTGGGGTTGACTGTACCATCCTGTAAAGGATATGCAACAAACTACTGTAACAAGAGTTAATTTAGGCTTCCTATTTATTGAGAGCTGATTTAGACCTATTTATAACATCCTTTGGGAGAATGTTGAGTCTGGAATTGAAGAAAATCAGGACATTTTGCAGGGCATAAATACAGCAGTGTTTCTGCAAACACCATGATGACACTGCTGGATATATGTGAGATAGAAATTTCAAACCAATATAGAATGCATGGTACCACGGTTGCTGATTTCTTTAACAGCATGGTACCTCTGATTTTAACATCTTTTCTTAAGTAGTGTGTTGATATCTCTCTCTCTGCTAGATGGGGATTGATTACCATTGCTATTAGCCCCATTGCTGCTCATTTTTAACTGTGATAACTGATAATCAGTATCAGTATGTTGTATAGAATACCCTGATAAGCCAAAGAAACAACTGATTTTTAGGGAGTCTCTGTGGCGAAGTGGTCAAGCCGTTTGACTCGTGCTCCGAAGGTTGCGGGTTCGATTCCGGGCCGCACCCTTTCGGTTTACGAGTTAAATGTTTCGGAGACTCCTGTGGGTCGTCACTAAAAGCTACGGAGTTCGTGCTTTGTGCGACGCTTTCCGTGCTGCGGAAAGAGGCCGAGCCATATGGGATAAAACCTGGTGCAATGAAGTCAACCCTGTTGAATTTTAAGCGACTTTTTAACAACTGATATAAAACTTGCCAAAATTTTGCCACTGTGGTTAATAATAACTGTGTACCTTCATTATAAAGACACAAAGAAAAATGTAAATCCTTACCATGCCCTTGATAACTTTTCCAAATACTACGTGACGACCATCCAGCCATTCAGTTTTTTTAACAGTAAGAAAGAACTGAGATCCATTTGTGTCCTTCCCTGCATTAGCCATTGACAGCCAACCAGCACCATAGTGCTTCAGCTTGAAGTTCTCATCCTTAAATTTATCTCCATAAATACTTTTGCCTGACAAGAAACAAAGAAAGACAATTCTTACAACTGTTGCTGTAATAAAGTTGGTGTGTTGTCTACTCTTGGCATCTCAATGCCATGTGATGAATGTGTTGGGTGGTTCTGGACTCCATAGAGAAAGTTGCTGGTTTACTAGAATTGTTGTAAGTGTTTTCCTCATGTGAGAGTGTTGGACATGACATGGTGCTGGTGTTCTTCCATATGAGTCTGAGTAATGTTTGAAAAGGGTGTTTGTTTAGGACAGGGCTGGGAACAGTTTTCCTGACAAGAGCAATTTGGATTTTTATAACATCATTTGCAGGCCTTACAAAATTATCAACTTAAAAATTAGCCTGTTATATTTGGCCTGGAACTGTTCTAGTTTTGATGATGTTGCCATAAGAATGTAGTCTCCTCAAAGTTGGAAATTCTTAATTCTTTATGTAAATTTTATAGAACACCAGCAAAAGGAGGTTGTCTTACCTAACTTTCAGCTCATCATCGCTTTACCACTGAATTATTTCATGCTGTAGGTTATCAGGCACACCAGTTGGTTCCACATTGAACATTTTAGCAAAGATGTTTAATTCCATTTGTTTACTTTTCATGTCCTCAAATCTATTATTAAAGGCCTCAATGAGTTTTGCATATTCAAGTTATTATTAAGGCTTTTGTCCTTCCAGAAAGGGGAAATGAAGTAAAATAAAAAACCTAGTGTAGACAATGATGGGGGAACAGACAGAGACGTTTAAATAACCATACAAAAGACTAGAGAAGCTTTCACAGCACAGGGAATTTTGTGGAAGTTAAAAGAAAATAAACTAGTATAAAACTTAAAATATTTAACCCTAACGCTAAATCTGTACTGCGGCGTGACACAGAAACATTTAGAATTACTAAACAATTACTAATAAACAAACATTCATTTACTGGTGTATGCTCAGAATTAATTTACTGGTGCATTCGCAGAATGCAAGGAACTAAAATAGATGACAGAATCACTAATCACTTAGGGAGCAACTAGACAGATTCCAGTGAATCAAAAGGTGAAGAAAAAAAGCTGGGTTTGGATAAGACACAATGAGAAAACCTGATAATAATATAACTAGAAAGTTCTTCCACAGGACATATACAATAGAATAGACCTAAAACACAGAGAGAAGAGAATTGGAGATAAGAGATGAATAAAATGGGGAGGAGATGGTGGGAGTTGCAAGAGACAGCAAAAGATATGCGTTGGTTGAGGGCCAACGTTCTAATAGGGGATTAAGGACAACAATCTTGCCTGTACACTAGGGAAGAATAGAAATTGGCCTGTTTGGCAAGACTGTTCCAAAGACAGCGAGGGCTGGCTAAGTAAGTGGCCCTTATTCCTCTGCCCACAACAAATACTCCCAGAAACCATCAGATATGGTAAACATTGTTGTACTCATAGTTTTATTTTTAGTTTAACTATGGCAAGATTGCTAACATTGCTGCAGTGATTAAAGATCCCAAAACAAGGCAACCTTTCAAAAGTACTGTCAGCTTACTCGCAAACACTATTATTTTTCAAACAATGCATAAAGATGGAAGTTAATTCTTTTTCAAATTCTCTCATTGGTTAAAAGGCCAAGTATATAGAAACAAAACCACAACACTGAAAACTGCCGTTAGCACATCTATACATGTAAAAATAATGCAATAAACAGTTCCACCAGGGTCTTTCCCTGTCCACTTCTAAACATCATAAGTTCAAAATTTTTTTGGGTCATGTCTTTTTTGTTGTTGTTTCCAAAACTGCCCCAGCAAGTACAGAGCTGGTAACCTACTTAACCTTGACACCTGCCACACCACTGGAATATCTATGACATTTGTTGTAAATTACTTGGTAGAACAGAGTTTAATAAAATTATACAGATGTCTCACCTCCTGTGCCATCTCCTTTTGTAAAATCACCACCTTGAATCATGAAGTCTTTAATGACTCGATGAAACTTGCTGCCTTTGTATGCTAATACAGTGTCTCCATCCTGGAGGAGTTTCGTCGGAGCAGGATGAAAAAAGAAAAGCAAACATGAAAACCCCTGTCAAATTTTGAGCGTACACAACAAAAGATTATAGAAAGGATGAAGTACTTACAGAATGTTCTTCTTATTATGCGTTCATCCGGAGTGTTTTTTCAGATGTATTTGTGTTGTGCCCGTAGGCCGACACATATGACTTCAGCAGGCGTTTGTTAAGTCTTTCTGGGTGCTTACAAAATTAACAGTTGCATCGCTTGAATCACAAAACAGCTATAGGCCAATCTGACATACAATGCTGAACTATGGGAACTGCTGTTTCATGCCAAAATAGTGTATTTTAATTTCGTTACATTTCTACAAAATAATTATAATCCTTCCTGTTATATACCTCTATTTGTATTCTACATTTGCCATCTACTAGTGTTATTTTTATTATTTACAAACACATATTATTTGCTTGAGAATTTTCTATTTCTCCCTAACATTTAGCATACAGAACTGAAGCATTCTATGCTTTTTCATTTTCCAACATCTAGCTCATGAAATCATAACTCTTAAACACAGTGAAATGGACATCAGGCATTGTAATCATTTAATTCTGAACCATAAGAATGAAACATTTATGAGTTTTTTAACACTGCTTTATGCAAATATTACACTTCTACCACAGATGTAGCACTGCAGTGATTAATACACAAGCCTACTACAAAGGATCTCATGAAATATATACCAGAGATCTGGGACATTTCACCCACAATTCTAAAACTGGGCTGCAGACATCTTAAGACCCGGACCTACACCGTCCTACTAAAAGTACTGAGATTCAATCCCAAGTAATGGCAGTTTTGAATTGTTTCCCACTAATGCAGCTCTAAGACTGACCCAGTCTCATAAAATAGATACAAGAGATTGGGGACATTTCACCCCTTAATTCTAAAACTGGGGCGCAGAGGTTGCAAAGACCAGGATCAGCACTTGGCAAGAGGAAGTACTCTTTGCAGTGTGACTTATCCCCAGATTGGGTTCATGGTCTAGCAAACACTCAAAGGATAGCCACGGCTCACTGCAGATGTGAAGCCCTAGCACTGGTATTGTATGCACTGCTGGTTTCTGCTCTTGGAGAGGGAAAGGAGAACTCTGAAACATGGTTCCCATGGAAATGGTGCTTTGGTACTGGGTCAGGAGGAAATCTCTACAGCTTCACCCCAGTAGTTGCAAGTCCTTTTGAGAGGCTCAGATGACCTGAATATCAATGCCGCAATAAATTCAAGTGTTAGAACTCAAGTTTTCCAGAGATTGTCCAACTAACAAACCTATTCTAAAACTACTAGTAACTTCAAGTCTTCATTAGTCAATGACTAATGAACACATTTAAGTGAAAATATTACCTGCTAATTATACCATTATTATTTTTGTTACCAGTGAGCATAATGACAAATACACATTATGAAACCACATCATCAATAAATCAGGCATCATCTCCACAATGAAGGATGGTTGCAATGGATCTCAAACACTGTCTCTCACATAGATGGTACATTCTGTCAGACTGTTGTTTGTCCATTTCTTTTCCCACTTGTATCATTGTCGACCTCTCGCTCACTTGCCTTAAACCTTACCCACCAGTATGGGTTTTAAAAAAAAAGTGTTATGTCCTTTAAAGTGGTTGAAATATTTCACTTGCCCCTTTTTTTATTTTTTTCATCAACTTTCTTTTCATTACTAGTTTTTCTAGAACCTATGTATTTGATTGTTCTTTTTTCCATGAAATATGACATGTTCTGTATATCCACATCTCCAGGGCCTCTATTCGACATTCTAGTTGCTTGTTCATTTCATTGTCCAGGCTTCTGAGGCATACAATGGTGTTGAAAATATGTAACATATGACAATTCTTATTTTTAATGAGTTGTTAATCTCTAGATGTTAATACTGGTTTCTTGTTTAAAACTATTTTTGCCATTCCTATTGTATTTTTAATTTCTGTTTCACTTCTGCCATTACCTGTTATTACATGTCCAAGATAACAAAAACTTGCTAGAAACCAGATACATAAGCTATAAATAATCATCCAAAAGTAAGCTTTGAAAAAGAAGTAAACATTTTTATTTCAAAATGAGTCAATATGACAGTTAGTATTATATTTAAAGAATATTTTGTGAAACGTTGCAACAATGAATGTATTTCTACAAAATCAGATTGTATAACGTGATCACTTGAAATGGTTTCTGCCTTATTCTTTGTAAATTTTTAAGTTTCAAACAATTTTTATAATAATAAAATAAACACTAAACTTCAACACAACTGAACATATTCAAATGTGATGTATTATTTTTAAAAGTTCATTAAAATAAAATGCTGCCTGAAATAAGTGAAGGCAAATTTACTTTAACAACAAAGGCTGATTGCAACAGTCTTTTGCAGATACCTATAATTCCATTTGTAATTTTCACCCAAAATACTTAAGATAATGAAGGGTTAAGCTGGATGGGATAATACACTCAACTGTATTCCTCACTGAAATTATGATGCCTAACGCATATTCCTTATAACTTTAATGGAATATAAACTGGAGTACTAAATTTTTCTTGAATGATTACTAAATTTGTGTATTATAATTCAACATAGTGTCAAAGGCACATAATTATATTTGCTTTGTAAGATAAATAAGCAAATAGACAAAAAGGAACATTCTAAAAATCTGTATCTAAAGTAATATTTCTTACCTTACGATCACCTATAGCTAAGGCCTTGAAATTTTCTACTGTTTTTGGAACAGTCTTGCCAAACAGGCCAATTATTATTCTTCCAGCTGGTTTTCCTCCTATCTCTATGTCAAAATATACCTAATAAAGAAAAATACAATAATAAATTAATGCAAATGTAAACTACTACTTATGATAATGGGTAGAGAGAAGGAATTAGAACACAAAAATATAGTACCAACTGCACAAGCTGCAGGAAGTAGTAATTTCCACCCCCCACAGAATGTAACAGACAGGTACCATCTGTTGAACAAGCCACTAATTAACGCACTCTAGAATTTATAAAAGTACATTACACTTTTTTCTAAAGCCCAACTCTATAAATGATTCAAGAATTGACATCATAATACTCAGAGCAAACTCACAGATGCTCCGTCTCCCACAGCAAATGTTGCGTGGTCAGAAGGTCAATGTGAACAACTACACATATACTGTTGCTTTCTTTAACTCATTCACTGCCGAAGGATAATATATCACTACATGTGACCTATAATTTGGACAGAAGGATATAGCCATACTAGGGTCATTGTGTTATGTGTTTTGTTTCGTAGTATCTTCCACAATTTCAATTCTCAGTGAACAGAAATTGACATATAGTACTTGTTCGTTCATTGTGTGCCATGTTTGGTCCAAACCTACATTTAGTTTGGCACTGAATCAGTTACAGAAAAAGTTGTTGCATACCCTTTACAGGGCGTAGCAGTTAACCCCAGCATTTGTTGGTCGTATGTGATTCCCTGGCAAGTTTATGTTCAGTAGTTTACTGTTGCTTTCTGAACGACTGGCACCCATACCATTTCATAAAAAACCAACGTAAGGCGGTCTGCTGCCAAATCGCCCACAGCTGTGTTTCGAATGCAGGTATGCGGGATAACAAACTGAGTCCTTAAAACCTCTCCGCCACAGAGCCGGTCAGTTAAAGAAAGCAACAGTAAATTTGTTAGGCTTCGCTACCCAAACCGCAATGATATATGGTTGCTAGGATGTTTGCTTAAATAGAAAAAATTTACAATGGTAACAAGCTAAATTTTTATCATTTAAGCTCTCACTTTGACTGGGACACAAAACAAACCACCTCAGTGAGCAGATTCCTAATGTTTCTTTGTTTAATATCACGACACTCAAATATTTTCACTTAGAAATGACACACAGGCATCACTGAGGTACCGTTGAATAAGGTACCGATCCCATCTGTAGAGAGAAAAAAAAAACACTTTCCACCTCGTTCAACCAGCCTCAGTGGCGTTGGTTATAATTGTGGTGGTTCAAAGTGCTGGTTTAGTTTCTCTCGTTTTCTGTGTCAGTGTTAGATGACTTTTCGTTTTTGCAGCTTTATGCCTGTGACGTCAGCTGGCTGGGGTATTGGCCGGCAGGTTCTCCTTTGTGTCAGTTTCTTATTGCTTTTCCATTTGTCAGTGATGGCTCCTGACTCGTCTGTTAAAAAAAAAAAAAGATTGGGTGCAGTCCTTATAAGGACTCTTTATTTGATTTGTTGGCTAGCTTTCTTTGCCTCATACTGTTCGCAGTCCTCAGTTAACTGCAGTAGAAGCTTAATTTTTTGACTCAGCTTTTTGGTGTTCTTTGTCTGCATCGAGGTACGCTTTCATGCTCCAGTCACATTCAGATGTGTCAGATTCCTCCTCTAGGCTTTCTTCAACTGTCTGGTAGGATACTGGTTTCCCCTTGAGTTTCTTGGACATCGTGGGTGGACCGCGGACCTTGGCGTGAGTTTTATGTTTGGTCTTTGGTTTGGTTTCAGCTTGTGGCTTCTCTGTGGTCTGCCTCATGGCTTCTCCTGACTTGTCCTGGGCCAGCTCCCTTTCGCTAATAGGCAGTTCTCTCATTCTCTGTTCTAAGTGCTTGCAAGATTTCTTCATTCTCCTTCTTCATCTGGGCCATGCGTTCCACCTCTTGCTGAATGCTGCACTGGATTTCCTTGTTTGTTCATCATGAAAAATGGGCCAATGAAATGACAGGCATAGCAATAAGAATAAGCCAAAGCCACTTACATATCCTTTACATTTTGCTAGTGACTGCCGTTTCCATCGATGATGAACTATGTTTTCGAGGAGGACTTTTGTGTTGGCATTCTGGCGACGGCATTATGTACAGTGAGGTGTTTCTTTGCATCTGTTTGGGGTTGTTTTGTTGCATGATCTACATTTCGGAGGAAAAATGGCATGGTCTAGAAAACATCTAGAAACAGAACGGCAATATCTAGAAACGTCGATACTTTGTGAGTGAACATCTGGTTGGGAAAATGAGTGCCAATTCCATCAGGGGTGAACTGTATTGTTCTTAGAGAACTTTTGTGGTGACATTCTGGTGGTGGCATTTTGCACAGTGTGCCAGAGCGGGCCATTGTTTGTCGAGACTCCTGTCTTTTTCACTTTTCACATTGGGCAGTGAGGAACATTTTATGTGATATTCACTGGCACGGGAACTGAGCATAATGGGGACGAACCGTTGCTGTGATGTTGGAACAGCAACTAATGACATATCCTTTACATGATCATCATCATCATCATCATCATCTTCCACTTCTGCCGTCAAGCGTCGTGGGGAGGAATAATTTGCGTTCCAGCGCCCGGTGGGCGGCACTGGATAGTGTCATTCCGTGTGGTTGTACAATGTCTCTGATGTCGTCAATCCATTTTCTTCTTGGACGTCCTCGTGGTCTCGTCGCAGATGATCTTTGATGTAAGGCCAGTGATGGTAGTTGCTGATGTTGCATTCTAACAACATGGCCAAACCACTTGATCTTCTGTCTTTCAATAAATGTGGCACAAGGTGTTGATCCCACAGTCTGTCTGATAGTAACATTTCTTACTCGGTCTCGGATTGTTAAGTTGGCAGCTCTCCTCAGGCATCTCATTTCGCAGGTGTTGATTTTGCGAAGGTGTAATTTGGATAAAGTCCAGGTTTGAGATTGGTAGCATAGGGTTGGTGTGAATATGCTGTTTATTATCTGTCGTTTTGCGGACATGGGTATGTTTGGATGTTTCAGTAAGGGTGACAGTTGATATGTAAGTGCACTAGCTTTTTGACATCTGATTTCAATTTCTCTGTCTAATCTGCCATCTTCTGTGATCATACTTCCAAGGTATTTGAATTCTTTAACTTGTTTCAGAGGTGTGTTATTTATCTGTATACTTAGTGGGCCTGGCGATCTGCTAACTTGCATTACTTCGGTTTTGGCTGTGTTTATACTCATATTGTATCTGCTGCAGGTTGAACTCAGATTAGTAATATGATTTTGTAGTCTGCCCTCGTCGCTGTAAAACAGGCACTGATCATCTGCAAATAGAAGTTCATTTATTCCCTGTGGGTCAGTTGTTTCATCTGGAGTAAAGAGTTCTAAATTTTCTGAATCTGGTCTGTCGAGACTTGCTTCTTTGGAAATTCTGTCCATGTAGATATTGAATAGCAGGGGAGAGAGCACACATCCCTGTCCTCACTCCTGTATTGACTGTGAACATATCTGATATACCTTCCTGTGTTCTTACTGCACTTTGGCTCGAGTGGTACATGGCTATGATGTTTTCTAGCAGTTGCCCTTCTATCCCATAGTCTTCAAGGATGGTCCATAATTTGTATCTGTCTACTCTATCAAAGCCTTTTCCTGATCTACAAACACAATATTCTGCTGGTCACTATATTCAATAGTTTTTTCACAAATTTGTCTAAGTGTAAATAATGCATCAGTGCAACTTTTACCTTTCCGAAAACCGAATTGTGCTTTGCTTAACTGTTGTTCAACTATTGGTCTAGCTCTTTGTTCCAAAAGTTTGGATACATTTTCCCTATATGGCTCAGGAGTGATATACCTCTGTATGTTTCGCACTCTCTCATATTGCCTTTCTTTTTCCATATTGGTAATATTATTGCCTGTTGCCAATCATCTGGGACTTTTCTTTCTTCCCATACTATATTAAAAAGTCTTGTTAGCCATTTAACTCCTGTTTCCCCACAGGCCTGAATAGCTTCTGTGGTGATTCCATCAGGACCTGGTGATTTGTTTTTAGGACTTTTCTGTATAACTGCTTTGACTTCTGCAGGTATGAAATTTGGTTCTTGCTGTCCCTGGCGTTTAGGCACAAAAGTGAGGTTTCCTATGTTATTTGTGGGGTTAAGTAGTTCTTGAAAGTATTCTGCCCACCTTGCTAGTCTTTGTTGTGGATTAAATATTGGCATACCTCTTTTGCTGTTTATGATGGTGGTTGGGTTGTAACATGCATCTCTGTTTCTAATTGTGGTCACAAGTTTATAAAATTCTCTTGGGCAGTCTTTGCTAAGGGTCGCCATCTGTTCACCGTATATTCTCCAGGATTCATCTTTAGATGCTCTAATTGTTCGTTTGGCATTACGTCGTGCTATTCTATATAGTCCTGTTCAGATTTAGTTGTGATCCAATCCTTTACATGATGTCACAGTCAAACCCAGCATATTTGGCTGTTTGTGGTTTCTTGGCAAGTATACGTTCAGTAGTTTGCCATTAGGTACTTTCTGAACGACCGGCCTTCATACATACAATTTTATGAAAACAAACGCCAGTCGGTCTGCTTTCATATCTCCCGCAGCTGTGTATCGAACGCAACATGCAGGATTCTGAATTGCGTCTGTAACCTCTTCACCACAGCACAACAGAAATAGGTAAAGAATATTTGAGTTTTAAACAACCGTAACTAACAGTGCTGCATTTTCACATTTCTAACTAGTAAAACTACAGCAAAGCTTACTATATACTAAACTCACTGCTGAATTGAAAATGTGAAAAGAAAGTATTACTAAAAACTGTAAAAACTTAAAAAACCTAGTTAAAAGTTTCAGATGGTTAACTTAATAATAAAATAGTATTACTATTTGTACCTGGTCAGTTACTTTTGGCCCCTTTGCTTTCTCAGACAGTGCCAATCCTGAAAGACTCAACAACAGAACAGCTGCAACTTGCAGCATTTTGAAAACTTCAGCCCTGAACCAGACAGATATAAAATGACTTGACTACGTTGTCAAGAACCACCTTCCGGCTTCGTCTGCAAGAAAGTGGACGCTTAAGAACGCGAAACAGATCGCAGGCCTGCAAACTTGGACGGTTTTCATTGGTTGAGAGAAACCGGTGTCGGAAGTTCAACGTGTCGCTGTTACTTTTTTTTTTTTTTATAGCTCCTATCATTGAAATGGACAACATTTGGGGAACGCGAAAATCAGTTACAATATATAGTTAGAGCGAATATATAGATTTTAATTGGCACTCATATAAAACAATGGACAAGATTGGCTAATTCAGTTCGTGAAATAATTTAACAGAAGCTAAATTAGTCGTATATATAAATATATGTAACCGACTGAATTTTTTTTTTTGGGGGGGGGGGGGGGGGGGGGGGGCGCTCGCTGGCTTTGAACTCAAGCGTAGTTTATACACACTATAGTAGTGATGGACTGAATTTTGCTTGTGGGTTAGCTTTCCCCATTAACAATGTCCCTCGCCATCAGGTGAACCCACTCCGACTTCAGAAGTAAGACTGAGTTTAAATAAAGTAACATTAATGTCGATCTTCATCGGAGTAATCATGCAGTGGATCCGTGCCCAATGAAGCACCAGGTAACAAACATGCAAACTAACTGCGAAAGAAAGGGGTGAAAAACATCAAAACAACTAAACAATTAACACCATAATTCAACCCCTCTTCCTCCTGCTTCTCCTCCTCCTCCTCCTCATCCTCCTCCTACTACTACTACTACTACTACTACTACTACTACTACTACTACTACTACTACTACTACTACTACTACTACTATTACTACTACTACTACTACTACTACTACTACTACTACTACTAGGCTACTACTACCACCACCACCACCACCTCCACCACCACCACCACCACCACTACTACTACTACTACTACTACTACATACTACTACTACTACTACTACTACTACTACTACTACTACTACTACTACTACTACTACTACTACTACTGTGGTAGAAGACTTGAAATGCATATTTTCTTTTCCAAATGGGGGGAGGGAAGGGGGGGGGGGAGAGAAAGAGAAATAACAGGTTGATTTGAATTAACATGAGAATGTCAGATATAACTTTTATCATCTTTATTAATATTCTATTATACGATTAGAATGGGTTATGAAGACAACAATAAGTACAGCCAGCAATGAATCCATTTGTTTCTGAGAAAGCACCTTCATGATCTATACTTCGCTGCTGACAGTGCTCTCCTGTTCCACAGACGAAGTCAAATGCAAGATAAACTAAACAACAATAAAGTATAAACATTTATATGGAAAAGATCAGGATCAAGAAAATAAATCAAGTATTGATGTAAAACATCCCGTGTTTAATCTGATATTATTTGCACGTGGAATCAATGATTTATATAATTATATTTTTGTATTTTTAACAGAATGTAATGCAATTTCGTTGCATTCTCGTTTAACCAATTTTATGTTGCTTTAATGCATTTATTTATTCTTTCTTTACATGAGCATGTAATATTTTCCCAGAACTGGATGAAAATTCATGCAGTCACATCCTTTAATTTACCAACAATCTGTAATTCGGTGACTATTAACTAGTGAAAGAAGTATGTGTTGAAAACCTTCCTTGCGAAATTTCCTATCAAAGCAATTGGGGTTCACGATCCACAGACTGGGAATCATTGCGCTATGGGATTACATTTATCTGGACCGCTGAAGGCAAAGTGAAACTAGAGGTGGCCAGAGATAACAAAGATGGTGACGTATCTTTCTAAGTGTCCAGCTTTGTATTAGACCAGTGGTTCTCAATCTCTTTTTTGGCCCATGCACCCCTTCACCATATGTTCACAACGTCACCCCCCCCCCCCTTCGTATTTCCTCCCTATAACCCCCCTCCCCCGCCCCCGTCCCTACACAGTATACGTAAAAATGGAAGCTAAATTTAATAGCACATACTAGAACAGTGGTTCTCAACCTTTTTTGGCCCGTGCCCCCCTTCACCATATTTTCAGAACGTCATTCCCCCCTTCCTATCAAAAATTTTGCCCGTGCCCTCCTTCACCGTATTTTCAGAACGTCATCCCCCTTTCATATTTCCTATCTAAAAATCCCCCCACTCCTACACACTATACGTAAAAATGGAAGGTAAATTTAATAGCATATATTAAAACAAGTCTAGACATCCACATATCACATGATTTGTGGGTCTACTTACTTTATAACATGGATTTTAGAAGGATGAGACGTACATAACTGTAAAGTATGAAGGGAAAAACAATATCAAGTAATCGGTTCTTGTATTAACGCGATCTTGAAATGGTCTTCATCCCCCCCCCCCCCTGGAAACCCTAAAATTCCCCCCCCCCCTGGGGTGGGAGGGGAATTCCCAACAGGTTGAGAACCTCTGTACTAGAACAAGTCTAGACGTCTACATAAAACGTGATGTGCCGGTCTACTTACATTATAAAACGAATTTCAGAAGGGCGAGAAGTACAGAACCGTAAAGTATGGAGGGAAAAACAATATCAAGTATGCGGTTCTTGTATTAACACGATCTTGAAATAATCTTAACCCCCCCCCCCCCCTCCCCTTTGGAAACCCTAAAATTCCCCCCTGGGCAGGAGGGGGGGGGGGTGGGAATTCCCCACCGGTAGAGAACCACTGCACTAGAGCATAATCACCGAGTAATTGCTGTCACCGGAAGCGAAGTGGCGTGGTGACTTGTACGCTTCCCTGCTGGCCCGACCGTCCCAGCGTAAAATGGGTACCAGGACATATTCTTGGAAGCAAAGGCGATGTCATGAATTGGTCAACATCACCAACCGTGTGCTGAATGGTCTATACAAATCTAGGGCTAGCATAATCTGACCTTTAAGCCACACGTGGTACAAAGGGTCTTTTATTATCATGTAACAAGTACGTTTCAAATGGTGGTCAAATGTCCTTTACTTATGTCGTAGTGATTGCACATACAATAAGCGTGGTCGTGCGTGCCCACACCCTTACACACATAACAAATCAATGAGAAATTGTGATTGTGGGAAGTGACGGAATGCAAGTGTATCAAATAAACTTACATTTTTGTAACGATAATTATATTATTATTACAACAACGTATATATGTGTATGTGCACGTGTGTTTTTTTGGTGATATATAAGTATGTCTGTTTGTGTATGTATGTGTGGTAAGCTCTTTGTTTGCATATGTCATAGCTACTCTACTATTTCATCCAATAGGACTTTCAAAGTTTTATATAAGGCCCTAGACTAACGGAGGAAAGGAGGCGTCTTAGATCTCCTATCAAAGGAGATGTAAGACGCCTCCTTTCCTCCGTTACTTGGGCAAGGTGGAGCACCCGTTTAGCGGGCCCCCCCCCCCCCCCCCCCCCCCAATCAGGGTTACGTGAAACCATAGCAGTAGGTGGTGGATGGAGTGTGAGAGCAGCCGACACATTGTTGTTGGTTATGGTCTGCAATCTGCGGCGATAGGCAGATGATCTCATCAGGTAAGACAATGGCTATGGCCACCGACTAGTACAGTCACTGCCTAGAAGGAAAGAAATGGCAAACTACCTTCTGCAAACCTTGCCAAGAAACCATAACAACCAGGAAAGAAAACATAATAAGAAAGAGATCTGATGGCGAGACTCCCAGGCCAGGCAGATCAGATAACACTGGGGAAGAGTGTGACACAGGGACCAGAACTAGTAATCGTGATGACGGAGATAATCCTTACTGTGTTATCTAGGAAATCCCCTGTGTCAGAGTAAGAAACCGAGTGAGAATAGGAACGTGGAATGTGAGAAGTCTGTATGAGGGGAAGCTTAAAGTAGTATGTGATGAGATTGAGAGGTTAAATATTCAAATGTTAGGGATTAGTGAACATCGCTGAAAAGGCAAGGGGCATTTTACAACTGAAAATGGAAGAATTTTCATTTATTCTGGGAGAGACGTCGGAGGCCAGAGTGGAATGGCATTTTGTTTAGATAAAACAACTGCAAAAGCTTTAATGGGATATAACCGTCCAAAAAACACAACTCTCATACAGATATATGCACTTGCTTCAACAGCAGAGGAGGACGAAATTGAAGATTTTTACAACACACTGCAAGACACATTAAATAAGATTGGTCATAATGAAATAGCAATAATAATGGGAGATTTTAATGCAAAAGTTGGTACAGGAAGAGCTGAAAATGAGACTCACGTTTTAGGAAAATTAAGATTGGCAAATAGAAATTATGCGGGTGACAAATTAATTGAATTTTGCACAGAAAATAAATGAATTAACGATAGCCAACACACTTTTTAAACAACACCCAAGAAGACTCTTCACATGGAAGTCCCCGGACTGTATTACCAAAAATCAGATAGATTATATTTTAATACAAAGAAGATGGAGATCAAGCATAACATCTGCCAAAACCCTACGAAGTGCAGTCTGTGATACAGATCATCAGTTATTAGAAGCAGATCTGAAATTAAAACTCAGAAAGCTTACCCGAGGACCAAGGCTACTTCAACTTACTTCGTTTTGATCTCACAAAAATACCAGATGCATACAATGTAGAAGTTAGGAATCGTTTTGGGGTCTTGATGTCTGTACAAAAGGAAATGACACCTGATGAACTGGCAGTACAAGCTAGAGATATCTTGATAACTGCAGCCAAAGATTTAATTCCAACCAAGAAAAAGAAACTTAAGCCATGGATTACATCAGACACGTTAGAATTAATAAAACAACGAAGGGAACTGAAACAGAAAGGAGGTGAATCCGATAACAGCAGGATGAAGTATAAATCTTTAACTCGAGAAATAAGAAAGAACACAAGAAAGGACAAAAATCAACATATACAAGATTGCTGTACTAGAATAGAGCAACATCATCAGACTGGAAGAGATTGCGAAATGTTCAAAGAAATGAAGCTATTGACAAGAAATGTTCAACCTCAACTGAATGTTATCTGTGACAAGATTGGGATACCTTAACACAGGGGTCACCAAACCTTTTTCACGGCGGGCTGGATAACTGACGAAATGACGAGCGCGGGCCGGATACTCGTTCTGTACAATACTTGCGCCGGACTCCGTGGTGGAGGCATTACAGACACAGTTCTTAATCCCGTATACCCGCGTTCGAAACACAGCTGCGTGCGATTTGGAAGCACATCGCGTTGCGCTGGTTTTTAATGCTATGATATGGGTGCCGGTCGTTCAGAAAGCAATGGCAAATTACTGAACGTAAACATGCCAAGACATAAAAGACAGCAACAACTGCTGATGTTGACTGCAAACATCCTGTAAAGGATATGCAACTAATTTTAACAATACTTGCAATCCAGAACGAAAGCTCTGGGGAAAAAAACGAAAAACTAAGTTAATCATGGGTAAGTGTGTGCAATGCACACAAAACAAAGACAACCAACAATATTTATTTTAGCTGATTCCACTGAAGGTTATAGTCTTGCAAACCTTTTTGCACTTCCATAAAAATGTCTTTTCCAGTTATTGTTCCAGGCATGCTGCAAACGGATGCCAACTCTTCCGTTATCTGGAAGTCCACATTGACACCATAAATGAACACGAGAAGTTGTGACGTACTCGAGAGATCAGTAGACATATCCAGTGTCAGAGAATACCACAACAAGTTCCTAGTATTCTCGCGTATCTGTAGCACTATGCTCTCTCCAAGTTCTTCACACAACTGAACTTGCTGAAAGGCTGATAGTTCCAAACAAATCGGTTTTCTTAGGAAATAAGTCATTTGCTGCTTCCATCATACACACTTTGATTAAGTAGCCATCAGTAAATGGTTTTCCTCGTTCTGCTATCTTATGCACTATTTTGTATCTTGTACGAGTGACAGATTCATTTTCAGCACACTTTCTCGTGAAGAGATTTCTTTGTGCTTCTAAACCATGTTTCGTGGACTCATATTTCTCAGAGCGTAACTTTCCAGAAAACTTTGAATATGTTGATATATGTTTTGTTTCGTAGTGACGCCGAAGATTGTACTCTTTCAAAACCGCAACACTGGTTTTCTGGTCCTTTGATTCCACAAAGAAGTACTTTACACCTCATTCTTCATTGAAAACGCGACACTCGGCGTTCACTTTTCTTTTCTTAGTAGCCATAATGAAGGGTACACGGGATCTTAAAATGAAAACGACAATGAAAACGACACTTACTAAACAAGCTGAACAGCGCTTAAATGCCTTTAAAAATAAATGCTATAGACGAGTTCTAAAAATATCTCTGGGTAAAGAAAAGAACAAATGCATCCATACTTCAAGAGCTGAATATTGAAGAAGGTTGGCTATTAAAGACGATAAAACAAAGAATACTGAAATATTTTGGTCACTTGAAACGTCACGAAAGTTTAGAGAGAACAATAGTGGAGGGATATATGCCTGGGAAGAGAGGAAGAGGAAGGCCAAAGAGAAGATGGGTGCAGGATGTGGCGGATGATCCCCAGATGAGTGTATCGGACGAAGGACATCCTGCTTATGATCGAGAGGTTTTCCTGAAGGTTGTTATGGGAGCGAGGTTCTGCAAAGGACATTCTACTGAATAAATGAATATAAGGTCTGCGTTACTGAAAGGTTTAAAGAGCTTACCTGTCTGACCTGGTCACGATGTACTGTGGTCACGCACGCATGTCAGTTGAACTTAAATGTTGAGTTCTCGTCTTTCGCTTGGGGACGTAAATTACAAGTAACTCTGAAGTCGGAGAAGGGTTCGCCTGATGGCTAGGAACACTGGTAAAATAGAAAGTTAACCCTCACGCAAAATCAGTCAAGTGCTTTCACTATTAGTTATAATTCATTCATTCAGTAGCATATCCTTTAGAGAATCTCTCTCCCATAACAAACTTCCGGAAAATCTCTCGATCATAAGCAAGATGTCCTACGTCCGATACACCCATCTGGAGATCATCCGCCACATCCTGCATCGATTTTCTCTTTGGCCTTCCTCTTCCTCTCTACCCAGGCAAATACCCTTCCATTATTGTTCTCTCCAAATTTACGTGACGTTTCAAGTGACCAAAATATTTCAATTTTATTAATTTTATCGTCTTTAATAACCACAATTCTTCAATATTCAGCTCTTGAAGTATGGATGCATTTGTTCTTTTATTTATCCAAGACATTCTTAGAACTCGACTATAACATTTATATTCAAAGGCATTTATGCGCTGTTCAGTAAGTGTCCAGGTCTCACAGGCGTATGTTGCAATGGGAAAGATGCATGCTCTTAAAGAACTAATTTTTGTAGTTCTATCTGTCCCTCTCCACAATTTATTCAGTTGTTTTAATCTTTGAAGAGCAATAGATATTCGTCTTTTAACTTATTTCATCGTGTCACTATTGGTGGTTATCAATGACCCAGGATATTCAAAATTTTCCATCACCTCCAATTTTCCCTCTTTAACACATATTTCTTTCTCCATATTAGTTTTATCTGGATGCATTATCTTTGTTTTTGCTATGTTAAGATATAAGTTGTGATTTTCACTATTCAATTGGGTTGAGGCTATTAGGTTTTCTGTACAATTCTGTGTTGTGGATAGCAATACTGTATCATCAGTATATCGAATCTCTGGTATGTCATGACCACCGATATTAAGGGCATCGTATAGTTCCATGTTTATGTCATCTCTGACATTTCTCATTATATTTTTAGTGTACAGGTTAAACAAATAGGGGGGCAGTAGACAGTCCTGACTGACTCCTTGCTTGATGTCAAACTAATATGATATACCCGGGAAGGTTAACCTGGTCAACAAATGCCCACAGAAGTCGGATGTGTCAGCCAAAAGGCACAAGTATCGCAGCTCTGCTGTGAACTGGCACAACGCAATTACGTATACAATATCTTTCCGGACGAACGTAGAATCGTCGTCGGCGTCGTCGTCGTCTTTCGGTCGTCATTCGCACAGCGAGCGCTAACAAGTCAAGTCGCCTTATCCTGTGAAGAAGCCTGATACGCGGGAAAATGTCACGTTGAAAGTCCAACAACAAGAAACACGCGGTAGCCAAGATGTGCAGCGTGGGAGCCGACAACAAGAAGAAGAACGTGGAGAGCCTACCTGCTAGCTGCATCAAAGAGCCTGATACTACAGCTATTACTGAAGCTACTACGAGGGAGAAGATTGACAGCCCAACACAGTCAAGAACCAAGACAGCAGAGAAGAAGGAGGAGAAAGACACCAGAGTCGGAAACACCGACTCAAAAACAGTCCGATGGGTTGTCAAGCGGATTCAAGTGGAGCTGACAGACGAAGAAATCCTGAAGCAGCTACGAGAAGAGAATCCTCACATACGATTCATGAAGGCGGAGCGGCTCCTCACCTACTCCAAGATACCTACAACCTTGGCGGTGGTGATATCGGAGGACAGCGAAATGCCGACCACAGTATCAGTCAACAACAGAATGCAGCAACCAGAGAGATTCATCCCAAGAGTCAATCAATGTTCAAGATGCCAGAGGGCCGGCCACAGCAGAGCAACATGTCGCAGTAAGACGGAAATCTGTCGATACTGCGCCGATCACCACGCCTTCAAGGAGTGTCCGCTGGCCAAGCTGGACGCGGACTTCCGAGCACCCAACAACAAAAGATAGTGCGCCAACTGCCTGGGCAAGCATGGAGCAAGATACTGGGCTGTCCGTACCTGCAACGACACAGAGACGTGCTAAAGTTTGCCATCAACACAAAGACACCATTACAACGAAGCAAGGCGGAGGTGCGAGACAGCCACAAGCATCTCACATGCGGAAAAAGCTCAACTGCAAGACCAGATAGATGAGCTAAAGAAACAAATCAAGCTACTCCAACACCGGCACCGACCAGCGACAATGAAAAGCTGCTGGCAGAAATACAGGAGATACAGCGAAATATCAAGCAAGAAGTGGAAAAAATGACACAGACGGCAAAGAAGAATGAAGAGATTCTACGGAACATCAAAGCGGAGAGAGAAATGCTAAAAAGAGAACTAACCCAAAGCAAACCAGCTGAAGCCAAGGAAACGATCACAGAACAACCGCAAGATGAAACCCAACAAAAGACCGATACGTTACAGAACTACTACACCCCACCTGGGTCCAAGAGGAAACCGGTATACCACGAGACCACTGGAGAAATCATAGGGCAGGAGAGTAACGGCGACACAGAGTACCCTGCTTCAATGACAAAGGAGGAATTTTTAGCGTTGGGTAGAATGAATGAACTCGAGCTAGCAGAATGGGAGAGGAAAGAAGAAAGCAGATCACTCGAAATGGACAAGAGGCGCGAAAGAATCAACAGGGAGAGGAAAGAGATATTGCGCAAACAAGAAATTGAAACCGCCGAGAAGCTCCTACATAAAATACAAAAAAAAAAAAAAAAAGAAGGCAAAAAAAAAAAAAAAAAAAAACCAACAACAAATAAAAAGTCCTTTTAAGGACTTCAACCTTCCATGCCAGAGGAACCAGCAGCCTTCACCAACAACAGACACCACCAGAGGAGACGGGTCCTTCTAAGGACTGCAGCCAGTCAAGTCAGACGAGCCAGGAACCAGCACCAATAAGAAAACCACAATAGGAGACGGACGCAAAGGATAGCCGCCGACCGACCCCCAGCGGACGTCACAGACACAAACCAACACAACCAGTCCGAGACAGGACTCACTCATAAGAGAGCACAAGACAATAATTAGGGTGAATAAACCCACATAAGCCACGGACCTCAACAATAACCACAGCTGAAGAGGCAGGTTGAACGAGGTCGAATTTGGAATTTTTGTTTTGAAAATTGGTATTGGAATTGGAATTGGAACGCAGAAGAAGAAGAAGAAGAAGAAGAAGAAGAAGAAGAAGAAGAACAATCTGATGTCTCACCATCTATTCTAACCACTGCTTGTTGGTCTAGATAGAGGTTTTTTATGAGTTGTATTACACGTGACGGAAAGCCCATGTTCTTCTGATTTCCCAAAGTTTCTGATGTTGTACACAGCCAAATGCCTTTCAATCATCAACAAAACATGAGAATAGGTTTACTTTAAATTATCTGCACTTGTCTATTATTAAACGCCTGTTGAGTATGTGATCTCTTGTTCCTCTTCCTTGTCTAAATCCAGCTTGAACCACGTTAATTTCTTTTTTCATTTTCTTACGAAGATTTCCCATTATGATTCTTAGTACAATATTACTTGCATGACTGATCAGGGCAACAGTTCTATAGCAACTAATATTAATAGTAGTACACGTTTGGTCTATGCCAGAGTTCAAAGCGTGTTGACAATAAGAGAGTTCTACATGTTCAGATGTTTGAATAGGATATCCCCAATGACTTGAATAGCAGAAAAGTAAACTGGTGTCAGTATTTGTTATTAAATGTATGCTTATTTTGAGGCTTGCCGTATTCATTTCAATACATGAATATTAGGGTTGAGTTGAGTTGAGTTGAGTTAAGAACCGACATCACAAAACTAAGGACATTTCCACACGTGCTCCGTCCCCTCGTTCAACAGCCAGCGAAGAGTCACACTACTAATCGTTCCCACCGCTATCTGATTAAAAGTTCTCCTGATCTTCCCTCTCAGATTTGAGATTCTTCCAGAACCCCTGCCGATCCCCCGCAATCTCATTCTTTTCACATATGGGTTCTCAATCTGTTCCTCCGCCTTCTCCACCTGGTCCCACAAGCGCACGACCACCTCCCCTCAGTCCATAGGCAAAAATCCACTAAGAGGTGCCTTCCCTGCTAGCCTATCAGCCTGTTCATTCCCTCGTACATCCGCATGGCCATGGCAAAATATCCATACAATTCCCACGATCTGTGACCTCTGTAGCGACGAGAGCCATTCCACACGAAACATTCCTGTCTCCACCTTGCTAAGCATACTCTTTGAATCCGTAATGAATACAACGTGTGTTGCAGTAGTCTCCTCTAGCCACCGGAATGCCGCTGTTACTGCCTCCACCTCCATTCTCATGCTGGAGGTCGTAGTCTCATATGCCAGACTCTCCTTTTTCAAGACTCGCCCATTAGCCTTTGCAATAAAGTCCCAGCCACTACGTCTGTTTCTCACCACTGACCCATCGGTGTAGATGACTATGTCACCTTGATGTGTGTTGCTCTGGATCAGCTGTTGCACTTCAAACTCAGTGCAGCCCGCTGCCCATTCTCTGCGCTCACGACCCAGTGTTATTATTACATTGTGCCAGTCCGTCATGTCTTCTGGAACTTCCACCCACTCTCTTTCACGATTTATGGTCTCTAGATCACACACCTGACTTATAGAAAGTTCTGCTTGTGCCATCCAGGACCTGCCTCGTCTTAGTCTATGACCCTTAACCATATCCATTGCTGCATGCAGATGGTTATCCCTGTCTGCGGCAACTCTCAGGTACCATTCGGCCTGAAGGACCCTATGCCTATCCGTCATTGTTGGTAGCGCCAGGATATGCTTCATGCATATAATTGGTGTGTCGTTTGTGCACCCCAGGATTAACCGCATGGCAGCATTCTGTATTTCTGTATTCTGTATTTCTGCATTCTGTATTATTCTGAATATTAGGGTTCAATGTGTAGGTGTAGACGCGTTTGTGTAATCGCCAGGGTGTTACGCTAATATTGCCAAGTGTGTAGTCATACGAGGGCTCGTCGTCCCCAGAAAGAGAGATGACTGGTCACTCATACAGGCCTAAAATTGTGATAGTCCAAACACATCGCAGAATCATAGCAGTTTTGTGCTTTAGGACTTGTGGTGATGATGGTGTGTGTGTGTGTGTGTATGTGTGTGTGTGTGGTGTGTGAGAGAGTGTGAGTGTGTGTTTTGTGTTTAGATGAATGAACAATGTATTTTGTCGACTAACATTTCCGGCGTAAACACGGGGAGATAATTCTTCTCTGGAGTTTGTAGCGTATATTTATTTCTCAGTGGCTGTCCTTTGACTGTGTTCCCCTCCTGACATAGTTGCTTGTCGTCAACGTGGTCGAAAAGGTTGAAACACTCGCTCTTAAACTTCCGTTACACTGGTGGTGAGGTAGGGCGTTCAGTACCTACACCGGCAATAATTTGGACCTAGACGTTGATTTCTTGCGCAAAACGCAATGGCTGATACAAGACGTTACGTTGCTATTCATGTTTTCATTTTCTGTTCATTGCTTTCATTTTTTCATTTTTTTATTCTTCTCATCTCGTCCTTATGCCTTAATGTAGTCACCGGAGAGACTTCTATGTGACTATATGTTGTATTCTGTGTATGTATTTGTTTGCTGATGAAGCAATGTCCTGTATGTGTCGTTATCAATCAATCATGTGCCATGCCGGAAAGCGTGGGCGGTCATGACTCGCCATTTCACTCGATCACCAGTGTCGTGGATCAGCTCAATGTTCCTGTCTCGTCCATGCCATGTGGCCAAGCCATCCAGGTATTTTCCTCTCGGTCTTCCTCTTGGTCTGTTCCCTTCGATCTTGCCAGTTGTCACTAAGTTCTCCAATCCATTTCTTCTCATAACATGTCCAAAAAATTTTGACTGTCTACGTCTAATTTCTCTAATCAGTTTACGATGTTCATTTGTCTCCTGTAGTACTTGGTCATTGGTTTTTCTGTCTGTCCATGGTATTCTTTGCATTTTCCTCAGAAACCACATTTCTGCAGCCATCAGATGCTTTTCAGCTTGACTGCTCATTGTCCAAGCTTCACATCCATACAAAAGAACAGGCTCTATGTATCCCCTCAACACTCTTTTTCTCGTTTCAATTGACATCTTTTTATTGGTCAGAATGTTTTTCATCTTGCTAAAGGCTACTTTCGCCATGGCGATTCTTGTTCTAATCTCTTCAAGGCATCTCCCATCAGATGTTATGACTGTTCCAAGATAATTGTACCGATTCACTTGTTGAAGAATATTTCCATTTACTTGTATATTACATTGTGGCACTTCTTCCTTCCTAGTGACGACCATAACCTGAGTCTTTTTACAATTTAATTCTAACCCCAGTTGCTCACTGTGTACAACAACCGCATCTACTAATTGTTGCAGGTCCTGCGCATTGTCTGCAATTAATACTGTATCATCTGCATATCTAATGTTATTGATGTTTCGTCCTCCAATGCTGATTCCATTTATATCCTCTACATTTCTGAAAATATTTTCACTGTATAGGGAAAAAAGATCTGGAGACATCACACATCCCTGCCTAACACCTCTCTTAATTGGCTGATACTGTACCACTTCATTATCAATCCTTATTGCAGCTTGTTGTTTCCAATATATGTTTTTTATAAGTCTAATGTCTTTCCCATCAATTTGTAGATCTGCAAGCATATCCACCATGTTGACATGTCTAACTCTATCAAAATCCTTTGTATAGTCAATAAAGCAAAGATGTATATCCTTGTTTACTTCTATAGCACGTTCAATAACTGTTCGCAGCATATACACAGCATTTACTGTACCCTTTCCTTCTACAAACCCACATTGTTCTTCCCCTATTTCAGGTTGTATCTTCTTCCTCACTCTTTGCATGATAATTCTTAGCAAAATCTTTGTGATGTGACTCATTATACTAATTGTTCTATGTTTATCACATTCCAAGGTTCCTGATTTCTTTGGGATTGCAATAAATACAGAGTTACATAATTCAGGAGGTATATCTCCAGTATCATATAATGTGTTCATCAGTCTGGTGACTTGCTCTAGTCCAAATTCTTCTAAAGCTTTAATCATTTCTGTTGTGATGTTATCTGCACCGGGGGCCTTGCCAGCTTTCATATGCTTAAGAACATTTCGAACCTCTATCTCCAAAATTGGCGGTCCTTCATTATTAAATCTAATATCATACTGTTCGTCTCTGTTATCATCATAAAGGTGTTTCACATAATCTGTCCATACATGTAGAATCTGGTCTTTTTCTATTATGATTTTGCCATCTTCAGTTTTTAGACACCCTGTTGATGTACTTGTTCTTTTATTAGTAAGTTCCTGAATTCTTTTGCGCACTAATTTGCTATTTTGACTGTTGTGTTGGTTTTCAATTTCTAAGCACTTTTCCTCAAGCCATGCTTCCTTTGCCTCCTTACATAATATTCTGACTTGTCTGTGAATTTATTCATATTTGACAGAATTATTTTTGTTGAGTCTTCTTGTTTCCATGAGGTGTAAAATTTCTTCAGTCATCCATTTCTTACGACCCACCTTCTTTAATTTTGGAACAGTTGTTTCTGCAGCCACATTGATTGAATTCTTCAACGTTTCCCATTGATCATCCACATCCTGGAATAGGATCTCTAGATCAGACAAAATTTCAAATCTGTTCTGTACTTCTATGTTGAATTTGTTTTGTATTTCCTTGTCATTACTCAATGTACACAAATCATATTTAGTGTTTCCTGTTATATACTTGACTTTCTTCAACTTTATCCTCAATGTTCCTGTGAGTAATCTGTGGTCACTATAACAATCAGCACCGGGAACTGTTTTTGCTATTGTTAATGCGTTTCTAAATCTTCTGCTAATCAGAATGTAGACGATCTGGTTTCTAATCCTGCTATCAGGACTCCTCCATGTCCATAATCTTCTAGGGTGTTGTTTGAACCAGGTGTTTCCTACAATCATTTCCTGTTCTTTTGCCCACTCTACGAGTCTGTATCCTCTTTCATTTCTTTCTCCTAAACCATAGTTTCCTACTGTGTATCTATCTCCTTGATTTCCTACTTTTGCATTGAAGTCCCCTATTATGATGTTTATTTCTGAATTTTACATTTCTTTAAGGCAGACTCTATGTCATTATAAAATTCTTCTACACTATCTTCACTGGATTCTCCTGTTGGGGCATATACTTGAATAATATTTATGCTAAAAGGTCTGCCACTTAATTTAACTAGTATAACTCTGTCCGACACGGCCCAATATCCTTGAACAGATTTTGCTGTTTTCCGGTCCAAAATAATTGCCACTCCTCTATGACGATCTTCACCTCCAGAATAAATAATCTTGAAATATTCCTCTATCTTGATGCCTGCTCCTGTCCATCTCGTTTCGCACATACCTAAAATATTAATTTTTTTCCCTTTCTCTAATGTTCCTTTTCTCTAATGTTCCGTCGTTGTTTAACGTCCTAACGTTCCAAGCTGCTAATTTTAACGTCTCTGTCCTTGTCTTGCGATGATCAGTCTTTAAGCGAATCATGATATACTAGGCACTTTTAAAGAGGTAGTTTGCCGTTGCTTTCCTCTATGGCAGTGACCTTACTGGTCGGAGATCGCAGCCATTGACTCAAGAAGAGTTCCTCTGCCTGCCGTCGTGAAGCTCGAGGCCATGACCCACAATATCTGTCGGCTGCCCTCAAAATTTCATCCACCACCTGCCTTCCGTGGCTTCTTTTGAAAACTTCCAATAAAAGGAACACAAAATAACATCACATAATCCACAGGAAAACACTATTCACAGGGAATCCATAGGAAATCACACCAAATCCAAAGGATAACACTAAATAGCGTCCCTCCGAAAAGTAACACTTCGTTTTGTCGCTATTGTACCGCTCCCATGTGTCGTTATCCTGTTCCGTAAAGCTGCAATACTTTGTGTTATTTTATGTTGCTTACATTTCCTTTACATGACGCTGCAGTCAACATCAGCATTTTGCTGCCGTTGTTGATGTCTTGGCAAGATTTTACGTTCAGTAGTTTGTCATTCCTTTCTCAACGTCCCGCTGCCATACCAGCACGTTAAAACCAGCGCGACACGGTCTGCTGCTAACAAATCGCGTTCGCAACGCCATAGCCACCAGAGAATGGCTAACTACAAAAAGTAATTTGCCTAGAAAATCAGTCTGCAGTTTATCGCAACGTTCTGCAAAGGATATACAACATTCTTTGAAACCTATCTAACTTACCTACCAATTGAATCGCTTTGGAACAGTGGATATATGTTGAACAAAAGCTAAACCAATGGTTGTCAACCGGCAGGGACCCGCCCCCCTCCCACCACCCCACCCCAGGGGGAAATTTTAGGGTTTCCAAGGGGGAAGGGGTTAAGATTATTTCAAGATGGCGGTAACACAAGAACCTATTACTTGATATTGTTTTTCCCTCCAGACCTTAGTTCTGTACTTCTCGCCCTTCTGAAATTCGTTTTATAACGTCAGTAGACAGGCACATCACGTTTTATGTAGACATCTAGACTTGTTCTAGTATGTGGTATTAAATTTAGCTTCCATTTTTTGGGTAATCTGTGTAAGGGCGGGGGGGGGGGGGGAAATTTGACTGGGAGGAAATACGAAAAAAGGTGCTGGGGATATGACATTCTGAACATATGGTGAAATGGTGGATGGGGGAAAAAAAAAGGTTGAGAACCACTAAGCTAGACTATCGGTCCGGTGGATATGTTTTCCAAACTCCATCAGGTCGGATTTTTTAAATTATATGACTTAGGCTCACATGTTGACCAAGCTGAATTGGGTACCAAGGAAATGTTCAGCTAAAGACCTGATTTTGACTACGTCACATATCAAGTTGCCGATTGGTCTATGAACATATGGGATTATCACTATATACCTAATATGCCTACTGCAGCAAATACGTACTGTCAACTGTAGGGCAACTGAAGCTTGTAAGGACATTGAGCACAAACTTATGCTGGGTGGAAGAGTCTTTCTGAACACAGAAGACAGCTTTTTTTTTTTTTTTTTTTTTTTTTTTTTTTTTTTTTACGGTGGGGAAGTCAATAAGTAAGTCACAAATGGCTGTAGAAAAATAACTAAATAAGATAAACATTTTAAACCAGTTTATTTTTATATATACATTGTCCCTTTATTTCTCAACATAATTTTCACCAACATTGATGCACGTATCCCATCGTTTTATCAGGCCTCCCAAATCGGCTGCATAGAACTGCGTGCTCTGGTTTCTAAACCACGTTTTCACTTCAGATTCAACTTCGGCGTCATTCGCGAAATATCTCCCGTCAAGGTAAGTTTTCAGTGGACCAGAAAGGTGGAAATCGCTAGGGGCTAAGTCGGGGCTGTAAGGTTCACATTC
Source organism: Cepaea nemoralis (assembly GCA_014155875.1). NCBI lineage: Eukaryota > Metazoa > Mollusca > Gastropoda > Stylommatophora > Helicidae > Cepaea > Cepaea nemoralis. The sequence goes on from JACEFZ010028326.1 coordinate 202,634, forward strand.
CAGAACTTCCCACCTTAGTTGGTTAATTTTCTCTTTAGTTAATCGAGTCGTATGTGGTCTGGCATTGTCATGAAGAAGCAACACTCCTCAAGTCAGCAGTCCTGGACGTTTTCTTTGAATTGCACCAGGAAGCATCGATAGAACTTCACAGTACGTTTCAGAATTCTCATTGTCACCTTTCATGTATATACCACATTTTGATCCTTAGAATAATCATAGAAGACTCTGTAGAATTCCAGTCTAAATTAATCGCCAACTTTGTCGACTTTCAAAAAGCCATCGACAGTATCCACCGTCCTTCACTTTGGAATCCACTTAACATCTATGGTTACCCTACCAAATATATCAACATCATAAAATCTTTCTACAAGGAGACACGTTGCGGCGTGAGAACAGAATCAGGCAACTCTGACTGGTTCTCAGAGGAAATGGGAATGAAACAGGGTTGTGTCTTGTCACCGATGCTCTTTGGAATAGCCATCAATTGGGTCATGCGCAAATGCACAAGCAACACAAATAGGGGTATCCATTGGGTTGACAAAATTCTAGAAGACCTAGACTTTGCCGACGACATAGTGCTTTTAAGTTCAACACACCTTGATGCCCAAGAGAAAATAAATCATCTCCAAAATGTTTCAGGATAAATTGGTTTCCAAATTAACACTGCAAAAACAAAAACTATTGATCTTACTAACAGTTCAGACGACACCAAATTAAACAACCATGTTCGTGAAAACGTCAACAGCTTTACATACCTAGGAAGCAAAATGACATCTACAGGGGACTCAACGCCAGAAATATTATCTAGAATCGCACTGGCATCTGGTGCCTTCAATAAACTGTCAAACATCTGGAAGTCAAAGACACTCAGCAAACATACGAAACTTAAAATCTTAAACTCTTGTTTGATTCCAGTGCTAACGTATGGATGTGAGAGTTGGAAATCAACGATAGCTTCAGATAAAAAAAATTAGACAATTTTGAGACAAATGTCTTAGAAGAATTCTAAACCTCCACTGGACAGATTTCAAAATCAATACGCAAATAAGACAAGAGACAAAGCAAGACATTGTATCCAATTTTATAAGAAAGCGCCGTTGGAACTACATCGGCCATGTACACAAAATGGACAAGACAAGACTGCCCAACCAAGCCCTTTTATGGTCACCAGCAGGGAAAAGAAAACGGGGAAGACCAAAAGAGACCTTGCGTAGAACCATCATCAGAGATGGCTCATTCAACGGCCAAGTGAACATCCAGGATCTACAACAGGTAGCAGCGAACCGCCAGACATGGAGAGCCATGACTTCTGCCCTAGGCGCCTCAGGCTCAAGAGGAAGGACTAACTAACTAACCTTTCTTCTTGAAATTGGTTAAAAGCACTCCTTGACAATTCCAGAACACTGTCAGCATAACATTCAATGCTGATGGCGTAACATTGAATTGTTGGACACAAGGCGAAGAAGGATGTTCCCATTGCACTGAAGCATGCTTTGATTCGGGCTGGTAGTGATGCACCCATGATTCGTCCCCAGTAGCAGTCCTGTTCAGCATGTCTTCTCCTTCATCTTCGTATCGACAGAGATGATGCAAGGACAGGCCAAATCGGTTCATTTTGTGTTCCTCCTTCAATTGTCTGGGTACCGAATTTGAGCACACTTTCTTAAATTTCAATTGATCATGCATTATGCTGTATGCTGAACCTTGTGAGCACCCTAATGCAGATGCTGCAGAGTCTATCGTTACTCGCCTGTCACCTCTAGAGCGTCCTTGAGAAAATTTTTCTACTCAGCTATGCACCGCTTTACGGGACAAACATTTGTCAGCATAAACAGGAAGCATTTCCTTATGAATGTCATTTGCAGGCAGTCCTCTTGCCCCCCCCCCAAAAAAAAAAAAAACGCACACCAGCACGTTGCTCTTTGGTTGTATACTCCATAAGTACAGTTGCCATTTTGTTTATGCTCTGCGCATGCGCATGCACTTGAGATATCTAACGCCACCTTGCCAAGCTGTAAGTCCGTCTTCATTCTGCTTTGCCATGTGTATGTAATCGAACTTACCAGCAGGGTATTGGCTTGCTATAAAGGAGTGACGAATAACAGTCAATGAACTAACGGTGAACTTTGAAAGATGAAGCAACGTCTGAGTTTAGAAAGCGAACACTGCTTTAATCCGGCAGCTGACAAAGTTACAATAACATCTTCTACTGTGCTATTCAGAAGGCCTGTTTTTGCCAGGACGGCATCTAAATATAAATGTACACTGAGATGAATTATTCGAACCTGTTCTAAGTTCGCCCTGTCGTTACTCTTCCATACCTCTTCTTCTTTCGTTCATCCCGGCCGTCTTTGCTGTCACATTCATCCGATCCTGTCTAGGGTCTGCCCGTCGTTCTTGGATCCATGGCGTTCCCAATATATACTTCTAGCTGTTATGAACTTGATAGCCACTGTTAGCTTGCCAACCATTCGATAGCCACACCAATTTGTTCCAGAATTCCAAAGCACGACCTTTCGTCTTGATCACCCCACAACGTATGTTTTTGTTGTCAAGATTGCGTTGGTGTGACGTTTCCCGTTGTCAACTTGTATCCCTTAGTTTTTGCTGCACTTTTGTCTTCTAGACTTCTTCACATCCTTTCTGTGGCGTAATCTGGGCACCTGCTCTGTGGCATTATGCCCCCTCCTTTAAATGATGAAATCATTTGTCTACCTCGCGATTACTAAATCCTGCCCAATAGCAGTGCTGACATCATGAGTCATATACACGACGTTATGGCCCTCTATTGATTAAACACCAAACAGATAAAAAATATCATATGACGGGCACGCCCTCCAGTCTACAATCCCACGGTAGACGTCATGTACCCAGCCTATGGGAAGGCTGGACTAACTAATTATACCAATTAGTCCCTTACATGTCTATTTGGACAAGTGTCCTCACTCCGGGTCAATACCCGGAGTTGGGGACGTGAGTAAACAATAGGTACCAAGTAGTTAATACCAGTTAACGCTCTATACATGTCGCTGACTTATATATCTACAGGTGTGTTTATCGCATGTACTAGGCATATATAGGTGAGGTGTTCCGCCTTCTTTGTAGATATAGTGCAATCGTATGAACTCTGAGATTTCTCTATCATTGACATGTTGACCATCAACTGAATTTAACTTGTGCGTAATGCAATGTCGCTTCATCTCTATCTGTGGCGCGATCATACTGTAGCGTACCCTTCTAATGAATATATCAGAATATGTTGACGCCGATAAATATAATACTCTAATTACAAACACTTATGAACTAATTAACCGTCATAACGAACAAACGTAAATATCCAATTATACTAAATTAAACTATTTCGAAAACTCTCAATACCTATTTGTGTGCATGATAAATAATAATAATACTATAATGTATGTATCACTGATAACATTAAATCACCATATATCACTGTTTATGATTTCATTAGTTCAATGTCAATATGGTGTCACTTCATAGTGTTAATATAATTACACCTAATCACATGTCATAAATATCTATATATACTCAATCCTCGAATATTCGACTCTTGAAAGTTTGTAATCCAATCGGATAATCATCCCAGTATTCGACGTATGCATGCGGAAAATTAATAGTTCCATAATGCTGCATCACATGTCACTTCCTCCTGTCTCTGCCAACAATGAAAAATAAAACATATGTATATATCTGACTAACACTATGTAACATAATTTGTTTGTTGCTATGCAAATTGCTATCTAATCTAGTGCATCTGTAATATAATCTATCGCCTAAATACTCTATGAACGAATACAGATAAACCTTATGAAACAGAAAATCAACTGTGTAAAAGACCTATCGATCTACAATCGACTAAGAAGATCTGCCAAGTTATTATCCTTTCCAGGAATATGACAGATATCGAACTCATAATCTTGCAAGAGTAGTGACATCCTTAAAGATCTGTAATGATAGTAGACTAGAGTTATAAATAGAATATTTGTCTTTTATAAAATAATCAGAATGTTCTACCGAGAAAATATCTATACATTTATCAACGCTCTCTATTATTGATGAAGTTAATACAAGTGTCTGAAGAATAGAGAACCGGAAGTACTTTACCAAGATGAATTGTAAAAGCATAACTGAGATCGTGTGAACAATTCAGTGGAAAAAGTTTGGTTTCATATCAGCGAAATTCGGAACAACTTATTTTGTAAGACCCTGATGCGTATGTAGTGAAATATGTGCTGATATAATTACCTAACATTCTCATTCATCCCATTTTTTTCTTTATTATTTCTTTTATTCTTTCTTTTATTCTTTTTCTTTCTTTCTTTCTTTCTTTCTTTCAAACCTATAGAATCTCTCTTCTGCACGAATGCGAATATTTGTACATTTTAACTTTGTTGACTGGAACAATGTTATAGTTTTCACTCTTGTGTATACTGTGTAACGCATACGCTGTAATGAGGTATGTTTGGTAAATCTGTACCAGAAGTAAGCCAAGTAAATAGAGTAAGCAAAGATAAGTGTAGTTTGTTTTCTGTAATGTTCTTTGCATTTACTTATCAAGTTCGCAAAGTATATTTTTGTTTTTACGCTGATGTTTACGACAGCTTTCTTGATTTGCGAATGAATGTTTGTGATGTATTTCTTGGTTTCTCTTAACCAGTTTGTCAGTTTCTTTCTGGTTTGTGTGTACATTTTCTTGACTTGCGAGTGAATATCTGTAATGGCGCAAGCAATATATTTCTTTGATTGTGAATACATGTTTGTGACATACTTCTTGACTTCTGTGTGCTATGTTTGTGATACACTTCTTGACTTCTATGTGTATGTTTGTGATACACTTCTTGACTTCTATGTGCATACTTGTGATATGAATTTTAATTCGTATGAACCCCGTCAGTAATATGTTTCTTGATCTGTGCGTACATGTTTGTACTGGCACAAATAACATATATTTTTGTTGGTGAGTAAATGTTCATAACAACACATTTAACCTGTGATATGGTTGATTTAATCACGGTTATGATCTGGGTAACAAATATGGTTATACGATCCCATTTCCACTGTTTAATGGGCTGTATCTGTTGTTTGTTACCAGTGCATGTAACTTTTGTTTTCTTTTTGCAATGTTTCAGAAAAATGTCATTTGTCGATATATAATCTCGCCTGGTTGTTTGCTTTTGATTATCACTTATACTCACAGAAATACTATTATTTAACGAAGAATTTCTTTTTGTGTTATGTCGTGTTCGTCAACAGTTGATGTAACCTGTTTCAATTGTGTATTTTCGTCTTCTTGCGTCATGTGAACATGGGTTCTTGTGAGTGCCTCGTCAGGTTTGTGTTCGATGGTCACTTCTGGAACGTAATCTTTGACATTATGGATATTACCGATTATCAACCCAGCACACGGGTTTGGTAATACTGCTGCACATACTTTACCTTCATAATATGGGCATTTTATCATGACCCATGCGGTCTTGTATGTTTCTATGGTACCCCCAAATGTTCTGCAATAAATGTTATTCATTTGTGAAGTCTTCTTTGTTTACTAGTTTGTGATCGACTCCAACAATAACTGAACTAGTGTCCCTAATACAGGTCGTTAATATACCATTGACCCATGCTTGTTGAGTAGGAAGAGTGTCTTCCTCGTCTTCCTCGATGAACACCACTGTGTTAGCTTCATATATTTGCAATTGTTTCGTTTCTTTCTCCGCTGCTAATCTTTCTGCTCTCTCTTGTTGATCCAGAAACTGTCTGTATTTCTTAAATAGTTCTAGGCCTGTTAAGTTGGATGACTTCTCACCTATCTTGACGTCTTGTCTTGTCGACATGTTGTCTTACCTGCGCTATAACTTATCTAGCTGAAATAAGATAGCAAAGTGCAAAAGAATCGACCAGATGCAATAATGTTGTCCAAAGAGCAGATAGTATATGTATCGAAATACAAACGTTGAACAAAATGTCAATTTCAAACTCAACAATAATGTAGAATCGAATAATAAAAGAAATTCAGCAATCTTAATGCAATAGAAATGTTCTAACCGTTACACTATGTAAACAACAGAAAATAGTATGAAAAATATATTCAATATAAAGAATATAATAACACTAGACAGTTAATAGTTACGAGAGAAAACAAGTGACGTGCAACGTAAACACATATTCATTCCCATAAAAGACAATAATACTGACTAGCTAAACATAGGTAAACAACATATAACACTACTATAACACACTACTAGTACTGACAACACGTGAGACCGCCACAAATTAACTTCGTAACGAGCTGACGATTGTAAGTACGAAACGTCTTCTTAAGTTAGATAACGTGTTTCTCTATCAAAAGAAGAGCCCTCCAACTACCCACTGTTAATTTAATGACGAATTGGTCATCACTAAATAATTTGTATCTTACGTATGCACCCCATCAAATAACAATGAACATAACTATCAACAAACTATACTGGCCTTATGTCCTTATGTCGGCGTGCTCCGTAGATAATGAAAGCATTGAAGTACGTATGGTATCTGATAATGATAGATACCGGTAGTGGTTTGATGTCCGTAGGTAGTAGTACGTGAGACTGATCAATGATGTCCGTGTATGTCTTGGTGTTAATTTCCAAAACTGGGACAGTGGCAGTGATGTACTGAATATATCTTCAGTATAAAAATGTGACATCCGTGGCAACGCGCCCGTTGTATCGGACGAATTCACACTAACAACGGCGGTGTCACTATTTTAAGGTGTAGACCTTCCACCGAACCTTGAGCTGCCCAGCCTGTATGTTGATGGAATGTACAATGATTCATCATGCTGCTCTTCTGTGTAAGTCGTTGTATGCGTACAGTCAAATAATGTCCAATCTTGTATGAGACGCCGTTCAGTTAATCGTATCGGTCGGGGCGTAGATTCCTTTTTGTGCAAACTCCGGTACACAAAATCCACGTAATCGTACTAATAACGTTCCTTTCCTTATGGGTGTTGATGCTGGAAGAAGTTGTCAGTGAAGGTCAAGTCTCTAATGTATTAGAGTATAACACCAGTATGCATATTATCCAAAACAACTGCTACTGTCCTTTCCATAACTGGCTGAGTGCGTTATAAGGTACAATGTACGTTTGCTCTGACTTCCGTATGTTTGACGAAGATTACGTTATGGACAATGATCTGGTGAAGGATACAGACTCTTCTATGTAATGCTGTACGCAAACTTTGTCGTCAATGGTGTCCATTTGATCGTACAATGATGGTGATTACGTTTAACTGTCCATCTTACCTTTTTCCTAGGTGGTTCTGGGAGACATTACGTATTTCTTGAGTACACGAATCCAATCGATCTACACAGACATGTTTCTACTTCAGGGTGTGTTTTTGTGACATAATGGATCAGGCATCCACATTCCCAGTCCACCACGTCCATAATAATATTTTTAATCTTGAACGGAGACCATCCAGATAGCAGGGATATTAATAGAATAGAACCTTCCAGAACACGGCGGGGAAGGGCAAAAGGCGCACGCCCGCATTTTGATTGGCTAATACGTGGTAGACCACGCTATCCACTAGGCCAAATTACAAAAATCTAGTAGTTTGAGCTCGGATTCCACCTGGAGCAGTCGCTATCTGTGATGTGGTGATTATAATGCCCTAAAGATTCCGTAATATATTGTTCTCTGGATAACAGGTACCACTTTAAAACATATTTAAATGTGTGGTTATGCTTAGTGAACGAAAGAGAAGAATATAAGAGTATTTTATGAAGAAAATGTGAAAATGAAAACAGAACTTCATTGTGAAAGTATTCTGAATACTGCTTTTTCAACCTGTCAGGTCTTACACGCTGTATAATACTCCAATTGCATATCATTCCCCTGTTGTGACGGGTTGCGTATGCTTGATGATTGTAAATTACACTCAATGCAGGTTTGCAAACCCTTTGTGCATTCTAAATGCCTATCATGACCCATTCTTAACCAAACTGTACACTGCTCTTGTGAGTTAACATTTGGCAGTTCTGGATCAGAATGTGTGATGTAACATGTACAAGTTCCTTTGTAAATGCTGAGAATGTTGGAGTGAGTGAGTTGGTGATTTGATAAGTAGACTCTCACATTTGTAGAAGGATACATGCTTCAATATCCATATGTAGGCAGGACGTGTATGGCACGCCAGAATTGCAAACTTCCTGTGATGCCTGGTGGCTAGATTACGCTGAGGAGAATTAATACAATTTCTCTCTGAAGTATTACATTGGTACCTCTACTGTTGGTGGGTTCATATGAACTAGTTCCTAAAAGGACAATATGTGTTCGAACCTGTGTCTTAGTTGGCTGAATATAATGTATGGCTCATGCAAATTTACAAGGAAAAAACATGTTTTCCCCATATGTGCTTTGGTGCATATGTGAACAATTGCTTATGCAATTTGGCTTCTTTTACCTACTGTAGTTGATATGGACATTACTCAGTGGGGAAAGAGCACATGATGATGGATATGATGTACTTGTGAGCCAAGTCTGGTCTGAGAGGGTTGAGGTCTGGCATTACTGTATGAGTGTGTATGGAGAAGGACATCCATGTAACAAAAGTACTTCCCATTGGTTTGGTTACTGTTTAATTTGCAGTTGTCAAATTGTGTTGCATATTACATATGACAGTTGTAAATGATGCCCATCTTCCTTCTGCTTCACAATGCCTGTCTCATGTTGCTATTTCACAATGCTTGTTCATGCTGCTTGCCTTAAAGTGCCTGCTTTACTGTGTCTGTTCCTCATTGTGCCCAGGTCTACTGTGGTTTAAACATTGTAAGAACTTAGACATATAAAATGCTTGTAATTGTGTAAGGCTACCCCTGTCTCAGCATATGGGCTTGTGACTATCCACAGATAGGGTGAATAATGAAACATATCACCCACAGTCCATCAGAGTGGAATACACTCCATCACCAACAAGGAGAGGTGTGTTTGGTCAACACCCTCCCCTCACCTCCCCATTTCCATCTGTGTATGTTGATGTTTGATAACATTATCTTTGAACAAATGTAAAGAAATGTTGTACCCTTTTATGTATCAACAGAGAACAAGGATGGTGGAGGGACTTCTTATTTTCTCTGGGACAACCAAACAGGAGTCCTAGACTCAGAACTAACTCCCTATAGGTGAAATCCAGGGATGACCACAGAAGTCAAGTACACAGGCTGATTTGCCAGCCTTTATCTTCATGACATGACTATGCCTTGGTCCAAGTCAACTAAAATCACTGTTTATGAACAGGAATCAGGATTGGTCTACATTGGTAATCCCTGTCTTGGAGTACAGTAAAACAAATGCTTTATTAAAGATGACCCCTGTCTACAGTTTGTCTTGGTCAGGCTCATGGAAAGTTAATCCTGTGCCCATGGAACACCTACCATTCTCCTAGTATCCGACATGCCGGAATTTCTCGGAGGATTTTACCTCAGCTCCCTAACCGCTGAAAGTCAATGGGAGAACAACAGTTCTGAGTTATTCTATTCCATTATCTGGATTATAGTGGTCATTATAGTGATCAGTATTATGATCATTGTTATATTATTATCATCTGAGAGCTGAAAACAAGTCTCTTGTTGTTAACCCTATTCAAAGAAACCTGGTGAAGTAACTCTTGCAGTGGATTGTTCATATGAGACTTAACTTAGAGAACACCCAGCATGGTGCTCACACAGTGATTGTTTGGTGAGACTTGAAAAGTGGATGAAGTCGGACTCGCTAGGTGAGATGCTGCAATGTATTGGATTTTGTTCCTACCTCTGGGTCTCTTCAGCACGTCATGATTAGCATGTACCGAGAATACATCTCCCATTGTCAGGAGAGTGATATCCTCAACCATTTGAAGTACCCCAGTTGTCAGCTTCACAGGCAGTCTAGTCAACATTGAGATTCAGTACAATATCATCACTTCAAATTCTGTTCTCAGAAGGAAATTATCTTGCATGGGACTTATTACAAGAAGGCTGCTACCTTGAGCTTTCCCAACATCAATTACTGATAATAACAGAATGCTAATGATCCAGAACAGTGGTTCCTTCCTTGAGTTTTCCCATAACAAGGATTCTATAAATTTCCCCAGAGACAGTGAAGGGATGAAGGTACAAGAACTCAAATGGGTAGAAGAGTTTAGAGATGGGATGGAGGAGAGTTGGAGAGTTTTGAGATTGAGTGTATATTGGTGTATTTTTAGAGGATGTACTCATTTTTCCATTTTTATACTCACATTGCCTATGATTGTTATATTCGAAGTGTATTGGAGGTGAGGGATCATGGGTCTTTGCGCAACCACTAAGAACAGCTCAATAAAAGATTGTGTTGAGAACAGAGTTACAGTACATGTCCATGTAATGTCTTGGTCAGCTGGTGTGAAGTACATTATTATGTAAATGTCCTGTCCAGCTGTTGTCAAGTACAGTTCTTGGTGCATGTCCTGTCCAACTGTTGTTGATTTCAGTGACATTTGAATGCTCTGGAGAAATGTTGTCCAGTATATCTCATGATGTTTGTCTTGTTAAATTGTTGGTATAAGCATTTCCATGTGGATGTATGTCCAACTTTTGTCAAGAACCTATCAGGTTGATGTCTTGTTCAACAGGTGTTAAGAACAGTTATTGTTGAGTGTATGTCTACTACTGTTGACTCCTAAAAAGTCCTAAGGTCCAATTGGACAACTGACATAGGTCACTTTTGATACAAATAAACTAAGGGAAGATCTAATGTGGCGGACTGATAGCAGAATGACATTATGATGAGAGAATAGAATCCTCAGTTGTACAGGGGTAAATAGTCCAGATCTTCTTTTGGCCTTTGAGGGGACCTTTTTCCTTCTTTTATAAATTTCTGTGTAGATACTTGGGAATCTCACAGTGGGGGTTCTGAGCCAGGAAAAATTGTTCCCCAAAAGAGCTATGCGGAAATGATTATCTATCTCATTTGAGAGACCTCTAGACAAAAAAGTGCAAAATCATATCCTTTATCTTGTCTATCTATTATACAAGATATATTTCCAGAGATAACTACTAATTAGGTCCTCTATCGACTCCTAACATGTCACAGGTTTGCAACACAGCGCTGCCGTTTGCGCTGCCGTTTTAGGTACGTGCGGAATGGTGTGTAATGGTGGCTATTGGTGTAAAGTTATTAATCTTCCCGAATCCGAGCCTTCATGTGCCAAGCTGTAAGTCCGTCTTCATTCTGCTTTGCCATGTGTATGTAATCGAACTTACCAGCAGGGTATTGTCTTGCTATAAAGGAGTGACGAATAACAGTCAATGAACTAACGGTGAACTTTGAAAGATGAAGCAACGTCTGAGTTTAGAAAGCGAACACCGCTTTAATCCTGCAGCTGACAAAGTTACAATAACATCTTCTACTGTGCTATTCAGAAGGCCTGTTTTTGCCAGGACAGCATCTAAATATAAATGTACACTGAGATGAATTATTCGAACCTGTTCTAAGTTCGCCCTGTCGTTACTCTTCCATACCTCTTCTTCTTTCGTTCATCCCGGCCGTCTTTGCTGTCACATTTATCCGATCCTGTCTGGGGTCTGCCCATAGTTCTTGGATCCATGGCGTTCCCAATATATACTTCTAGCTGTTATGAACTTGATAGCCAGTGTTAGCTTGCCAACCATTCGATAGCCACACCAATTTGTTCCAGAATTCCAAAGCACGACCTTTCGTCTTGATCACCCCACAACGTATGTTTTTGTTGTCAAGATTGCGTTGGTGTGACGTTTCCCGTTGTCAACTTGTATCCCTTAGTTTTTTCTGCATTTTTATCTTCTAGACTTCTTAACATCCTTTCTGTGACGTAATCTGGGCACCTGCTCTGTGGCACACCTGACGAACGGGAATATAAATTTCGATGTTGCTGTCATCTAATCACACCTGTAGAAAACACAAACTACATTTACCTGCCATCCCACAGAACTGTGTGACTTACTTATTGACTCGCCCGCGAGGTGGCCTCCTAAAACTCATTCTGTCATAGGAAGTAAAAACTGAGATTCTTCTGATCTAGCAGGCGCGTTGGTGTTATCGCTAGGAGGATACGACGATAAAGTCATGTTCACGTCGGATGAGTGTTCTCGCGTGAGTTCGATATTTTTCCAGTTCACGTCCCTGGCACATGTGCCTGTGCAGGACGTATTTAATTTTCTGTGTCCACGTTCGTGCTGGCCGACGGTTGTTTCTTCTTCCAGCAGCCATGCCTTACATTGATGTCCTTTCAAAGACACTGTGACGGTCACCGTGGCCAAATTATTTCAGTTTCCGAGTATGGTGCTTTTTATGAACCAGATGTCTTCGATTTTCAGTTCTTACATAGTGTCTGTATTTTTCTTCTTGTTGATCCATGGCATTATAAGATTGCTTACATAACATTTAAGTTTTAAATCCTCAATTTTCTTCTTTATTGATTGTGATGTTTTCCATGATTCACATTCGCATGTTCCTACATTTGCTGGTGTTGAGTTATTTGCTCCTAATGTTATTTTACGTCTTTTCTGATCAACAGCGTTGTTATTTTAAAATAGAGATTCCATTCATCCATCATGTGCCATGCCGATGAGCGTGGGCGGTCATGATTCGTCATCTCACTCGATCACCAGAATTGTGAATCAGCTCAGTGTTCTTATCTCAACCACACCACGTGGCCCAGCCATCTAGGTATTTATTTCTCTGTCTTCTCCTTGTTCTCTCTCTCTCTCTCTCTCTCTCTCTCTCTTCTCTCTCTCTCTCCCCCCCCCCCCCACCCCCCCCCCCCCCCCCATGATCTTGCCAGTTGTCACCAAGTTCTCCAATTTATTTCTTTTCATAATATGCCCCACAAAAGTTGACTGCTTACGTCTAATTTCAAATCAGTTTACGATTTTCATTTATTTCTTGTAGGACTTGGTCATTGGTTTTTCTGTCTGTCCATGGTATCCTTTGCATTTTCCGCAGAAACCACATTTCCACATCTTTTGAATTTTCCGCAGAAACCGCATTTCCACAGCCATCAGATGTTTTTCAGCTTGTTTGCTTATTGTCCACGCTTCATATCTATACAAAAGTACAGGTTCTATGTAGCACCTCAACATTCCCTTTCTCGTTGCAGTTGACATCATCTTATTGGGCAGTATGTTTTTCATCTTGCAAAATGTCACCTTAGGCCATTATACTGTATATATTGAGGTAATTAATAAGGCTTAATGTCTCAAAGTTTCACTTACAATTTCTCGTCTCTCTACCCCTGTCTGAGAATGTTTATGTATACAATCAATTTGACCTTAAGGTTACGGTTTCGAAAAAATGAGGAGGTATGATTGCTATATGATGCATGATTGTAATGTTGAATTATTAATGTTTTTGTATATACGACATATGTATTGCCAGGAGAACTATCATACTATTAGTTTTGGTGCTGTATTGAAAAAACTATTGGACTATTAACATTAGCGGTGATGCCATATTCTGAATTATCATGCTATTGGTAGGGAGCAAAGACCAAGAGATTACCGGTTCATAAAGTACACGCCTTGTCTCCAGAACGGGGATACACGGTTTCCATCCTCCACCCTAAGAATCACATTACATAATTATACTACATCCCCCTCATTATCTGTTGGGAAGTGAGATAAGATACTTAGCCCTTTCGGATAAGGGCGAAAAACAGGAGGATTCCGTGTAGAAATTGTTCCCGATAAAATCCCATACCAGTTGGAAATTCCAACGAGCTGCTGGCGTGGCAGAATTTCCAGGAAAGACAACCTACCCACAGGTGTATGGGGTCCATTGCCTTAGATGGAATCTGTAACCCCTTTGCCATAGAGCCGGCTAGAGGAAGCAAACTTTACATACAATTTATGCCGATTTCGGACACTGACCTTTGAGGTGTGACGCATTTCCTAGAAGGAGGAGCGAAGATGAAGGAGACGATGTGTACGACATTGCGTCTTTCTAATGCCCATCCCGTTATAATAAATGCACCATTTATTTAAAATAAGAAATATTATTGAACTCAGAATTATAATCTTCGCAGTATTTGTGTTCTGCAAAACAGTTTATTTAGATTGCCAACTGCGTTACTATATTTTCTATTGCGAGTGTCGTATACAGCATCTAAGAAAGGTCACAGGTTAAGTGCCGTTTTCAAATAGAAAGAAACGTGGTGCAGCTTCGCTTGGATAGACTCGACCAGTGATATATTATTTCCTGGCATTTGTGTGCTCGATGAAGATTAAAGGAATGTTCTCAAGTTGCAGCTATAACAAACTGAAGCTTAACTGTTTCTGTTTCCTCAAGCCGTCACAGATTCTGAAAATCCCGTTCAGTTTGGAAAATTTAGTCACGCCGAGCCCAAATAACCATGCCACAACCGAAGATAATAACAAGTGATATTTATAAAGTACTAGCTGACCCGGCCCGGCTTCGCCCAGACTCTGGTGGGGAGCATCTCATTTAATTCATATAAGTAGTCATATAAGTTCTCGTTCCCGTTACCGACTATCTGTCTGTCTGTCTGTCTGTCTATCTGTCTGTCTGTCTGTCTGTCTGTCTGTCTGACCCGGCCCGTCTTCGCCCAGACCCTGATGGGGAGCATCTCATTTAATTCATATAAGTAGTCATATAAGTTCCCGTTCCGACTATCTATCTGTCTGTCTGTCTGACCCGGCCCGGCATCGCCCAACTCCTGGTGGGGAGCATCTCATTTAATTCATATAAGTAGTCATATAAGTTCCCGTTCCCGACTGACTGTCTGTCTGTCTGTCTGTCTGTCTGTCTGTCTGTCTGTCTGTCTGTCTGTCTGTCTGTCTGTCTGTCTATCTATCTATCTATCTGTCTGTCTGTCTGACCCGGCCCAGACCATGGTGGAGAGCATCTCATTTAAATTATATAAGTAGTCATATAAGATCCCGTTCCCCACTATCTGTCTGACAAGCAATGCCAAGTTGAAAACATGAAATGGAAAACTGAATTATTGAATTCAAGAAATATTCACTATAGTTATATTGTCTGCTGTAGAGTCGAGAATCTTGCAGGATCGTTCACATAATGAGCATGATTTCGTGAAGTATGTACGGTCAGCCTAAAGTAATACAATAATGTAGTCCTCACTTGCCTGTGGCTGATTTCGTTTTAAATAAGACAATTTTAGAGGCAGTAATAGTGATTTATTTCTTCATTAGGTTAACATCAACAATGAGACTCTTGAGTCATTTGCACTCGTAATGACGTGCAGTTTTTATGTAACACTTGCTGAGACTACTTTAAATAATTTGCAAATAGATAAACTAACTTTGTATTTGAGAAACTTGACATGAAGAATATCATACAAATGTGTTATTTTAAAGTAATAAACTCCTGGAACAGAAAGAGTTATTATTATAGCAGTTTGAAATACAGAAAGTGAAAGCAACAAATAAACTTGCAACTGATACCGGGCATTTGCTGTGAATATACGATGTTATGCACCTATTTTCTAAACACAACTGCACTTGATGTTGTTATTATTGTGCTGGCATGCTGGAAGTACCACATGGACCCCGGCACTTAAATCAACATCTTCTGACAATCATGTTTAGAGGATAATCAATGTTGGATCCAAGTGGTTCAGAGGCAGGAGTCTAAAGCAATAATCAAGGCAGAATGGGTTAAAGTTACACGAGGGCAGCTTTGTCAAATATACCCCAAAACTAAAGGTGTTAGATTACGACTATGACATAAAGCCAAAAATTTCCCCCAGGATCAAATGTGTTAAAGAAACACCAGAACATAATGCATTTAAAAAGCATGAAGACATTTGTACTTTTCTACTATTTCTCATTCTATTCTCCTCATCCTCCTTTTTTTTTTTATCTTTCTCATCCTTTTCGCCTTCTTCTTCTCAACCTCTTTTTCTTCTTCCCCTCTTTTTCATCCCCAAATTCTACTTCTTCTCATATTCCCATCCTTCTTCTCTTCTTTGCCTCCTCTCCTGCTTGCCTGCCTGCCTGCCTGCCTGCCTGCATGCCTGCCTGTCTGTCTGTCTATCTAGAGGAGAAAAGTTTGCTTAATGCTAGGATTATTTTTTTTTAAATCTTGTATAAATTTCAAGTTATGGCCGAACACCAAATATGATGTCTAACGTAGTGCTTTTTGATAAACAATATTTTTTGTTTTTCTGTCTGGTGCGTAGACGAATAAATCCGAAGATTTTCCAACGCGTGAACAGGCCACATATAGCTGTCCGTGTGTGAAGCACGGATTTTCCAAATTTAGTCCACACACTTGTAGCGATTGTCCCTGTGCTTTGTTGATCGTCATGGCAAATGCAACTCGCACCGGAAACTGCAGGCGTTTGAATTCGAATGGCATGTCTGTTGGAATCATTGGGATGCGAGGCAACAGTACATCTTCTCCTTTAAATTTCCCATTCAAAATTGTAGCTTCGATGATATTGTTCATCATCTTTTTGACTGCAAGCCTGGTACCGTTGCAAAGTCGAGGTGGATTGATGTTTCGGAGAAGAATGATAGGCACACCAATTTTCAATGTTAAAACGTGCGGCGGTATGCCTGGCAAATCAAGGGAATTCAAGAATTCAGTTGGATAATTGACAACTTCGTCTTGATTCATCATAGAATCGATGGACTTATACGTTGTCGCTTCGCCTGGTATTTCGTTTTGAATGGCGCAATTGATGGCATTGACATCGTTGTTTTTAGCTGCTAATATAGCACGTGCACTGAGCCATTGATGATTTTTGTGATTCCGTGCCATATTTGGGAAAACTTTGTCAATTAATTCGTCTATAGTTGCTGTGATGTTACAGAAGTTTGTTGGCAACGTGATACTATGTGTGGATTCATCGATTGGCATTTTTCCATTCCCAATATCCAACAATTGTTTTGCGAAAACTTCTGCGGATGCATCATGTTGTAGTTGTACACGCATGTTGGTCTTCAAAGTCAATTTCTGAACGTGTCGCCACAAAACTGATGATTTCAGACATGCATTAAGTTCATCAGCGGGTGTTGAACGTGGTATAACTGGTAGAGTTTGTCGAAAATCACCAGACAATAAAATAAGTGCGCCACCGAAGAGCTGTTCATTTCCTCTGAAATCTTGTAGTGTACGATGAAGCGCCTCCAATGCTTTTTTGTGTGCCATAGTACATTCGTCCCATACAATGAGTTGACATGATTGGAGTACTTTACCCATTCCAGAATTTTTTCGGATATTGCATGTTGGTGTCTCAGTGATGTGAATATTCAAGGGCAATTTTAGTGCTGAATGTGCTGTTCGGCCACCATCCAAAAGAGTTGCCGCAATTCCAGATGATGCGATAGCCAGCGCAATATTTTGTCGTGATCGTATGGTTGCCAATATAAGTGAAATGAGAAAAGTTTTCCCTGTGCCCCCGGGCGCATCTAGGAAATACAATCCGCCGGTTTGGCTTTTAATTGCATGCATAATTATGTCATACACTATACGTTGTTCTGGAACCAATTTCAGAAGATTCGTTTGAACAAATGCACACAATTCGTCGACATCAAAGAGTGATTCTCGTTGCAAATCACGATCGAAAAGATCGTTTGCAGATCGATCTGGCGCAGTCATTCCCAATTGTACCAGTGGTTTGTTAGCGATTGCCAAACATATGTCCTCCGTCGAAACCAATGCTTCATTATACACATTTTGTGTGAATTGAATGTCCGGATTTTGATTCATTGCACGCAAACGATGTAGGATGTCTTCACTCATACAGTCTTTGTATTTTTCCCAAAGATCTTTTGGATTGGATGGGAAGCAAGTTGTCAATATGATGGCAAATAATGTGCGTATTTGCTGTGGTTGAGCAGTATTTGATGCATCAGCGAGTGAAGTGTCCCAGTGTGCATCGTTTTCAAGAAGATGTAATTCTTGGCAAGTTTCACGATAAGTGGCACATACTTGACCGTTTACTGTTCTTAATTCTTGAAAGGATGTCGGTCCACGTACGTTGATTAACAGTAATCGCAAGTAAAAGCATTCTGCATTGTTTGGGTGAACAGTGTACAGACGGCCTAACGCGTCGGTCGAATATAAATTGGTATGTCCTTCAACTGCTTTACCTTGTTTGCGACGTTGAAACTTTTTCGCTGATGCATTCCATGTGTAGTATGTTGGCACTTCAGAGTAAAGTAGTGTCTTTGCAAACATATCATTCCCACACAATGAAAAAAATGCAGTTAACGTTGTTGGTGGTGGTGACAATGCTCGTTCACTTGCATTTTCTGTTGTGAAGTACACGCGCTGTCCATTTTCAAGGTGCACTGCCAAATGAACAACTGTTGGATGACGTTCATGGATTGGAAATGATAAAATACGCCATACTGCTTCATTACTATTAATGTAGCGTCCCACTTGATATTGGTCTATTTCATCGATAGACGCAGTTGCATTTCCCACTCCAAAAACTGCCATATCGCTTCCTTTGTTGACATATTTGCAAATGTACTTGATCGATTTAACCGAATTGCAATACTCGACATTGATGTGTGCTTTGTACGTTTTCGAGAGTAACGGTGAATACGGTACAACCCAACGATTATCGACTTGAAGATCATTGTTTCGTACTTTTAAAGTGATAGATTTGCCGCCATCTTCAGTTGAGCGTCGACGATATAGTGGATATCCGTCATTGCCAGTGATTGTCTCTGCATGTAAATGTCTTGGGTACCGTTTTGTGCATTTTCCATCAGACATGCAAGGTGAATTGTTATTGAGGAAGCCACATGGACCATGAATCATGTTTTTGGTGACGACTTCAAGTAACTCTGGATCAATGTCGACATCTGGTATTTCTGCTGAGATGACTTGATCAATTTGATCTGGTGTGATTTTTTCCATCAACCAAATCAAAATGTGTGCATGTGGCAATCCTCTTTTTTGCCATTCGATGGAATACATCCAACAGCGTGTCTCTCCAAAAACGTGATGCTTGACAATTAAATCCATTAAAGATTTCAATTTTTGTTTGAACACACGTGCGGAAATATCAGGGCGATCTGATGATGATTGTCCAGTTAACAACAGTTCTGTTATTTCATCCCATGTAGGATTGCATGTGAAGGTAATAAACAAATCTGGGCGGCCATATGCGCGAACATATGTCATTGCATCTTGTGCGTATTCATGCATGTGCCGCTTGACCACCCATCTGACTGTGTTTGAATCAGTGTTTCTGATTCTGGTGTCTTGGTCCTCCTTCCTCTCACAAGTTTTTGTGTTCGTCTGTGGGTAGTCGTCGCTCTTCTTATTGGTAGTTTCATTGACTGTAGGTTCAGATACTTTATTACAGCTTGCATGCAGACTCTCCAAAGGCAGGTTCGTCTTCTTGATAGTCTGGTCGGTTTTCTCACTATGCATCTTGGAAGCTGCTTGTTTCTTTGTGCTATTACGACGTGCCATTTTCCCCCCGTATCAGACTGCTTGAAATGTGTAAGGCGTCTTGGCTTGATAGCGCTGAGAAGTGCTGTCAAGCGAATCGTGTCGATATGATGGCGGAAAACACTAAAGATGCGATGATATTGTTCAACATCTTTTAGATAACTTCTTAAGTATAGAAAGATGAGTTACAATGTTATGCATTATGCATTATTTTTATGTAAACTTTGAAAATGTCTAAAAGATTGTATCATTATTTATTATAACTCATATGCCGGTACATAACTATAGACAAAGAGTTTATAAATCATTGAAAACGATACAACAATATGACTATAAGTTATACAACAATGTTATTAAAAGTTATGCCCCTTGAAATAACTTTTTCTAGAGTTAAGTCCCTTAGCTAATGTGTAGTCACGTCATTTTCTTCCCTTTCCCAAGCGTTTTGGTTCGGGGATTCTTTCATCATCATCATCATATATTTACGTACGTATTTTGGGAATGGGAGGAGGGAGGAGGAGGAAGAAGAAAAAAAAATACGACAGTTGACAGCTCTGGAATGAAAGGAAGGCGTGTAGAAAATTTCATCTCAATCGGATGGGCCGTTAGCGAAAAAATAAAGGACATACATATTTACATATTTACATATTTACATACATACACTTTGTTTTATAGATATAGAAGTGAAGGATTATTTTACACGCCATGAGCTTACTGGGTACATGGTGCTGGTCCAGTATTGTATAGATCTATCGGCTCTCAGTGGGTGATGTGGTCAATATCACGTCGGGCGCCTTTACTTCCTGGAACATTTCCAAGTACCAATCTTAGGGTGGGCCGATCTGGAAGCCCAGCTCATTAACAAAAAAAAAAAAAAATATCCGACTCTATGGGGAGTAGAAAGTATGACCACCGGGCTCCTAGCGGTTAATCTGGAGTCTCTGTGGCCAAGCCTTTTGCCTCGCGCTCTGAAGGTTGTGGGTTCGATTCTTTCGACTCACGAGTGCATTTTCTCGGAGACGCCTGGGGGTTGTCGCCGGAGCTACAGTGTTCGTGCTTTGTGCGATGCTTTCGGCAGGCCGACCTGCGGAATGAGACAGAGCCAAACGGGATGAAAACCCGGGGCGATGAAGTGGATCCTCTCGACTCTTAAGACTTTTAAAAAAGACAACTGACCGCCGGGCACCAAGCGGTTGATCTACACTGAGACATGGAGACTGATCGTGCACATACTAGAGCACCTGACTCCTAGCCGTTGATCTCCTCTGAGACATGGAGACTGATCATGCATAAACTAGAGCACCGGGATACTAGCGGTTGATCTACACTGAGACATGGAGACTGATCATGCACAAACTAGAGCACCGGGACCCTAGCGGTTGATCTACACTGAAACATGGAGACTGATCATGCACAAACTAGAGCACCTGGCTCCTAGCGGTTGATCTACACTGCAACATGGAGACTGATCATGCACAAACTAGAGCAACGGGCTCCTAGCCAAGGATCTACACTTCAAAATGGATAATGATCATGCAAAAACTAGAGCACCGGGCTCCTAGTGGTTGATCTATACTGAGACATGGAGACTGATCATGCATAAACTAGAAAACTGGGATCCTAACGGTTGGTCTACCCTGAAACATGGAGACTGACCATGCACAAACTAGAGCTAATGGTTCATCTACACTGCAACATGGAGACTGATCATGCACAAACAAGAGCACCTGGTTCCTAACGGTTGATCCACACTGAGATATGGAGACTGATCGTGTACAAACTAGACCACCGGGCTCCTAGCGGATGATCTACACTGATACATGGAGACTGGTCACCGCACCTCACAACGCCATGCTTTAATATTTGTCTGTCTGGCACTTACTACTTACCATTACGGCAGTTACGAGCCGTGAGATAACTTTTATATTTCGACGCTCTATGATTGAAATAAAGTGCACATTATCACAAAGACAGCAGGCGACAGTACGTGATCATTTCATGAGACATGCACATAAACCACTAAAAGGGTGAGAAGACTAATGGGGGAGTGCAGTCTTGCGCTCAAATTACACGTCTCGCCTCACAACTCCACTCACACTTCTTAGTTCTGCACACTCTATCTATCCCTGGCCTCTATGTATTAGGTTTACCACTGGGAATTGTATATTTGGAAATGGCACCAGCAGTAGACAGATTCCTATATCGTAGTTTAAGATTTTCGTCGATCTATATAGCTAAAATATACATCGGTTCAACCGCACACCAGTTATGTCAAATATGACACAAGCGTCCATAAAAATTCTAAAGTAGGAATATAAAATAAATCAAGATTCATGTACTATTTCAAAGACCTAATTTAAAATGAAGCTTCTGTTAAGACAATCGTCTAAATTTATATACATAGTTCGTTTAACACACACGCACAGAAAGGGCTAGCAGGTGGGGAAGAGGGAGGGGGTGGGGAGGAAGGATAATCAGTTTTGAAGCAAATTAGTTATTATGAAATACTTTACCTCGGGATAATTACGGTAACGTAGTGGCTAGCTTGTCTGCATGCCGGCCCCGTGGTCATGTGTTCGGATCCCCACCGTTGCGGGGTTTATAGACAATTGACCAGGCTACCAGCTCGACCCAGTCTAATTGGTATCTCCGTAGCGAAGTGGCGAAGTCGTCCAACTCGGGCTCCGAAGAATGTGGGTTCGATTCCGGGTTGCATCCTTCGGTTCACGAGTTCATTATTTTTGGAGACCCCGGAGGGTCGTCGCTGGAGCAACGAGTTCTTACTTTGTGCGACACTTTCCTCGCTACGGAAAGAGACTGAGCCATATGGGATAAAAATCCGATGCAATGAAGTCGACCCTGTCGACTTTTAGAGACTTTTGTTTTAATGGGTATAAAAAATGTTCTGGAAGTAAAGACGGCCTGCATGACACTGACTCTAATAACCCATCTTGTGCGGATTGGTCTCTGCTAACGCGAGGCCTGTACCATAAATTCAATACGTCATCAATGCGTGCATAAGGGTCCTAACACTAAATGTGATGGTCCCAACCCTTCACATGCCCACAACGGGTTTCTGCAATGGGACTTAAATGGGAACATTGTTAGTATAGTGGCTGGCCGCTCCCCGGCCTGTTCGGTGGCCATGTATTCGAATGCAATTGGGTGGGGATATATAAAATTTACTTGAGCTTCCAGGTCTACTCAGCTTAACACTGGTATTAGGACATATCTTTGGAAGTAAAGGAGTGTAAACTAGTTTATAAACATATAGAGCTAGCACCATATAGCACGCCTGAATGCGTGGGAAGTGCTTCTTGACTTGCTACTTACTGTATCTAATAAGGAATGATCTACCGGTTCTTTCATTACTTGTTTACTTTTTCATTACCTAGTTTACTCTTTCATCACCTTGTGTACTTATATTTACTAGAAACAGGCTCATGAAGCACGGAGGAAATTGGAGGAAAGGTACTTGTCACAGGCACTTGAACTTCAGTAAACTATCCCCACGATTCCTAACAACATAGTGGAAGATGACGACGACGACGACGACGACGACGACGACGACGACGACGACGACGACGACAACAACAACAACAACAACAACAACCACGACCACCACTATCACCACCACCACCACCACCACCACCACCACCACCACCACCACCACCACCACCACCACCACCACCACCACCACCACCACCACCACTACCACCACCACCACCACCACCACCACAACCACCACCACACCACCACCACCACAACTTAAGCAATTAATAGCTGGTCGAGATAAGACATTTACTTTAATGTTGGAGTATGCTTCTCTGAGTAATGTTATTACTTGATGAAATGAATCATCATTATCATGTGTCATGCCATTCGGCACAGCGCTCATGTTGTTCACTAACATTACGTTAGTCGCCGATTGGGTTCTTTGCAACGGTTTCAGATTTCACCCATTTTGACTTTGACATTGTATTGTGTTATTTTTATTTTCTTTATGGAGATGACTAATTTATTTTTTCTTACAATTTAATTTTAAAACCTCGTTTTTTCACTGTGCACTAAAATAACATTTACTAAACGCTGAAAATAGTTTTTATTGTTTACAATCATTACTGAATCAATTGCAAATATTAGATTGTGGATGATTAATCCCACGACTGTGATATTTCGTAAGTCTATATATTTCTCAAAATGCTCATAAAGCAGGATAATACAGATCACCACAGCACACTTCTTTTGATCTACCTAGGTTATTATACATTTCTATGGTAGCACAATGTTTCTATGTATAAGGGCTTTCCAATTGATTTGGGATGTGAATAAATTTGCATTCTGTATGTAGGTTTATTACAATGCAAATTTATAATTTATTTTCAGCAAATACAGCATTTGTTGTACACTTGTAGTCTACAAAACCACACAGTTCTTCCTATATCTGTTCTGATCTATTTTATTTCTTATATTCCATGCGTTGGAGATCATATCTGTCCACCGATTTGTTTCGTTTACTGCTATTCATTTTTGATTCGGATGTTCCTCCAAGCAATGATGCCACATTGTCCAGCAGCATCTCTCTCGTTTTCCCCTTTCCTTTCTTCCTCTCTAACCTTTCCATTGTTACGACGTACTCAGTTGCCCCTTTCTCAAGACGTGCACACAAATTGTGGGATGTATTAATTCTTTCTGTTTGAAATATACTACATGAATACGTAAATCAAGTGATTATCAAGAGATGCGACGGTAAACATTTTGATATCTAAAAAAGGTTTAACAACACTATTGGATTGCAGAGATCAAAACTATAACTCTCGTGCTAAACAAGTTCAGCTCGTTCAAGAATTTCACGCCCTTGATATCCAGATCAGGCGTACGAGGTGGTGGTTCATCTACGTTCTCCACATGGTTTATTTCTCCAGTGTTATGGATCACCCCGTCATGTTTGAGTATATTTTAAACCATTGAGAAATATTGTACCCGACATGCCTGTAGCGTAGCATTTACATGCCTTTGTTGATATTCATTGGTATGTAGAGAAATTTAGAATAACGAGAACCGTGCGCTTACAATAATAGCCTCTGTGTGTAAATGTGAAGTTTCTACAATTTCGTTTACAATTATTTCTGACATCTCACAAAGCACTAAAAGACGTCTGCGAACGCACTCTATGACTGGTAGATGAAACACGATTGTCCTCGACAACAAAGGAGAAAACAATACATTTCAGGCATGTCCAGTTTAATAAAGACATAGTTACAACTAATTATTCAGTTGATACTACCAGTTGGTCTTAGTAGTAGGTCTTCACACACCTTAGGTCTTCACACCTTCAACATAATGGTATAATGAAGTGGACTGCCAAGTTCCCTTTCTAGACGTTACTGCTTCTCTCTTGTCCTACCTACCTACCTACCTACTTACCTGCCTGCCTAGCTACCTACATAGCTACCTACTTACCTACCTACATACATACATACCTACTTACCTGCCTACCTACCTACCTACCTGCCTGCCTACCTACCTACCTACCTGCCTACCTACCTACCTACATACCTATCTACATACATACCTACCTACCTACTTACCTACCTACCTACTTACCTACCTACATACATACATACCTACCTACCTACATACATACCTACCTACCTACTTACCTGCCTACCTACCTACCTGCCTGTCTACTTACCTACCTATATAATACCTACCTACCTACCTACTTACCCACCTACATAATACTTACCTACCTACTTACCTGCCTACCTACCTGCCTACCTGCCTACCTACCTACCTACATTCTTACCTACCTACATACATACCTACCTACCTACTTACCTACCTACATAATACCTACCTAACTACCTGCCTGCATGCCTACCTACCTACCTACCTACCTACTTACCTACTTGCCTGTCTATCTATATAACGTTCGACCTTTTGTCTCCCTGACTGTGTGCCTCTTTGTCTCAACCTTTTTCATAGTTAATTCTCACTTACTGGCTACAGTAGACGCATATTAAAAATAGTAACGTTCGTCAAAATTGTCACTATAATCTTGTGTCGTGCCAACCGACGCAAGTGTTAATGTTTCATAGCAGATGTCGTTCTGGAAACTGCGTATTATAAATGCTAGAGTTGAGATCACAAACCTCAGAAAGACTGTCACAGATACAGGACGCAAGCCACCTTTAGCCACATCAAAAGAAGAGAAACATTGAAACACACTGCGGCAGTTGGTACGGAAATCTCAGACAGACATAGGAAAGAAGACTATTCTTTCGGCACTTCACGTGAAGAAAAAACGCAAGAACACACTTCAGTGAAAGGTAAGGAAATCGTTTACAGACAAAGGTAAGTAAATGGCCCTTTTATAGGTCTTAAGGCAGACGGCACTTGGTGCTAGACTCATATTTTATGACAAATCGGCACTCAATGGAAGATATGGTCAGTATCACTCTACTTCTCAGACATTTCCTGGTACCGAATTTAGACTGTGTTGACCAGAAAGCTCAGGTCAATTTTTAAAATCCATCCGATTCAACAGCATGACCACCAGCCTGTCAGGCGAGCGTCTAGCACTAAGCTATAGCGGCTCCCTACAGGCATAGGAGAAAATCCATTCTTTGGAGACATCACAAGAAGAGAAAAACTAGAACACCATGGTAACCGGTAGCAAAACCTCTTACAGACATAAAAAGGAAGCCCATTATTTGGCGACATCATTGAAAGAGAAACACTAGAACACACTACTGCAACTGGTAAGAACACATAGGAAAGAAACTAATCCTTTGGGGCTATCATGAGAAGAGAACCACTTGAGAACACTGCGGCAGCTGGAAGGAGTGAATGTAAAAGAGATAAATAGTAGAGAGAGAGAGAGAGAGAGAGAGAATACTGGACAGTAATGCATCATGGCGCTGTGAGATATTGTCACACGAGTTGATACATACACCTAAAGTATGGCAGCTGTGAAGATACATGTTTACTCACAGCAGATAACACGAAACTCGATCATTACGATGATGATCATGATGGTATGGGCTATAATAACAGATGCAGTACGATACAATGAATGAATGTTACGCTTTTAGAGAGTTGACGTGGCATGAGGTTTCCTTTGAAGTAAAAAGTAGACAAACCATAACGACACGGCGTATGTTTGTATTTATGATATGGTCCATGCCTGTTCCGCTGGAGCAGTTGAGACCTATGGTGCCTAATGGTAGGAGTTGGATTATGCAACTCCATAGTTGTTATTCACGGGGAGGATGACCAGGCTAGGGATGACACCTTTCAACACGATATGTCACAACCGTTTGCCATTTCATAATAATGAAACCTTGCCCAGAAGGAAAGCAACGGCAAACTACCTTCTGCAAAACTTGCCTAGAAACCCTAACAACAATGAAGCTACTAAATACGATTGTCGGATGTATAGTTGATGGCTCAACCCCAAAGAGATAAAGTATCCTCAGTTCCTCTTTCTCAATGTGATCCGGCCTGTTATAATTAATTTAGCTGTTACTGGCTCAATGATTTGAGACCATTATATAGAGTTTTGGAGAACCAAGGAATACCTCCAGGAAAAGAATGAAAATTTTACTGAGTATCCCAAATGTTCTTAGGGTGGTTCCTTGCCTCTCCTCTACCAAATAAATAATTAATCTAGGGTGATTACTTACAACAATTTTAATATGACAAGAGAACTCTCAAAAGAGAAAATAACCCGTAATTTTCATCATTTATTATATATATATATATGGAGCTATTGATTATACATGTCATAAAATACAACAATCAATGCAGTACAATTACAAGATTAATTACATATTCATCATCTCTGTCTAATTATCTATCTCCTGGCTGTGCAACTGAATCATACATTGCCCTCAGTGTTGTATCCGTTCTTAATTAGAATTATTGGGCCTCTTCTACTGGCCTATTTATAATCTGTGGAAGACAAACTGGGTACACCCTGGTTGGTCTCCCATCCAGTTCTTGGATCTTGGTAGCATTCAGCCAGTGTATACTATGTTCATGAGTGTTCTTTATTTGTTTCCAGGTTAGATTTATAATGGCTCACTGATTTTCTCACCGATTTACCTAGACTAAAGGATATGTGATACCTGTCTAACAATTTACACCTCACTATCTCAGCTGCCTCACTCAGTTAAGTGGCTACTGCATTCAGTCAAGCTGCTACTACTACATTCACAAAGCCAGGTCTGGATCTATCTGAGAATGTCCACTACCTGAAATTTCAGCATCAATCATAAATCTAAAGATCCCATCAATATGAACATCAGAACTGAAATGCTCTATATTTTTAAAGAAAATCACATCGAAATGACATAAAAGAATTGTGATCCTAGGAAAATAAACAGTGGAGGGTAAAGAGTCGTAGTACTCTAAAATAGTTATCCACAACATAATTGACTGTTCTACATCCAATCTTCCCCTATCAGGTGTTCCAGGTTTAGACAAGCAGATGTGCAGTTTCATCTTCACCTATGCCTGTCCTCAGGGTATGCAGGTTAAGTAATACCTTGATTGATTTGGAATTGACAACTATGTTTCCCATCTTATTCTGTACCTAGTTAATTCTCTTCATCTTCTTCTATTCATACATTATGGGCTTTATAAATCATTCCCCATTGTAATAAGTGTTTGTTTATAGACAGTAGAAGTACATCATGGTTTCCATTTTGGTATAGTATTCAGGCGAATTCTTTTCAAGTCAAAAATTTCAAGGCGAGTATATTCCCTCCTGTTCACCGTGGTCTATACTAAGATTGTACTTCAATCATCATCATCATCATCATCATCATCATCATCATCATCATCATCATCATCATCATCATCATCATCATCATCATCATCATCATCATCATCATCATCATCATCATCATCATCATCATCATCATCATCATCATCATCATCACCACAACCACCACCACCACCACCACCACCGTGCGATCGACTTCAAATCCAGTATCCCGGGATTATACAACTGCTTCCCCCGGAAGGTAACCTGGCTAACAAGTCGGATGTGTCGGCCGAAAGTTCAGGAATTCATATCTACTTTAAATAGGCACAACGCAATATGTCTAAAACAATATTCCGGACGAATGCAGAAGAAGAAGAAGAAGAAGAAGAAGAAGAAGAAGAAGAAGAAGAAGAAGAAGAAGAAGAAGAAGAAGAAGAAGAAGAAGAAGAAACTGTGTCCACTACAAAAGAAGCCATAGATGCCGACTATGTATAGAGAAAGCCAGTTGCTCAAGCTGGTTATGGTTGTTTCAGAAATCCGTCTACACGCGGCATCATTTGACAACAGAACCATGTCTAGCTCGTCTGCACATTTTGCCCATGAATAGTTATGTACTCTAATTGCCACTGGTATTCGCCCGTGGTGTATTTGTAGCTGTAGCAATTAATTTCTAGAGTTCATAATGTATTCTTGGGAGCTGCGGTAGCATAGTGACTCCAATCCGTAACGGAGATACTACTTAACACTGATCTGCACTATCAGATC
This sequence comes from Cepaea nemoralis, assembly GCA_014155875.1. Lineage (NCBI taxonomy): Eukaryota > Metazoa > Mollusca > Gastropoda > Stylommatophora > Helicidae > Cepaea > Cepaea nemoralis. The sequence goes on from JACEFZ010028326.1 coordinate 231,621, forward strand.
GACCCGAACAGTGAGAGTCAAACGTCCAAGAAACCCCCCGGAAGGTTAACCCGGTCATCAAATGCCCGCAGAAGTCGGATGTGTCTGCCTAACGGCGCAAGAACGCAGCTCTGCTTGTAAACAGGCACGACGCAATCACATCCGAAAAAAACTCTCCGGATGAACACAGAAGAAGAGGAAGAAGAAGAAGAAGAAGAAGAAGAAGAAGAAGAAGAAGAAGAAGAAGAAGAAGAAGAAGATCGACCCGATATAAAATGGGTACCGGGAAATGTAAATAAAACGACAGTGATTCTGACCACATGATCCAAGGAGAGGCCATTGCTCCTTAAAAATATGAGCCTAGCAGTATATGCCCACAGACCGCCTTGCGCTGGTTTTTTTTTTAACGAAATGGTATAGGTGCCGGTCGTTCAGACAGCAATGGCAAACTACTCAATCAATCAATCATGTGCCATGCCGGAAAGCGTGGGCGGTCATGATGCGCCATTTCACTCGATCACCAGAGTCGTGGATCAGCTCAGTGTTCCTGTCTCGTCCATGCCATGTGGCCAAGCCATCCAGGTATTTTCCTCTCGGTCTTCCTCTTGGTCTGTTCCCTTCGATCTTGCCAGCTGTCACTAAGTTCTCCAGTCCATTTCTTCTCATAACATGTCCAAAAAATTTTGACTGTCTACGTCTAATTTCTCTAATCAATCTACGATTTTCATTTGTCTCTTGTAGTACTTGGTCATTGGTTTTTCTATCTGTCCATGGTATTCTTTGCATTTTCCTCAGAAACCACATTTCTGCAGCCATCAGATGTTTTTCAGCTTGACTGCACATTGTCCAAGTTTCACATCCATACAAAAGAACAGGCTCTATGTATCCCCTCAACACTCTTTTTCTCGTTTCAATTGACATCATTTTATTGGTCAGAATGTTTTTCATCTTGCTAAAGGCTACTTTCGCAATGGCGATTCTTGTTCTAATCTCTTCAAGGCATCTGCCATCAGATGTTATGACTGTTCCGAGATAATTGAACCGATTCACTTGTTGAAGAATATCCCCATTTACTTGTATATTACATTGTGGTACTTCGTTCTTCCTAGTGACGACCATAACCTGTGTCTTCCTACAATTTAATTCCAACCCCAGCTGCTCACTGTGTACAACAACAGCGTCTACTAATTGTTGCAGATCCTGTGCATTGTCTGCAATCAATACTGTATCATCTGCATATCTAATGTTATTTATGTTTCGTCCTCCAATGCTGATTCCATTTAGGTCTTCTACATTTCTGAAAATATTTTCACTGTATAGGGAAAAAAGATCTGGAGACATTACACATCCCTGCCTAACACCTCTCTTAATAGGTTGATATTGTCCTACTTCATTATCAATCCTTATGGCAGCTTGTTGTTTCCAATATATGTTTTTTTATAAGTCTAATGTCTTTCCCATCAATTTGTAGATCTGCAAGCATATCCACAATGTTGACATGTCTAACTCTATCAAAAGCCTTTGTGTAGTCAATAAAGCAAAGATGTATATCCTTGTTTACTTCTAAAGCACGTTCAATAACTGTTCGCAGCATATACACAGCATTTACTGTACCCTTTCCTTCTACAAACCCACATTGTTCTTCCCCTATTTCAGGTTGTATTTTCTTCCTCACTCTTTGCATGATAATTCGTAACAAAATCTTTGTGATGTGACTCATTATACTAATTGTTCTATGTTGATCACATTCTAAGGTTCCTGATTTCTTTGGGATTGCAATAAATACAGAATTACATAATTCAGAAGGTATATCTCCAGTATCATATAATGTGTTCAGCAGTCTAGTGACTTGCTCTAGTCCAAATTCTTCTAAAGCTTTAATCATTTCTGTTGTGATGTTATCTGCACCGGCTTTCATATGCTTAAGAACATTTTGAACCTCCATCTTTAAAATTGCTGGTCCTTCATTATTAAATCTAATAGCATACTGTTCCTCTCTGTTATCATTATACAGGTCTTTCACATAATCTGTCCATACATGTAGAATCTGATCTTTTTCTATTATGATTTTGCCATCTTTAGTTTTTAGACAGCCTGTTGATGTACTTGTTCTTTTATTAGTAAGTTCCTGAATTCTTTTGTGCACTAATTTGGTATTTTGACTGTTGTGTTGTTTTTCAATTTCTAAGCACTTTTCCTCAAGCCATGATTCTTTTGCCTTCCTACATAATATTCTGACTTGTCTGTGAATTTCTTCATATTTGGCAGGATTATTTTTGTTGAGTCTTCTTGTTTCCATTAAGTGTAAAATTTCCTCAGTCATCCATTTCTTACGACCCACCTTCTTTAATTTTGGAATAGTTGTTTCTGCAGCCACATTGATTGAATTCTTTAACATTTCCCATTGATCATCCACATCCTGGAATAGGATCTCTAGATCAGACAATATTTCAAATCTGTTCTGTACTTCTATGTTGAATTTGTTTTGTATTTCCTTGTCATTACTCAATGTACACAAGTCATATTTAGTGTTTCCTGTTATATACTTGACTTTCTTCAACTTTATCCTCAATGTTCCTGTGAGTAATCTGTGGTCACTATAACAATCAGCACTGGGAACTGTTTTTGCTACTGTTAGCGCGTTTCTAAATCTTCTGCTAATGAGAATGTAGTCAATCTGGTTTCTAATCCTGCTATCAGGACTCCTCCAGGTCCATAATCTTCTAGGGTGTTGCTTGAACCAGGTGTTTCCTACAATCATTTCCTGTTCTTTTGCCCACTCTACTAGTCTGTATCCTCTTTCATTTCTCTCTCCTAAACCATAGTTTCCTACTGTGTATCTATCCCCTTGATTTCCTACTTTTGCATTGAAGTCCCCTATTATGATGTTTATTTCTGAATTTTTACATTTCTTTAAGGCAGACTCTATGTCATTATAAAATTCCTCTACACTATCTTCACTGGACTCTCCTGTTGGGGCATATACTTGAATAACATTTATGTTAAAAGGTCTGCCACTCAATTTAACTAGTAGAACTCTGTCCGACACGGCCCAATATCCCTGAACAGACGTTGATGTTTTCCGGTCCAAAATTATTGCCACTCCCCTATGTCGATCTTCACCTCCAGAATAAATAATCTTAAAATCTTTATGTATCTTGATGCCTGCTCCTGTCCATCTCGTTTCGCACATACCTAATATATTAATTTTTTCTCTTTGAATTTCTTGTGTTATGTTCTCTAATTTCCCGTCGTTGTTTAACGTCCTAACGTTCCATGTTCCTAATTTTAATGTCTCTGTCCTTGTCTTGCGATGATCAGTCTTTAAGCGAATCATAATAAACTAGGCACTTTCAAAGAGGTAGTTTGCCGTTGCTTTCCTCTATGGCAGTGACCATACTGGCCGGATGACCGCAATCATTGTCTCTCGAAAGAGATCCTCTGCTTGCCGTCGCGAAACTCGAGACCATAACCAACAAATATCTGTCGACTGCCCTCAAAATTTCATCCACCACCTGCCTTCCGTGGCTTCTTTTGAATACTTCCAATAAACGAACACGAAATAACATCACATAATCCAAAGGAAAAACACTATCCACACGGGAATTTCCATAGGAAATCCACAGAAAAACACTGAACAGCGTCTCCCCTAAGAACAAGGAGTCATCGCGCCGCCATTATACCGGAAGTATCATCATCATTGATTATATCATTATCATCATCATTATTATCATTATATTCATCAGGACACTAACCAATATGTTCTAACATGAGTGATCATTAATACAATGGGGGTTTGCTTAAGATACAAAACCAGATACTTGTAGTATGCGTACTGTAATAATATGGAATGTGTCGTGCTTAGGGCACAAAACCAGATGAAGGTCCCATAAGTGATGTATGATACAGAGTGTGCGTCGGAGTGCACTAAATGATTAATTAGTGTTTTGGGTTATGCCGAACATATTCTCTGCAGATAGACAGGGCATTACACATAACAGTTGCCTTGTACCATGAGATTGAATGTTAGCTTATACCCTTTCTCAGTCATTCACCCATTCTCAGACATAATATTCATATGTATGGATGATCATTTCACTCAGTCTTCAGACACATTCATATCTGTATGGAAGACAATCAACTATTGTATGTGCTTTTCCACAGAATACATTAACAGATTTAACCACTATTCCATTACAATGAAATCTCATCATTCTACCATCCTTCATTAGAAATTATATTTTCCTGGATGATATTTAGTCATTTCTACAGATGTGTTCTTTTTCAAATGATACACATACATCTGTTTAACAATAATGAAATCACACCTGAATCCTCACAGATATGCTGTCGAAATGACATAGATTTATGTGATCATTAGACTTAATTAGAGATTCGCAAAGGATACTTCCTCATGTGTAGCAATAATGAAAATACACATGGATACCCCACATGCTCTCATAGATTTATGTGATATACTCAATCTACATTCAGGCATTATGAATCTTTAACCATTCTAGCATGGCCGGTTGAATAAGTATTATTATGTGGCACAAATATTAATTCCACATGTGTTACAACATTGAAAATACATTTGACTCACCACATGGGTGCTTAACCCACACACACAATTATGATCCCTATAGGAATCTATTTGGTTCTCATGTGTTCATGAATACCAGAAAACTATTATTGTTGTCCATGTCTCATGTAAAAAAAAATCTACTTGACTAATGTGCTCATGTAATTAAAACTACTTGACTATTACAATTACACTAATTTCTCTATCATGATTGGCACATGTAAACTAGTTTCTTAAATCTTAAGTTACTCACCACTCCTAAATCACTACTGATTGAGTTGAACTACTTAAGAATAAAATGTACAACTTTAGTCTAATGCTTAACATTAATTTAGTTGTTTAGTAGAAGAAAAGGAAACTCACTAGGTATGACTATGATAACTGAATATATTATTTAATTTCACTAAATTAATTTCTTAAGAACTAACCACGTGTGGGTTTACAACATGTTTTGACTTACCAAATCTTCTCCTGGGAAAAAGGCTGACAGACTAAAACTTAACGAATATAAAATATAGCATTGTTTACCTCATTTCAATGAAATGACTTCATACACATGTCCACCACAGATGTCAGGTCTTCAAATTTGGTGGAGTTTCCAAATAAACTGCTGCTGGTTTCTGGTCCTTCAATTCTCTTTAGGCTTTACTAACATATTCTTAGCGAGCGAAGAAGCTCCCATTTTCCGCAGACACAGCCAATCTCATGTCCCACGTGGCAATGAGTTGTGGTTATGCAAATGAGACCATGAGACCGGTTGTTGCTGTTTTTATCTCATCTATTTCCGAGTTTAAGTTTTTCCATTCCTGTGGACCATGAGTCTGTTGTTGTAAAATGTTGGATTTTCCGAAGCGGAACAAATATCCTGGTTGTGGTGTTAATACTCCACTGTTGTACGGAGAAATATTCACAGCGCTGTTACGGGTTGTGAAAAAATATACCACAAAGATAAAACAAAGAAAATTGAAATAAATTGACCACTTGAAACGTCACGAAAGTTTAGAGAGAACAATAATGGAGGGGTATATGCCCGGGAGGAGAGGAAGAGGAAAGCCAAAGAGAAGATAGGTTCAGGATGTGGCAGATGATCTCCAGATGGATGAATCGGACGCGGTGCACCTGGCTTATGACCGAGAAGTTTTCCGGAAGGTTGTTACGGGAGCGAGATTCTCGCAAACGACATGCTATTGATTGAATTAACGAATTGGTGTATTGTGTGCCAGCTGCTTTAAGCTTATTTTGCTAAATATTATGTCCTCATTTTAATTATATCCTCCCGGGGCACAGTAGAATAGTTGTTTGTGCTCTTGCTTGTCCAGGTTATGTCTCTATAGTGACAGAACAATGTTTTCGACCAATGCTGCATAGAGGTAGACTCAGCTTTATACAATGAAGACCGGATAATTTTCATTAATTCCTGGAAAGGAAACAAACAAACTATGCGGCAGGATACTGAACACCGAAACTCATTAAGTCTGGCCCTAGAATATGCGTATGTCTAACAATTTACACCTCAGCGGTAGTACAGGGTGTATTTGTAATGGCTGTATGGATTTTAAAAATGTAGCCGTTCCAAGTTTTGTATTTACCTTTTATGTTGCATGAACTCCACAGGGGAAGAATACAAAACGTGGAAAGGAAGTTACCAGTCATTAAATATACACCCTATATCTGTTGTGGAACAACATTTTCACATTTGTTTTCAGCCAGTGCCAATCAATACACGTGTACGTATTTTCTTAGTGGCTCCAATTTTCTACCAGGCCTGGAGATTTTTGCCTGTTTCTAAGTTTAACGTCTTCCGCACACCCACGAGAACCGAAACAATGATCAGCACACAACAGCCATTCATTACGCTCCAACGACCACCCACATTGAATCAATTACAAACTTGAAAAACAAAAATTGCAAGCTAAATTATGTAGGAAACATAAGGAAAAACAAAACCAGAAAGCTAAATTACAGAGGACATGTTAGAAAAACAAAATCAGGATACTACATTACAGACAACATGTTGGTAAACAGTGCTACTCCACTAATCACGACAGCCGTCGTCGTAACTGGAAATTCCTCACATTTCTGAACTATAGTCTGTTTACTTTTGCCTACCCCAATATAAAATTCCATATTTCAGTAACCAACTGAGGGAAAATGACGAGAGTTAGAAAATAACTGTATCATTATGGTCACCCCCCCCCAAAAAAAAACTTGTTTGTTCTGGATATTGTACAGCAGATTTCAAAGTTTGTTTATATGCGATATATAATTTACGGGTCAGAGATGAAGTGCACATTATTACATGTATTACGTCTTCACACGGAAACATTAGCGTTGAATAGTTAATTTTCTCGTGGGACATG